>OX596077.1:43200296-43800296 GCA_951394005.1 Protophormia terraenovae | reverse complement strand
CCAAATACCGTTTGGTTCGTCACGGTCTCATGGAAATCAAGAAACAGACCCGCAAGCAACGCAAGGAACGTCGCAACAGAATGAAGAAGGTCCGTGGTACCGCCAAGGCCAAGATCGGTCAAGCCGCCAAGAAGTAAATGTTATTTACCATCCGTATAAAGTACAGCGAGAGACGAGCATCCAATTTCAAAAATATTTATTGTATTTTACATGTTTTTGGAGTGATGCTAAAATCATTTCCAATGAAATGGTTACAAGTGGACACATGTTTTTTTGTATTTTAAGTAAAATAAATTGAAAAAATATATTCAAATTATTTTGAATGTAATTCTTAAAATTAAAACAAAAATTATGTTTGTATTTTATGATTACCCCAAGAAGGGGATTTATTTGGCCACTGAGGTATCTAGTGAGCCAACACCAAAAACAAAAATTTTAATTTTAAGGCAATTATCAACATGATATAGTCATTTGGAAGTTGAGTATAGAGTTATATGTTATTTAAAAACCACTTTAATATCAGGGACCCGTTTTTAAGATTGAAGTATGTAACATATTTTTTTTAATCCATTGAAAACTTAGTGGAGTTAAAATATCTTTTCATTAATGTCATAGCAAATGAAATAATTTTTTGTTAGTGCTACTTTATTCAAAATTTAATGGAAAATGTTATATATGGTACTATAATTCAAATTTTGCAAAAATTGTTTAAAACTTAATTTATTTTTAAATTATTCTACATTCTAATATCCTGTTAGTGACTGCCACACTTTTTAAGTAGACGAAAATGAGAATTACCAACTAATTGAAACCGTTAATTTAAAAATTCCAGAAAATTCAGCACCATAGATTACTATCAACTATTTTAAAGTTTTTTATATATAAAAATGCCATGTTATTTTTCGGCTGGTAGCTGATTTTTCAGCGTGATTTCAAATAATTGCTATATGATTGAACAGATTATTTTTTTTTAATTTATGTTCAAATGTATACATTTTTGAGATTTTAAATGTTAATACAAAAAAAAACTAGGTTGGCAACCAATTCAAATATGTAACGGTAATATAATTTGGATAATTGCGCTAAGGGTAATTTAGCTGAAACGGTTTTTTTTAGTTATTTCGACCGGATAAAAGTGTTAAATACAAAAATGTAAACTTTAGAACAGGTTCTATCGAAATCCGGAATGATTTTTATTAAAAAAATCAATATTAACTATTATTTTTGATTTTTTCGCTTAACTCATAATGATTATTTTTTTAATTTTTATTGTTTTTGCTCAACTTTTAATTATTATTATTGATTTTTATTTTTTGCTCAACTCATAATGATTATTTTTGATTTTAATTTTTTCGCTCAACTTTTAATAATTATTTTTGATTTTTAATTTTTTTGCTCACAATATAAAACTTAACATGAAAAATGAAACTATTACGCAATTCTTAATAAAAAAGATTTCTCGTCGTAAATTAGATTTATTTACTAAAAGGCAAGTGTGATGATTTTTTCATCAATTTTTTTAGGAAAAATCCTATTTTGTTTTTTACTAAAAATCTAATTTTTTACTAAAAATCGATTTTTTTATTAAAAATCATTTTTTTTTTTATTAAAAATAAAATTATTTGCAATAAATCAAAGTTTTTACCATAGATTATAACATAAATATGAAGTTCAGTTTTCAAAAACCTAATTCGGTTGTCAAAAAAACCTAAATCTAAGAATGTATTAGTAAAATTTTTTATTGAAAACAAAAACAATTGTAGTACGTGTGCCTTTTTGAGTAATTTTTTTCAATTGAGTTTTTTTTGAGCTTCATATCTATGTAATAATCTATGGTTTTTACTAAAAGAAAACTTTTTATTAGTTAATAGTTTCATTTCTCATGTTGTTTTATATTGTGAGCAAAAAAAAGTAAAAATCAAATATAATCATTTTGAGCTGAGCAAAAAAATAAAAATCAAAAATAATCGTTATGAGTTGAGCAAAAAAAATAAAAATCAAATATAATGATTATGAGTTGAGTTTTATTTTATAACTCATAATCATTACGGTCCTGGTTAATAAACTGAATAATTACAAATTTTACTAGTTTCAGTTTAGCTTGAAAATAAAAGTAAACAAATGAAACGAAATATTTCACAAAATTAATAGAATAAAATAGTATTTTTGCATTCAAATTATATTAAAAGTACATTAAAAAGCAAAAGATAAAATCATTAGAGTTTTCAATTTTAATTCTTATTATATTAAACAAAAGAAAAATAGAAACATTTTAGTTCAATTCATCAGCGAAATAAGTTATTGCGTAGACTACAAAATGAATAAAAAACATAACTTTGCTATCGGCTACTACTTCACCTTCATATACTCCCATGGAGTTGTCGGAAAGTATTGGCAATTTACACTTTACTGACTCTATGGTAAGCGGGAAGAAGACGAAAAGAAGATATCAAAAATGTTTAACTGACTCATTGTAACTAGTAAAGTGGTTGTGTGAGCATATATATTTCGATAAAAATATTTTTTTTTATTTATTTGCAGTGGTTATTTTATGGATTTTACAAATTTTCCGTTCATGTACTATTTAGTTTACGTTTTTTTTTTTTTTTTTTTTTTTTTTAAGAAAAATGTACCTGTGTGAAGAAATCAAACCGACAAGTGGCAACACCAGCAAACTTTCAGCAAACTTTTTGCACGTGCGTTTGTTTACATAAAAAATGTAAACAAAAATACATAAAAATGTAAACAGAAAACATTAAAAATGTAAACAAAGATGAACAAACTTGTAATAATTTTAATTTCTTTTAATAAAATCTAAAGTTTTCGGTGAGCGTTAAAACCGAAAACGGGGTTTGATAGAGGACAATCATAGGAATCAGGAAATATGACTGTCACCCCGAAAAAACTAGGGGTTAAGTGCTACCCCCTAACAAACTTTAAAAAATTAAAAATTTTTGGTGAATTCAAAAATTTTAATAAAATCTAAAGTTTTCGGTGAGCGTTAAAACCGAAAACAGGGTTCGATAGAGGGCAATCATTGGAATCAGGAAATGTGACTGTCACCCCCCAAAAAACTAGGGGTAAAACGCTACCCCCTAACAAACTTTAAAAAATTAAAAATTTTTGGTGAATTCAAAAATTTTAATAAAATCTAAAGTTTTCGGTGAGCGTTAAAACCGAAAACGGGGTTCGATAGAGGACAATCATACGAATCAGGAAATATGACTGTCACCCCCGAAAAAACTAGGGGTAAAACGCTACCCCCTAACAAACTTTAAAAAATTGAAAATTTTTTGTGAATTCAAAAATTTTAATAAAATCTAAAGTTTTCGGTGAGCGTTAAAACCGAAAACAGGGTTCGATAGAGGGCAATCATAGGAAATTGAAAAAAGATTCGGCTGTGCCGAATCCAGAATAGCTACGCATCAAATGGGAATACCAGCACAAGTTGTACAATATTTTGGAAATCCATTTATGCGTCCAAACGGGGTTGCACAAAATCCAACGCCGGTGCCATATTTTTACTATACGGCACCATACTCTGCTCCAATGCCATATTTAGTCCCCTCTGCACCACCTCTACAACAATTAGTTGTTGATAATAACCAGTACATTGCAAACAACTCGGCCCCAATAGTTAAATACATAACTCCAGCAAGTGAAATGGCGACAGTGAGCGTGGCTCCACCAAACGCGGAAGCTGAAAATGTACCACCAATTGAAGTTGGAAATGAAGTACCGGTAACACCAATAAATATAGTGGAAGAAAACCATCATGAAAGAGCTCCGGATGTCGCATCTTGCCAATCTGTAATAATAAAGAAATAAAATTTTTATGTATGTGAAAATTCAATTTATTTATTAGTAATGTATAATCTACACATTAATTTTCATTTCTTTACTAAACTGAATTAATTACTTTATTTTAAAACGTCTGAAAGTATATAGACACACATAACATTAAATTTTTAAACAAAATTCAATAAAAAAATTTAAATTTTTTAAACATAATTCTTAAACAAAAATTTTTAATTTTTTAAAGTTTGTTAGGGGGTAGCACTTAAGCCCTAGTTTTTTTGGGGGGTGACAGTCATATTTCCTGATTCCTATGATTGTCCTCTATCGAACCCTGTTTTCGGTTTTAACGCTCACCGAAAACTTTAGATTTTATTAAAATTTTTGATTTCACCATTTTCCAAAGTTTGCTATGGGATTCACCAAAAATTTTTAATATTTTAAAGTTTGTTAGGGGGTAGCACTTAACCCCTAGTTTTTTCGGGGGTGACAGTCATATTTCCTAATTCCTATGATTGTCCTCTATCGAACCCCGTTTTCGGTTTTAACGCTCACCGAAAACTTTAGATTTTATTAAAATTTTTGAATTCACCAAAAATTTTCAATTTTTTAAAGTTTGTTAGGGGGTAGCACTTAACCCCTAGTTTTTCAAGGGTGACAGTCATATTTTCTGATTCCTATGATTGTCCTCTATCGAACCCTGTTTTCGGTTTTAACGCTCACCGAAAACTTTAGATTTTATTAAAATTTTTGAATTCACCAAAAATTTTCAATTTTTTAAAGTTTGTTAGGGGGTAGCGTTTTACCCCTAGTTTTTTCGGGGGTGACAGTCATATTTCCTGATTCCTATGATTGTCCTCTATCGAACCCTGTTTTTGGTTTTAACGCTCACCGAAAACTTTAGATTTTATTAAAATTTTTGAATTCACCAAAAATTTTTAATTTTTTAAAGTTTGTTAGGGGGTAGCACTTAACCCCTAGTTTTTTCGGGGGTGACAGTCATATTTCCTGATTCCTATGATTGTCCTCTATCGAACCCCGTTTTCGGTTTTAACGCTCACCGAAAACTTTAGATTTTATTAAAATTTTTGAATTCACCAAAAATTTTCAATTTTTTAAAGTTTGTTAGGGGGTAGCGTTTTACCCCTAGTTTTTTCGGGGGTGACAGTCATATTTTCTGATTCCTGTGATGGTTCTCTATTGAACCCCGTTTTCGGTGTTAACGCTCACCGAAAACTTTAGATTTTATTAAAATTTTTAAATTCACCAAAAATTTTCAATTTTTTAAAGTTTGTTAGGGGGTAGCACTTAAGCCCTAGTTTTTTGGGGGGTGACAGTCATATTTCCTGATTCCTATGATTGTCCTCTATCGAACCCTGTTTTCGGTTTTAACGCTCACCGAAAACTTTAGATTTTATTAAAATTTTTGATTTCACCATTTTCCAAAGTTTGCTATGGGATGTCTCTTAACATCTTAAATTTTCGGGGGTGACAGTCAAATTTTTTGATTCCTGGGGTTATCCTCTATTGATATTCATTTTTAGTTTTAATGTTCATGCAGAAAGATAGTTTTTTCTTTTAATTTAATTATATTAAAATTTTATCATTTTTTGTTTACATTTTTTTTTGTGTAAACAAACATACACGTGCAAAAAGTTTGTTGGTGTTGCCACTTGTCGGTTTGATTTCTTCACGGAGATGAAAAATGTTTAATTTACTCGGTAAATACTCAGATTACAGGATTTTTCTGGAAATGTAAAAGTACGGATTTACTTTAATCTGGCATCTCTAAATTTCTAAAACATTTGTTTTTACTCTCTTTGTATTCTTCTTCTTTTCTTAAAAAAACTGAGCACGTTGTTTTGTTATTATTTATTTACATTTTATTCGTTTCATAAAATCTGCAATAAATTTATACAAATCCTAGCTAAAAATGTCTAAAAAGGATACAAATCCTTTTATACAATTAGGTTTGAGACCTTGGTTAGCTAAACAGTTAACAAAGTTGGGTAAATATATTACATATTGAGCATGTTATCAATAAATTAATTTCTTTTGCATATCATCATAAAAAAGGTCTTAAACAAGCGACACCTATTCAAGAAAACTGTATTCCGGCCATATTAGAGGGTAAAGATTGCATAGGAGCGGCTAAAACAGGTTCTGGAAAAACATTTGCCTTTGCTTTGCCTATATTGGAGAAATTAAGTGAGGAACCTACCAGTCATTTTGCATTGGTATTAACTCCTACCCACGAATTGGCTTATCAGGTATGAAGGAGGGAAAACTAATTGAGTATTGTTAATTGTAAGTATAATTTACAGATTTCCGAACAATTTTTGGTTGCTGGGCAGCCAATGGGTGTACGTGTTTGTGTGGTTTCAGGAGGCACTGATCAAATTGTAGAAGCTCAAAAGTTAATGCAAAGACCTCATATTGTAGTAGCTATGCCGGGTCGTTTGGCTGATCACCTTACTGGCTGTGATACTTTTTCATTTGATAATCTAAAATTCTTGGTAGTTGATGAAGCCGATCGCATGTTAAATGGCGACTTTGATGAAAGTTTAAAGGTAATAGAGAGTTGCCTACCTAAGGAAAGACAGAATTTATTCTTTTCGGCAACAATGAAGGATTTTATTAAGGAATCCAGTATATTCCCTATAGCAAAAGATGTAAGTTAATTTAAATTATTTATTGAATAAGCATTTACATTTTCTTTATACAATTTTTTAGTGTTTGGAATGGTCTGAGGAATTTCAAACTGCCACTGTGGAAACTTTGGACCAACGTTATTTACTATGTGCCGATTATGACCGTGATATGGTCTTAATCGAGGCTCTGCGCAAATATCGCGAAGAGGATGAAAATTCAAATGTAATGATTTTTACAAATACCAAAAAATACTGCCAACTTTTGTCAATGACTTTAAATAGCATTGGTATCGAAAATGTCTGTTTGCATGGTTTCATGCGTCAAAAGGAAAGAGTTGCTGCCTTAAATCGCTTCAAATCAAAACATGTACGTACTTTAATTGCCACCGATGTGGCCGCACGTGGTCTTGATATACCTAGTGTCCAATTAGTTATCAATCATCGTTTACCACGTACTCCTAAAGAATATATACATCGTGTGGGAAGAACTGCCCGTGCAGGCCGTAAAGGTTTAGCCATTTCAATATTTCGTTTTCCACGAGATTTAGAGCTGCTGGGAGAAATTGAAGAGGCAATTAATACGAAATTAACAGAGCATCCCATAGATCGTAAGTAAAATTTTGAAATGTATTTAAAACAATTAAAAACTGTATTGATTTGGTTTTTTAGAAAAAATGGTGGAACGTATATTTATGCAAGTTAATGTTACGAGACGTGAATCGGAAATACAATTGGACAATAATGATTTCGATGAAAGAGCTCAAAACTATAGAAGAAAACAATGGATTTTGGAGGGCAAAGATCCAGACGAAATGGAAAATCTGTAAGTATTTGATACGTTATTTTACATATCATCACCGAAAATGCAAAACAACGTAACATCAAAATTTCCAAATTTGTTTTTTAGATGAAATTTGGGGTTTTTTTTTCTAAAGTACATGTGATCACAAATTTTCTGACATGTAGTTCAAAAATAACGAAAATATGAACGAAGGCAATCGTCACCGAAAATGCAAAACTACGTAAAATCAAAATTTTCAAATTTGATTTTTTGATAAAATATAGTTTATTTTTCTAATATCACAAATTTTCAGACTTGTAGCTCTAAAAATGACGATTTTATTAACGAAGGCAATCATTTTCTTAAGTCAAATAACGTAACACGTAAAAATGTGTTGTTACTTCTTTTTGCTTCAGAAAATTTAAATATTGAAAAACGTATGTGGGTTAATAAAAAAATATTTAATACAAATAAAAATATTCATCACCAAAATATATTAGACGATATTTAAGGATGTAATAACCCGAAAATCTTGTTTGTAGGACAATTTATTTTGATTTTATAAAGTTTTTGTGCCTCCTGTAAAGTTAAGAAGTGATGTTGCGTTGTTTTGCATTTTCGCTGACGCAATGATTTTCTTAAGTCAAAATAACGTAACATCCACTTTTGTAGAAAATTTAAATTTTTATTTCTTTTTTTTTTACGAATTTAGAGTTGAAATATAATAGCTTTTAAAATTTTGGAGAAAAAGTTATCAGAAATCTTTTTAATTATAAATTTTACTAAAATTTGTTATGATGTTACGTGTTTTTGGCTTCAGAAAACTGAAATCTTGAAAACCGTAACCAACATAACTTAAAAAATATTTAATAAAAGTTAAAAAAGCTAAATATATTAGACGATATTTAAGGATGTAATAACCCAAAAATATTGTAACGATAGATAAACATATATATATAACAATAATTTTCAATTTATTTCAGTTATCGCAAAAAACAAAAGGATAAAATACGAGAAATTAAACGCCTGCGTAAAGAGCGACTCAAACAATTGGAAAATAAAGAACCTTCTACTCTCATACAAGATGAACGCTTCAAATCAGTTGACACTGAACGTTTTGAAAAGAAAAAGAAATCAAAGAAAAACGACTCTGCAACTTCCTCTTCAAAAAATGAGAATACAAACATTACAAAGAAGAAAAATAAGGTAGATAAACGTTTCCAACAAACTGCTTTGCCCAATAAAAAATCAAAAAAAAATTTATTAGGTAAAAAAGAAGGCACAAAGAAAACATAATTTAAATCATTAATTACTTGACTTTTTTATTATTGTATAACTTTAAACTTAAATAAACTTATATGTAAATAGAAAATATAACACGTTTTCAAAAAACATTTTGTTTTAGAAATTATAAAATTTTCACACTTTAAATACATACAATTAATGTAAAATATTTATGAAAATATAACAAATAAAGAGGAGTATAAAATAAAATTTAAAAAAATTATAATAAGACACTTATAGGTATTATACGTATGTATAAAGTTATAGTTGTTTTTTTTTATCAGTCCAAACTTATAGCTAGTAAAGCATCTTGTGGATGGATTTCTAACAAAGCTTTAGCACCATCATTGAAGGGATAGGAAATGCTGCCATCAATAACCAAATCTGGAATAAAGAAAAAAATATTTTTAACAAAGTTAACGGTTAACTATCCAATTAATTATTTAAAATATGTTAAAGTCGTTCAAGTACCACACGCATGTTTTATGTTAATTATTTAATTTTCGGTGATAAACCTTCTTACAAACATGATTTCAATATGAGGTTACTTTTATTATTTTTCATACAGGCATGTGATGGAAATCGATTTCGAAAACAAAACGATTTCAAATCGAAAATATGTTAGATTCGTTTTCTTTGTTGTTTAAAGTTAAATTTTAAACTCCTTTAATCTAAATTAATGACATAACTTTTAACATTTCTTGCAAATTATGCATTAATAAAGCATTGCTTTATAAATTACGAGCTGAATGCCCCTGCGTAGCATGGGCAGTATAATTTAAATATCGATGTTTTCCGTAATGCTTCTTATATTAAAAATTCCACCTAATAAAATTAATAAATGTTTGAAGTGCAAAAAAATGTAATATTTTCGCTATTTTCATCAAATTAATTTTAATTTATCTACATATATAAAAATTAATGTGTGTTTGTTTGTATGTATGTATGTTTGTTTGAAGTCTATAGCCGCCTAAACGGCTAAACCGATTTTCTTGAATTTTTCACAGTGTGTTCCTATATGACTGGAAGGAAAAATAGGCTACTTTTTATTTTGAAATTCCATGTGGGCCACGCCCACTTACTAAATACTAAATAACTATTAAAAGTAGTATATATATCTCGGAAATTGGTAATACTAGAGTCCTCAAATTTTGCACGAACAACTTTGACACCTATATGAACATTCTGGAAAAATATAGGCGAACTAGCAATAGGGGGTGTGGCACATTCCGCGCCTATTGTTTGCCAATACCAAATGCCGTAAATTTACGAAACTACAACAGTTACATTTCCCAAATTTTGTACAATAAACTTAAGTGTCAATGTAAACATTTTGTGCAAAAATGGGCGGAAAAGAAATAGAAGGCGTGTCATCTCTCATATAAAGTTAATACCAAAATTTTTATATCTGGGAAACTATAAAAGTTAGAGAGCTCAAATTTTGTACGACTAGCATTAGCTTCAATATGAATATTTTGGACAAAAATTGGTACACTAGCAATAGTGGGCTTTGCACCTCCCATATAAAGAAAATATTAAATTATCATATCTGAGAAAATATAACAGTTAGAGTTCTAAAATTTTGTCGGAGCCACTTTGGTATCAATATTAATATTTAAGAAAAATATGGGCGGACTAGAAGTAGGGGACATGGTACCTCCCATATGAATTAAAAAATTCGTATATCTGGGAAACTATTTGAGTTGGAATGCTCAAATTTTGCACAAAGAATTTTGACATCCATGAAAACATTTGTCTAATAAATTAGCGGTAAACTATTAGAGCTTGAATTTTCAAATTTTGCACGAGAAACATCTATCTATCGGGGGGTGGCGAAGCACACCGGGTATTAGCTAGTATTCTATAGTTCCTTCAAGACTAAAGTTCATCTATGTTTAAAATTTCGTTAAAATCGGTTCAGCGGTAAACAGGCAAACAAACACACATTTGATTTTATAATGAAATTTATCACATTCTTTCATTTCATTCGATTTGAAAACGATAGATTTTCATCATATACTAGAAATATTTTTGTTTTAGTAGGTTTATATAATTCTATCATAAAAAAAATTATATAATTAATTTATTTTTTAAAAACCTATCCAAATGTTTTGGTCTAGATCTATTAAGAAATGCAAAGAAATAATAAGGGTGAGTATTTACCATAGCAAGTAAACAAAAAATAAAAAGCACTCTTTAGTCTTTTAAAGGATAATATCTAGTTTAGCTTAGTCTTAATTCTAGTCTCTAATTTGATATCTAGATTAGTCTATAGTTTGACGTCTCTTTCTTATAGAATCCTACATTAACATTTGAATTTCAAACAAGTACCATAAAACTATTGGTCTATAATTATGTTACAGTCTTATTAATAGCTAATCAAGATGTGGATTGGAATTATTCATTTAGAGGTAAAGTGATTAAACTAAACTTCCGTTTAAAAATTAATAATACCTTTTTTTAATTTAGACTCTGATTTGGCTAAACGTTTAGGACATGAAATAATTGAACCTCAAGTTTTAACCAAGTTTGGTTTCTGTTTTCGTTTCTTAACTATTATAACGAACACTTTAGCATTTGCTCCTATATTAGATCCAAAACGAAAAACGCGTAATTATCTTTTACCCTGTATATTGTGGAATTTTTATACAATTACAGCTGTGACTGAGAATGTAATCGAAATTATATGGTCAATGTTACAGTTGGAAGTGCCTTTTAAACAATTTGCTACCATTATTATTGTTGGTATATTTATGTTGGCCTTTCAAGCTAAATTAACAATACAAATTATAAGATTTTATGAATATTTAAATTATATACATATATAAATTATTATTTTTTTTTATACTTACTTGCATCAATGCATCGAGATTTAACAAATAAATTTTTAACAAAACGTTTCGATTCAAATTCTTTAGGTGAGGGCCAAACACCAACACAAATTTGTTCTCTTATAGAATAACAGATTCTAGAATCATCTGCAATGGGAGGGCGAGAATGAGATAAGAAAAGTTAGAGTTTTAATTTGCAAATAACTTACCAGGTGCGAAAAGTAAATTTTGGTTGTATGTCTGCGCTAATTGTTCGGCACTGAGTCCTTGTAAAGCCTGTTTTGCTGCTTCAGGTAAAATATTAAATAGACCTTCTACATGATGTTTACTTATGCGATTTATGCTAAAGCAAAAAAAAAAAAAAAATAATAATAATAAAAATTAAATAAAAATCTTTCTAAAATGAATATTTTTATCAAAACTAAGTTTTTCAATTGTTGTCATGATGTAAACAATGTATGAATATGTATTAGATTAATAACTGAAAAATTTCCTAACATTACAAAAGTAAACATTAAATTTATAAGGCAAATTAATTAAAATTAATACTTTTTCGTAAATTTTTTTCACTTTTCTTCTTAAAAAATATGAAATCCCTTCAAAATTATTGAGTGATTATAATTTATAACATTGTCTTTGAATTTGACACAAACAATGTATTTTGAAGGTAAAGAATGTACTTTTTAAGGTCAATAAAAAAATCTTCATAAAATTAATAAATTTTAGTCAATTTCACACAATTGTTGACTTGATGTAAACAATGTATTTTCTAAGTAAATAATAAAAAGTACTGCAAAATAAATAACTAAGTAAATTTCTTTAAAATTTCAAAAGTTACAATTGTTAACATCATGTGAACAACGATTTTCCAATGTATATAATTAAATATCGTTTTAAATTAAAATTCTTCATAAAATTAAATTAAAACAAAAATTTATAATTTTTTGTTAAATATTTAATATGTGAACAATGTATTTTAAGTTAAAAATAATTGATTACATCATAGAATAGAACTAGAAGTTTATGTGAGAGCCACCCTATACTAAATTTTCAAAAAATTTACTAATTTTTTTGAAAATACAAAAACAAAATATATGTGACTACATGTATTTTGTTTTTGTATGAATTAGGTTTCTGACAATTGAATTAGGTTTTTTTCTCTCACATAAATATCTAGTTGTTAATCTATGGATTACATTATGAAAATAAGGTATTTTATTTTAAATCAAATTTAAAAATTATAAATGTGTGAAATGTTGAACTTTTTTAAAAATTGAAACTGCATTTTTTAAATTGGGAGTTTAAATATTTTACTACCTATGAAGAGTAAAAAGTCGCAGATTAGTATAAACGATGAGGATTTAAAATTAAATTTTTATGATTAAAAAAAATACTCAAAATGGCCTTAAATCGATTTAAGTTATTTTGTCAAAAGTCCCTAGATATACATATAGTTTATGCAGACAAACCCACCTCCCGATTATCTTACCTTGTATGCCATGATGTAGATCCGGTACCAGTGCTGACACACAAACCTGAACATTTCGTTTTATTAACTACATCTTGATGATCGACAATCAGTTGTAAATGTGAGACTCGTGCCGATAAAGTCTCACCAATAAATACTTCATTTAAGGCCAAATATGGTAAAACTCTTTGCATTTTTGCTTTATATTTACGTGACATTTCTTTACTCAAGTACTCTGGCTCAGTCTTTTCTTGTTCCATTTTTGTAACTGTATGACGATATAAATCGGTAGACTCGGGTATTTTACCATTATTGCCCAGCAATGTGGTGCGTATGCGAGAACGATGCATCCATTGAAAATCGCCCTTTAGAAAATACAAAAAAAAAAAAATATATATATTTACGTGCAATTTTAAACAAAAATATTCTCCTAAACTTACACTTTTTATTTTAGCCACAGCATCGGCTGGATTCTCCGAATAATGTTTAGGCAACATTAGTCGGCCCTCTGATCTTTGAGGATCAGAATTAAAACCTACTATAGGTGTTTTTTGTTGAGATTGGGCAAAAAGGGGACTAGCTCGACCAGCCGCTAAAAGGAATGTGCCATCACCACCTATGGGTACAATAACATCAGCCCAACGCATAACATCCTTGCTTAGGGAGCTTCTAAATTCGACTCTGATTAGATTAAAGGTATTTAATTTAGCAACACACGCAAGTCACACAGTTGTATGTAGGTGGATTGTCATGATTAAAGTTTAATATTATTAAATTACAATTAAAATGAGAAACGAAACAAAATGTGATAAATAATTTCATGAAAATTTGTATGGGAACAGCAATTAACATTTCGATAGAAACTCACCGATTGGCCAATTTAACTTCACAGCCCACATCTTGAAAACTGCGTACAATTTTTCGTTCAAAATCTTTATGCAAATTATGCAAATACATTAAAGTTTCGAAGTTCGTGCCACGATTTCGTATTTTCTTCTCCAATTGCTCCTTACTGAGATGAGGATGTCGCAATTGCTCGAATTCATAGCGTGACAATTTCGATACTAATAAGGCTCTTTGTAATTTGAAATTTGCCGGATCAACAGGCATCGGACTAGAACTACATTTTCGTAAACAAAAAATTTCTGTAAGTGAAATAAAGAAATATGTATGTATGTAGGTTAATTTAATTGTAGAAAAATAAAAAACTTTTTGCACACAATTAAATTGTTATTGTGTGTATATATTGTTATTTTATCTCAAGAATTTCTAGTCTCGTGAAAAAGTATAAGAATAATTTATTTGCTTTATATATATTTTTTTTATTTATTTACGTCGTTATCAAACGCATTTTTTTTGCATTAAATACGCAATTATTCTCAATGGTGTCGTTTCTATTAATAAGATTTTTTTTTAACCACGCGCCAAGTGTTACATTCAATAAAAGCAAAAGTATAAGTATACAATCGTCATAACTCAAAATATACTATAATTGTAGTAAACGTTTTAAGATACTCAAATCATGTTGGAAAAATTAGCTTACATAACATAAGCCAAAAAATTTTTTTAAGTAGCTGTATTTATCATTTCCTTTGACTATAGGATCTACGAATGGGAAGGTCTGAACCATGCTTTACTAAATAAATATAAATATTTTTTTAGCACAAAGTAGAATTTTTTAAACTATATAATTTATACAGGTGCACAAATGCATATTTTCAGTATTTTTAATAATTATTTATTAATAAGTTTTTTATTATAATTTATTTTATTATTACTGATAGTAAAAATTTTACGTTTACAAAATATACAAACACTTTTTCAAAGTAATTAAAAACAATGACGGCAAATTAACAAGAAATTTATATAATATTTTACAAAATATTAAAAAAAAATATAGATTAAATAAAGTGTTTATATGTACACGTTTATTAAATTGTCTCGATTTGTACGGAGACAAAAACGTTTCAAATTTCTCAAATATTTCGCTTTTGTGAGTTGGAATATATAGAAATAACTTCAAAAATATGGTTTTCCATCAACAGCGTACACAATTTTTAATTAGTTTTTATTCTCGTAAATTTCAATGATTTTTTTAAATACATACTATTTTTGTTTGAATATTTCGGAGATTTTCCATCGTTATTTCCATTTTAGGGCATCATTGGATGCCCTAAATCAATGCTATTGATATATGAATTAAATTAACTCTTTAGTAATAAATATAATATTTTGGATCAACAGTTGATTATATTTTAAGTTATTTTTTATAGCAAATATGTTAAGTTAAGAAGCAGAATAATCAATTTATTATAAAAACTTGATTCGTGCAAAATAGCAACAAAATTTTCAAGACTCTAATTGATTACTACAGCGGATGTAAAAAAATGTATTATATTTTTCATAAATTCGTTAATTTTAGAATATAATAAATTTGCTGATTTGATCTTTTGGGAACTTTAAAAGTATCAGGGAAGACCAAGAATATCAGAAAAGGCCTTTTGAAACCCCAATATATATTAAAAATGTTCGAAATATATAAAAGAAATATATGAAGTTAGATGTTACAATTATTAGTATGAATTTTCCAGGTGTATATTTTAAAGTTAATTTTGTTAAAACGAACATTTTGGTAATATTATTGAAATAAATCCTTGTTTTTAGAGAAGTTTTAAACATGTCTCGCTTACGGAAACGAAAACATTCAGCAATAATATTTTGGGAATCATATAAAAACAAATTACAAAGACAGACTCTAATATGCTAGAAACTGCGTTCACAATAGCCAAGAGAATTATAACAAGTCAAGTGTACAAACACTTTGTTTCAATTTGTTTATTTTTGAACGATTTCGAATACCAGATGGAATCATTTTTGCTTGTGAATTTTTTTTTTGTTTGTTTTGATCTTAAGAGCATTTGCACTGAAAAACAAGAGAAACGCTGATATAACAATATGAGAATCTCACATATTCATATGGAGGAAGGTTTCTAATAAAATTTTTCTTTTATATCATAGTTTTTTCATTATCAATAGTTATTTACCTTTTTATATTTATTATACATAAACCTTTAAAAAAAGTAAATAAGTAAAAGCGACTATTTATACCAATAATTATTTAAAATTATGTGTTTTTAGAATTTTGAGATTTTTTTCTGGAATATATTTAAAATGCTGAGCTAAATATGTTTGTTGGATTTCTTCTATACATAGTTATGTACTTTAAATTTATAATTTGTTTGTAAATACGGTCTAAAGTGTTTTATATACAATTAACAATAATAAAGGTTAATAATAATAAATAATTTTTATTTAGAACTATAATGTTGAAATTACAATAAATTTTTAATAGTTTAATATAAAAAAGTTAAACCAAATTCATTAAAAAATAATAAGAATTGTGAAATATTTTAGTTTTAGTTTTGGCCACGTTAATGTTTCCATTAAGGCATAACTAATCTCGCTCCCAACGACCATTGAATATTATATTTTACGTGCTATTTTGTCCATAACTGTAAATGTTTACATTAAACCTATATAACTATAATTTAGTTAAACCTAGAAAAAAATTTAACGTACGATTACTGACAGTTATTATTATTATTAAAAGATAGTATTTGCAAAAATATTGTATAATTAGTTTCCATGTGTTAAGAATGAATGAAACTGATAAGATTTCTATTTTCTTGAATAAAAACAACAATTATTTCTACACATGTACGTATGTAAATAAAAATGTAAAAATAATAACAAAATAAAGATAAAATATATTAAAGCTGTATAAAAAAAAAAAATAACTAATATACCTTTAGCAAAGTTTTTGAGTAATGGTTTTGTTTTAAACATATTGGTAGTTTATATTTGTAATAAGGATTCGCACTTTTTTAAGCATTAGTGTAACAGTCTCAATAAAATAATGAACTTTGTACTTTATGCTAAATTTGTAGTTTTGAGTTATATTTTATTTTATATCTAGAATGAGAAGTATATAATTTGATTTCACTTGTTTTCAAAGGAAGCCTTAGAAAGTTCCCATTTTTTATTTTATTTTAAAATATTTTGATTTCACTTTCTGCTATTACAGTCACATCAAGGCCACTTTACCGGTAAACTTTAACCACAATATAATTTCTATATTATTGCAAGTATTTTGTATTTAGTTTTTATTAAATTAAATCTTTTTTATGGGTTATTACTCCGTGAGAGGTTCTTATCAATTTATATTTGCTTCCTTTGTAGACTACTTCCAAAATTATACTGTTTTCATAAATTGTATGACTACATAGTATTTCCAAGTGCTTTTCGCTATAATGGGAATTTTATTATCATCATAATATTTGTAGATTCTTTTCTTCTGTGTATATAATGTTGGATTTAATTTAGTTCTTATCAGTTAATTTTCTGTAGTATTCTTTCTTTTCGAATTTCACTGTTTATTTTAATTTCGCTTTGTGTGTTTTGTTTTTGGTTTATTTTTGTGCAATTGTTGTATTTGTTATTAATAGTAATAGCAATTCAGCTTTATTCTTCTGAGAAAAGTAGCGATTTTCAAAGAATATTTTAACTGCTAACAAGAATCCAGCGATTTTGGATACAAATGAAAAGGGTAGCCATTAAATAGCATACAGAGAACTGCGCCGATCGGCTGTAAGCCGGCTGAGTCGAACCGCCGGAGGTTTTTCAAGAGCCGCCGCTGCCGATAAAATTTCGGCTAAAACACGACTCAATTACAGCCGCTGATTTCGGTCAAGCTTAATGAATTTAATATAAAACCTTTAGTAAATTCTTTATATTCTTGAAATTTTAAATTTTAATATTAATTTTTACAACTGTTTTTCATAAATTTCCTTATAATGTCGGCGACATTTTTAGCATTGCTGTCGACTCATGAATTTCGGCGGCAAATTTCCTCCCCACATGGCAACGATATTTGCTGAATTTGATTACGAGCTATTGTAATTTGGGCTTAAAACTTCTTCAGGTTCATTCAAGGGCTTTGGCAATCCTACATCTATTTGAGCTTTTTTTCATCGAAAATTTAATGTAATGAACACTGCCACCGCCGTCGATTAAAAACAGTCAAATTGCCGCCGTTGAAAAGTTAAAAACAATATGTGCTGAAATTGAAATCGCCGGTGGCGGCTTAAAATCGGCCGGCAGCACCCATCAAACAAAAACATGGCGATTTTTACACGTACTTGGGTGGTTCAAACCAAATTCATTTAACGCCCTGGGGTCCAAATTGCTCCAAATTGCATTTAAAAAGCACACAATGGAAAATTTGGAGCCATTTGAAGCTGAAAGACCGCGTAAAAATTATTTCTGATGCAGAAAAAAATCATCATTTCCCACGCAAAACTGGTCGAAGCATAAACTAACTTTAATTTTGTTAATGGTTTTTTTATTAACGTGTAAAAAGTAAAAGTTGTTAATTTCGAATTAAAAGAAAGAATTTTTTTATAAAGTTTCAATTGTTATATTATTTATTGCTAAAAGTTAATATAGTATTTTTATAAAATATATATTATTTCCGTTTCTTTTTTTTTTATTTCTTGTAATATAACATAATACAACATGTAAGTAGATAATAATTATATATAAAAACTGTTTTATTACGTTATTTAAATAAATGATTTATAGATTTATTAACTGCACTGCAGCGCAGCTTCATCGAAGCTGCGCTGCACTGATACATCATATTAAGAACCGAAGCGGCAAAATGTTCGCGACGAACAAGAAATTTGTTCGCGGCGAACATGCAACACACAACCTAATGTATTTCTTATGAAGCTGGTTCGCCGCATGAGTACCCTATATTTGGTTCGCACCGAACCAACATGGCGTCCATAAGAAAAACATTAGTTTGTGTGATTTTTTTCCGCCGCGAACCAAATTCTAGTTCGTCGAACATTTTGCCGCTTCGTCAATTCATGGAAATTATACGATATTTTATAAATTAACTATAGAAGAAGAAGGTAATTATATTTAATATTAAAGAAAAAACGGATATTTTTAGTGCAACAAATGCAGTGATTTTTTTTTTGTGGTTTTCAATATTAAAAGAAAAATGTATAAATTAAAAAATACATTATTTATTTATTTATTTATTTATTTATTTATTTATTTGTTTATTTATTTATTTATTTATTTATTTATTTATTTATTTATTTATTTATTTATTTATTTATTTATTTATTTATTTATTTATTTATTTATTTATTTATTTATTTATTTATTTATTTATTTATTTATTTATTTATTTATTTATTTATTTATTTATTTATTTATTTATTTATTTATTTATTTATTTATTTATTTATTTATTTATTTATTTATTTATTTATTTATTTATTTATTTATTTATTTATTTATTTATTTATTTATTTATTTATTTATTTATTTATTTATTTATTTATTTATTTATTTATTTATTTATTTATTTATTTATTTATTTATTTATTTATTTATTTATTTATTTATTTATTTATTTATTTATTTATTTATTTATTTATTTATTTATTTATTTATTTATTTATTTATTTATTTATTTATTTATTTATTTATTTATTTATTTATTTATTTATTTATTTATTTATTTATTTATTTATTTCATTTCATTTCAATAAAGCAATACAAAGCCATATAGGCCAAATTTAAATATGTATTACTTAGTATTACAAATACTGAATAATAATTAATCAATAATAATAAAAATTAACAAAGAAAAAAAGCAGTAATATAATAAACAATAATGTTATTGGCTCCCCAGCCATAATGCAAACAAGAAAATAAATATTTTAGTGAGTTACAAAGGTAAAGATAACAATTATAATTATAATAGGTCCAATTAGTGGAAATATATAAATAGGAGATAAACTGTTCATTTTTTATATTTATTTATTTATTTTTACATATTTTTTATATATTTGATGGAATAAATACAAATCTTCTTGAAACATTATAAGCACCAGTAATCATTAGAAATCAAATTAGGCCAGCAAAGTAATTTAAAAGTTTGAGACGAAAAGCATTATTAGAGTGTGAGAATACTCTTAGATCATGAGGTAAATAGTTCCAACACCGAGCAATCCTAACAACAAAGGATCTTTCAAAACTCAATCTATAAATCCTAGGAATACAGATTTGCGGATTTCTAGTAGATCTTAAAAATTCAAACTTATTAACCAAACTAGATGGAAAGCCTTTTTTCATAACACTATGAAATAGTATACGATTACGAAATTTGACAAAATTGAGAAATGAACAACCAAGAAACTGACGAACATAAAAAGAAATATGATCTCAACGTTTCACATTGAAGACAAATCTGACAATCATATTCACAATTCAAATAGAAGTTCCAGATATTACTTCGATGCTGTGACACAGTCAGCAGAGATTCTGCTGCTTCAGAAAATAGTAAATACAAATGTCAAAAACTTGAAAAACAACATAATTTAAATGAATTTCTTTTTATAAAAAATAAATTTAAACAAATTTAAAGAATAAAATGAATAATAAAATAGGTATTGTGTCGACTATAAGCCTTTTATATTTTTTGTAATACAAATTGTTCCGAAATCAATGATTTTTATGTTCTATTTTTCCAGATTTCGAGATATTTTATTGTTTTGATGATGCTTTGACTTCTTTTTTTTAGAAAACGAAATTTATTTTTTCAACAACATACAGTGGCTCACAGCCAGTACTTCTTTTTGGAAAAGTACTTCCATGCAGGGTCCACGCACTTATATAGCACTGGAGTACTATATAAAGGAGTGTTGGTTACAAACCATTTTAAAATGGTCACTTTAAATGGTTAAAATATATGCTTTTATGGTACAAGAAATCATTATGAGTTTTTTTTCCATGAAAATCGGTTGGACAATAAAAGCCATTGATGGATGAAGTACCGAATAAACATTTATACAATCGCAGTCTGCGAAAACCTACGGATATCAGCACCAAAACTGACATCCGGAGTTCAAACAATGTTGCGTTAAAACTTTTGCCATACATTGCAAATACTGGATTATTGTACTCGTCTTCATGGCGTATCACTGCCGGATTCTGGAGTCACAAAGCCCACACATAACATTCGTAAGTGTAGTTGTATTACAAATTTATTGGAATATTTATTTATTATGTATTATTATATTCAATTAATTTTGGTAAATAGAAAAAGTTCTTATTGTACGGGAATACGGAGGACCGGTTCGTAGAAAACTTCTAGTGCCTACATGTCTTTAAAGGTAGCAAAACTAAACTTCTTCGTAGAACTGTGGGTCATCTGTCGTCAGTTTATTCAATTTTGATATTTTTTAGTTCTTTATTTTTTCCTCCTGAAAATCGATTTTGACTAAAATCGAAATCGATTTACCTTTTAAACAAGTTTGCAATCGAAAATTGCCTTGTTGTCTCTGTTTGGCGGTACCAAAGCAGAGTTTGTGGACTATAATTAGACACCAGCAGAATGGAATACGTATTTTCTGTGCCGCTACACACTTCATCAGCATTCGTGGTGTCTTATCCATTTCGGTTTCGTTGAAACCTAAACATGTCGCCCGCCTTGCACTGGGTGCAATTTCGAGGGACTCAGTTAGCAGCGCCAGGCGTTTGGGGCAAGTAAAAAAGAGGTTGAACCTAGCGTCGTAAACGCTGTTTAAGATGTGGTTACATAGTGTCGTAAGCCGACATCCGGTTCGAAGGACCATAAACAAGTTTGCAATCGTAAATTGCCTTGTTGTCTCTGTTTGGCGGTACCAAAGCAGAGTTTGTGGACTATAATTAGACACCAGCAGAATGGAATACGTATTTTCTGTGCCGCTACACACTTCATCAGCATTCGTGGTGTCTTATCCATTTCGGTTTCGTTGAAACCTAAACACCTTTCCCTAGACAGTATTAGATACCTTTATATCCTAAAGGATAATTTGTTGCAGAGTGCAAAAAATCAGGCATATTATCATATTTTTGATATTGCCAACATAACGATCCGAATAATAAATTTGGTATTGTGTACAATTTGCTAATATATAAAGTCGCCAGACCTCAATATTATTGAAAATTTGTGGTCCATATTGGAAATTTACATAATAAAATAGGTGTTAGGCCCTAAAAATGCACTGTAAACACATTTCGCCTAATATTACACAAAAACTGGACGCACGCAAACCGCCTCTAATCTGTTGCATACAATTAAGACTACCATTCCACATAAAAAATAATCAGGTATGTGATGAAAATCGATTTCGAGCAAAAAGCGAAAAAAGGTTGTGATACACATACAATTTTTGATTTCAATTTCGTTTTATTGTAAAAACGAAATCGATTTCATTTCCCATTTTGTTTTATGAAAATCACAATAAATTAGGTTGTGATCATGGTTGTGATAAAAACGAAATTGACATGATTTTATCGTTTTCAAATCGAACAAATTTTGGTACTCGTTTTAAAATTGAATTTGATTAAAATTACAAAATTACAAAAGAATTAGAATCATTAAGTATCATTAAGCATGTGGGTAAAAAATAAAAGCTATATTGTAGAAAGAAAAATAAAATAAATAATACCTTTAAGCGTTAAAACACTGAATTTTATGTTTAAAACTTTAAATATATTTTGTAATTTGTGATGGAACTTGTGGTGAAGCGATGTACCTTATTGTTTAAAAACCTATCAGACACTCGAATTAAACTGTAACTTCACATATGGGTTTTACAAATTAACTTTTAAGGTTTCTGGATATATCTACCGCAAAGGAAAAAACTGATTTTGAATATTCAAAATAATCATTGTGCTAACCCAATTTCAAATCACCAGTAAAAATTTAAAACCAATGCAAAGTCCAAACTACATCTGCTAAAAAGCGTTCCTATTAAAATAATGCATTAATTTTTATTTTTGTAGGATTAATTAATTAGTCGCCAAAAATTTAAATTTATTATTCCTCCATAGTGTTATTTTTATGGGCAATGTTTTTTTTTTCCAGAAGCAAGAAATATCTCCTTTGTGGCAGCTTCACGCAAAATCTATAAAACTTTACTTTTGATAATTTTTTATTAAAAAAAAAAAATAACATAAAAACATTAAAATAAAATTAATTTAATCAAAAATGGAAAATGAAAACGTTCGAAATTCATCACAACCTAATCGATTTAAGAATTTACTTTTGAAATCGATCGAATTTCATCACATACCTGAATGTAATTATCGGTCGTAATTTTCAATTTTTTTTTTTAATGTCATAAGTGGGTTCTTAAAATAAGCTGTGAGATAATAAAAATATTGGATTTTTGTTGTCATATCTTTAATTTGCTTAAAGGTAAACTTTAACACTAAATAATGATTCTATATAAAACTAGAAATCTTCCTCTTTCTAATGATACCAAATTTTATTTTTAATTCCTATAATTGTATACTGCATAATTTAAGCTATCACAGCTGAGCCACTGTATATTAGTGTATAGCAAAATCTCAAGAGTCTTGTAATTTGTTATTCACTTTAAAAGGAAGAGGAATAACGACACATGTCTTCAAGATTATCACACGTTACGCTATAGAATACATACATACATTTCTCTCACTCCGGAGTCAGTAACAACTTTAGCGTGTTCATCATAAATCGTCGATGGTTATATGCCAACAAGCTACTATAGGAAATTACATATACAGCGAAAGCTTCCATAGGCGGTGATTTTGTCCGTTATCAGGAGATGTTCGTCTATGAGATATGGTTCATCATATTTTTTAATAAGAGGTAATTCAGCAGCATAGGTACTGGTATCTTTTTATTTCAACATCCAAGATTGATTGTAATGAATTAGCTTATAGATAAATATATTCTTATTCATACATATTAAAATGCAAAAGACCATAACGTGACGTAAAAATCAAATTTAAAATTAATTATTTGATTTATTTAACAATTTGATTAATTAGTTTGGTAAAACCAATAAAAGAAAATAAATTGTATTACCCCCCAACTAAACCCTCGTTTTATTATTTAAATATTATATTTTTGGGAACAACTTTTATTGATATCGTACCTCAACACATAGTATTGACAAAAGTGAAATGATCGTAACATTAATTTCAAAAACAGTCATAAATTTTGTTCCATTTAAGAAAAATTTTATTTGAAAAGTGTTTTTCTATTTATCTAGTATTGAAAACAGTATGACAGCGGACATTTAATTCTTCGACCAATTATTTGTAGGACCAATTTGTTTTTTTTTTTTTTTAAATTTTTAATAATTTATAGCACGAACATCATTTTCGTTACTCATTTTGGTCAAACTCACAATAAATCAACAGGTTGACTTCAGGAATAATAACTGACATAATTTCAATGATAAAATAATTTTACAAAGTATATTATTTGAGTTATTGTGTTATATGTTATTTAATATTATGTTCAGACACATATGTTTTTTACTACACAATTTTTAAGTTAAAATAAGAACTTTCTATATGATATTATGAAAACAGCAATTAAAAATGAGGTTTATGAATTCAGTTTCAGAAAAGAACAAATGAGAATGAGATATTCCAATTCAAAATTTGAAAATATCATTTTAATTCAGAAAGGAACAATATTAAAATAATATTTTTCTTTTAATTTCAGAATATAACAATTGAAATTTACATTTTTCACATAAATTTCTGAATTGATCATTTGAAAGTGAGATTTTTTATTTAGAATTGAGGAAAGATTAATTGAAAATTAGGTTTTCCATTTATAATTTTGAAAATAACAATTTAAATTTTAATTTTTTATTTTAATTTTTGAAAAGAAGAATTTTCATTTAAAATTCAAAAAATACAATTGAAATTTTGAAAAAACTAAATTAAATTCAGAGCTTCAACTGAAATAATATACATATAGAGTGAAATTAGCATAAAGAGTAAAATTAATTAATACTTTACACTCCAGAAGAATTTGATAAATATATAAATTTTGATAATATAAATTAAGTTGACCTAACATTATGTTATCATTTAAATCTCTCTTATTCAATGTTCTAAGTTTTAATGAATTTTTCTCAATTTCAATTGTTCTTTTCTAAATTTTAAAATAAAAATCTGAATTTCATTTGTGCTCTTCTGAATTTAAAATGTAAAATTTAATTATAAATTGATCTTGTCTAAATTTAAAATATAAAAACTTATTTTAAATTGTTCTTTTCTAAATTTGATATAAAAAACTTATTTTCAAATGTTCTTTTCTGAATGCAAAATAAATAACTTAATTTTCAATTGATATTTTCCAAATTTTGTATAGAAATTGTAATTTCAATTAATCTTTTCTGAAATATTAATGAAATATAGAAATTTCAACAGTTCTTTTCTAAAATTTAAATGAAAAATCTCATGTTCAATTGTTATTTTTAAAAATTTTAATGAAAAATCTAATTTTCCAATAATCTTTTCTAAAATTTAAATAGAAAATCTTATTTTCAATTGATTTTTTAAAAAATACCGTTAAAAGTGGTGTAGTTTTTTAAGAAACACAATAAGTTTAAGCATCACTGTTCACATATAATTTTATTATGTGTATCCTTTTGGCCTGTTTTTCGTTTGCCAAAATATTTTCACAAATTGTTGATTTAAATAAAAATTTTACACAAAAATACTTTCTAATTCCAAAAATAAAATTTTTAAACAAATAATAAATGTGAACAAATATAAATTTAATTTATATTTTTTTGTTTGTAAACTTTTCGGCAATTTTTACAAATCCATTTTTAAACAATTTTCTATGTACTAAAAATACTAAAAATTTCTTCCCTGTATGGAAATTTAGATGTTTTCATTGTGTTAAATAATTAAATAAAGCGGCCCATAGACACATACTGCATTAGCTCAAGCAATAAGTATGTATTAGTAAAATTGAGAGAGCTTTTAAATGTGTGCGTCACACCGACAATGCAGTATGAAAAATCAAAATCGTTTTGATTTTAAAATGAACTCATACTGCAGACATTTGTGTCGAATGAATTTATTTATTTTTTTGTCAATTATGAAAGTTTATATTCTATATTTCAATTTAAAAGAAAAAACAAATAAATATTATAAAAATATTCTGTGAAAATTTACAAAATGAAATTTTGATTGATGAATGTGTAGAAAAATCATCAAGCACACACGTATACGAGGGTTCATCGGCAGTATCTCTCTGCAGTATGTGTCTATGGGCGCCTTAACTCAAATCGAGATGTTTTCTGGCTTTGAAATATATGAAAAAACAAGTCAATTTGTTTTTTGGAATAAACATCTGTATTCTGCATTTTTCAATATTACATTTATCATTAAATATAAAATTTAAAATGTAGAATTTGATCCCCTATTATGAAAATATTATCCTGAAGAACAATTTTTAAACAAGAAATTAAACAAAATGTTTGGATCATTTTGATCTATCTAACAGGAAAAGCTTAACCCGCTAACTTTTGGATAAATCTTTAGTACTTGGCTCGTTCATCAGATATTTTTTGTTAATAAAATAGTAAAAACGCAATGAATTAAAATATACATATCAGTAGACATAGTAAAATATAATTTTCTAAAGTTTAATTTTTGGAGGTTGATAATTAGCATTTTTATACGATAAGATTAGAAAAAAATCTTAAAGAACTTATTACATTTTTTTGGACGCTTAGGGAAAAATCGGTTTTTTTATCAGCCGTAGGTATTCTTAAAAATTTCCACTGACAACACTGCTTTAGCTTGAAATTTTACATGTGTAGGGAGAAGATCTGTTTCCAGATCATATATACGTTTTTAATAATTTTAAAAATATAAATAATGTTCAAACAAAAAGTCTTCCGTTTTGACACATTAGAAGTGCAAAAATACGGTACTCATTTACATCTCTAATTCACTTAAAATCGTAAATATTTCCCATACTATTTATCCGATTGCAAAGATTAAGGTATCAATTAAAAGCTCTTACTTGCGCATTTATAAAAATAAATAAAAAAAAATATAAAAACTTTATAAATATTTTTTTTAAATATTTTGTAATTTTTAGTACAAAAAAATATTTTTTTTGTGGAAATAATTTTTTCTAAATAGTCGGCCTTCGGCCGGGCGGAAGGACTTTTAACTCTGTGGTATGTCCAAAAGCGGCTTCGCTAACGTAATTCTTCCTTTTTACTCAACTTTTTTTATAAAAATTATTTTTTTAATGCGAGTTTCTTAGGGAAATTCGAATTTCAAAGCCCTATAACTTCCAAAATATTTAATTGCGCTGACAAATTTTTACATCATTATTTTCACCGATAAAAGTACTATCAATGGCGAAAAAAATCAAATAAATTGGAGCTGAGTTAGGGAGGTCTATTTATGCCAAAAATACAAAAATGTATGATATATCTTTTAGGAAATACTTATAAATAATGTTCAAACAAACAGTCTAATGGGACACATTTGTGAACCAATGTTCAGCCGGCTAACAGCCGATTTTGAGCCGCCGCCGACAATTTTTAGCAAAGCCGCCGCCGCCGTTAAAATCGTTCGGCGCAGGTAGTTATGTTTTTAATTGAAACAATATAATTATTTTATAGTTTTATGGTTTTTTTATTTATTTGTTAAAAAATATACAATATTTGTTAAGTAATTAGATTTTTACACTTTTCAATCACTTAAAGGTTTTCTACCAACTAACTTCAATTGACTGTTTTCCTTCTTTTCATTTGTATTTCTCCATCAAATAAAGAGTAAGAGAAATAAAGGAAAACAGTTCAAGAGAATACATACGTAAATTCTTAAGAGAATTATTAATAATAAAACAATTCATATCAGTAGGATATGCTATACTCTTAATTGATATGTAGGATGTAACTAGGTCTCTGATAGCATATTATGGCCATTTGTAAATTTTCAGTGCTAGATTTTAATAAAAATAATCGTTTAATTTCTTAAGCAAGGATGGCAACCTATTCAAAAAGGTAAAATGATAACGGTAATAGTATTTTGGATTATTTCAACTAGAATTTTATAGCAGCAACAGCATTTTCAGTTATTACGTTATCGTATGACCTCTCTTGGTACAAAAACTATGTTTTGGTACCACTCCAGAACTTTCTTACCGTAGTGATTTGATACCAAATCGGGCCAAAAATGTGTGGACACGTTGTGCTCTCTTATGAAAGGAAGAAGTCTTTTTTGCAAATATTGTTTGAAGTATATTTTGGTATTTATAGAGCCGAATGTAACAAATGACTTTACTGTTTTCCGCAACTGTAAAAAGCTTGTTATACCAGGAATTTTTTCTGCTTTTGGGCCCTAAACTTATCATAAACATTGCCTCGAACATTAACAATATATAAGTTTTGACACAGAAGCTGCGAAAATTCTGCCAGCACATAAGTTTTTTCGTCAATTACACTATGCAACAAATTGATGATAATCGCGTGGGGGCGAAATCATTCCGATTGCAATTGATAGCTCTTGATATGTGTAATAAACCCTCCAAAGGATTTTTCGCCGGTAGGCAAAATTTTTCTTTTATTACCACTTAAACTTTTCTATTTTTGCATTAAAGTAGTTTCAGATAAATATAAAAAATAATATAAATATAGTTCGAAACTCAAATATTCTTACATAAATGTTTAGAGCACTTAAATGGCAATATTTCATTAGAACTTTCTATTAATTTATCTCTAACAATAAGGGGTAATTTTTAGTCCGTTTAAGCAAAGTTAAACAAAAGTCCCTTAAAACTTGACTTTAATGGGTTAAAATATTCTACAGAAATTGTCTACGTCGAATTTCACTAGGACTCACCGAAGGTCCAAAGCTCATACGGTGAAGCGTTTATCCAAAAAAAAAAATGAAATTGATGAAATTATTATTAATTTTGCTTACGATTTGTTCCAAACTTTTAATTTTATGTTATATTTCATTGCCTAGTTTAAGGAGTTTATATAAGAAATGTGGGAAAATTTCATAATTTTCTTTCTTAACAACATATGATAAGTCGGATGAATTTTTTATCTTTGGAGACCCCTAGTAAAATTCGAAGAAGAAAATATCTGTAGAACATTAACCCATTAAACTCAAGTTTAAATCGACTTTCATGTCATTTCCTTAAAACGAATTAGAAATGACCACTTATAAGGTAATATGAATGAATTTAAAGTTCAAATGAAATATTCCCCGTTAAATGCTCTAAATATTTATGGAAAATTGTTCTAGCTTCGAACTATAATGATATTATTTTTTTCGATTTATCTGTAACTACCTTGGCGCAAAAATAGAAAAGTTTAAGTGGTCATAAAACAAAAATTTTGCCTACCAGCGAAAAATCCTTTGAAGGGTTTATTACACATATCATAGTGTATAGTTGCATAGTGTTATACAACATAAGTATTTTTGTATGAAATTTGGTTGTAATTTCCGTGTCCTATTCTTGGCTTCTAAATTTTTTGCAGCACTCCTGTTTGGAACTTTTTGGACTTTATATGTTATCAACTCCGCATTAGCTTTAAATTTTCGCACCAAATAGTCAAAGCACTGAGCT
Organism: Protophormia terraenovae; assembly: GCA_951394005.1. Taxonomy (NCBI): domain Eukaryota; kingdom Metazoa; phylum Arthropoda; class Insecta; order Diptera; family Calliphoridae; genus Protophormia; species Protophormia terraenovae. The sequence goes on along the minus strand of OX596077.1, from coordinate 43,770,961 downwards.
AACCGAGCTGCTTTTCCACCAGATGTGTTTGGAGTTCTTTTCAATATGCTTTAAATTTTCTGGCCTTTCCAATATCATGTGGACCTTTTTTTTTCTTTCCGAACTAGGTTTCCTATCAATGGTAAAGTTTTCCTGATACTGTTTAATAAATGGACTATTGTTTGTAGGACCTATTTGGATTTTTTTGAAATATTTTAATAATTTGTAGCACGTACATCTTTTTCGTCACTCATTTTGATCAAAATCACGACAAGTCAACATGGTTGTTATGAAAAATAATAACTGACGTATTTTCCAATGATAACTAGGTCAAAAAAAATTTTATTATTGCTTCCGAAAAAAGTTATGAGGCAAAACGTGTGTTAAGGTTTTTTCGATCGCACTCCTTAAAGTCATTTTTGCAATTTTCAAATTCAAATTATTTTTTTTTGGACTCGGTAAAGATATCGACTTCAAATTTATTTTACTCAGTAGATAATTTTGTTCTTTAATTAGCTAAAGAAAAAACAAATAAAATTGGGCGGAAATATTAGGATATATATGACAAAAAAACTGGACCAAGAACATGCAAAATTGAGGTACTTAAAAATTCAAACGCAAATAACTCAAAAACTATAAGAGATAAATAGGACATGCAAACATGTTTTTTGGTCTTATCAGTGCCTAAAATAATGTATAAAAATATTTGAAATCGGACGAGAAACAGAGGTACCCAAATTTGAGCCCCTTTAGTTCCGCCCCTGAGGGATCTGTTCGGTTCCCCTTCCAAACTTAACATTGTAAACTCTTCTGCTACGCCTATACCAAATTTCATTCAGTCAGCCGATTAGATGTTACAGATTTATTTCCAAAAAAATTTTATTCTGCCCCACTGTGCATTATTAGAATAAGAAAATAATCGAAGCTTTAGTAGTAAGTAATTCCAACATTGTGCTATTCTCTCAAAAAAGCTATGTATTATTAATTATAGGCATTTTAATCTGAGGATTCGTGGTAGAATTAGTACAAATAAATTTAGAGTAAAGTCTAATAGGAATTCTGCATTTTATAATATCATAGAAAAAATTAGGTAAAATTAAGAAATTATGAATATGAACCGGAGAAATCGAAAAAAAAACTTCAAAACTATATAATACCTGAGGTATTACTAAAGCATATGTCACTTCAATCAATGCACATAAACCACTGTAGACCCATCAATCGTAATATTCTCACATGATTACCTGTATACCGCATATAACATTTTTTTAAAAATTTAGTTAATTATAGAAGGATAGGTCTAAGTCCTCAAAAGTATTTACATTTTTAAACTTATGTTAAAAGGCATGTAGATTTCAAATGGTATTAATATGATGGAACAAAATTGTAGAAATGTGTACAATATGGAAAAATTGTCTTAAAAAAATAATTTTATCAATCCCTAAATATTTAATGTTACACGTCGCTATACAATGGAAGGAAAACGATCCATTAAGGGCCTCAATAATCAAGATCAACATAAGTAGTATTGAAAGAGTTATTTATACCAATATCAAAAATCCAATCAATTAACGATAATGTGAGAGCTTTTCATATACCACAACCATTTTAAGAATTAAACAACCTATTTGGTCTTTGAGGAACGTGTTTAGCAAAATAACATCCGACTTCATCCAACTATTTTTATCTCTTCATTCTTTCTCATTACTTGGACATAATTTTAAAAATTTTTTTCTTAATAAATATGGATATGAAAGAATTGTATATTAAACGGTGTTTAAACAATATTTCCACCAAATTTAAATGTATTCCTTAAAATTTATTTTTAGCTACAGCTATGGGTGTGGTGAGTTTTCCCAGTGTTGTATTTTTACAAATCTGTTCGTTAAATTGAATTTACTGTAGAGTTGTGTTGATTTTTGGTGAAAATTATCTTAACATACGTTGAATTTGAAATCCTAAAAACTGTAAAAGGATATGGAGTAATGTTTTTAATAATTTTCATTTTACATACAAGCATGTTTGCTTAAAGATAATTTTAATTTTGTATACATTCAATAACACACCAGTTTTATGCTGTTTTAAGTAAATCTTTTCAAAAACCTACCTTTGCACATTACATCCTTAATGGGGTGTTTTTTCATAACAATAGTTTTTGTTTTTCATGTTTTGTTTTGATTTTATTTCTTGTATATTTTGTTCTATATTTTGCACGTATATTTAATTTTTCAGATGCTGTATATCCTTAATTTTGTGTCTGTATTGTTGTCTAGTGAGTGATGCTGCTAACGCGCAGACACAGTTTTACTAACTAGAATTTAGCACACGAGTACTTAAAGACCTGACCACTATATACAAACACCCAAATAACAGCCCTCTCGCAGGCTCATCCTTTTCATGTTCGTACATATAGTACATGTAGTACTTATATGTTAGATCTAAAAGAGCAAAAAGGACTCTCGCTAAATTATAGACACAAATAAAAAAACAGGTTTATAGATGCTTTCAAAAAAACTTTACAAATTAGTAAGACAAAACTATTGCTGCAACAAAGATCTAAATTTAATGTACATATATATACAAAAAGGAAAAAAGAAGTAAACAATTTTGAAATAATAATATAATAAATTATTTTATTTAATCAATATGCAAAACAATGGAGCTGAAAATAATAACGTTGTTAGATTGGAGTGTGACAGTAAGTTTTATTGGTGCCTTTTCTTTATTAAAAAGATTTAATTTCGTTTCCTTGCAATTTGTTAGTGTGTGTGTTAATGTATTCCTTAATCGATTATAAAGTGTTTTTATTAATGTTGACTGTGAATATCTATTTGTAGGTGCGAATTAAATAAATTTTGTATATTATCTTTGTGTAAATAAGTTACTATGTGTATGTATTTAATTGTAATGTATAGATTTAGAAAAGGTCACTTATCTTATAATGGATGCTAAGAGTAGGTATAGAATGAGTTATACAGTTAGATGGTATATAACACATACATACATATGTTCATAGTTATAAGTATATAAATAAACACATTCGTGTGTATGTACATACATATGTATGTAAAAATTTTTGTAGTTACGAATTATTTTACCTAACATAGAATGACGTATTTACTTTGTAATTTTACCATCATCCTTGCATGAGGTGAAAATACGGATTAAAATGTGGTGAATTCAAAAACAGTTAAATTAAACTGGAGTGTAGAAGAATTATAGCCAGGACAACCAAAAATATGCAAAATTATATTTTTTTCATTGCTTCAAATGAAGCAAAGTTTTACTTATGCGTTTCAGAAAATTTAAATAATTATGGAATCGATTTGTAACACCATATCTTGACCGAGAACTTGAACACCTTCATAAAATGAGGGTCACCCTAATATACATACAAAAACATTTTAACTTGTTTTGAGAACACTCGAATGATCTGGATGTTATTGTCTTTTGGATAATATATGTACATCCCAAAGGAAAATTTTTGCATACAAAAGAGTTGACATTTTTATAAAAATATGCCTAGAGAAAATGTCTAAACTCATCTAAATCTATGAAATATAATTAGAAATATTTACGTTTTAAAAAGGGTCAAAGCAATCAATTAGTTCCTTTCTTACAAATTTCGCAAAACCGTTTCTTGTACATTTTAAATACAGAAATTTAAAATATTATCTACTTTTAGATTTTTATCAAATAAGCGATGACGATTTGGATGATTGTGAAGATTTACCCGATGATTGCCTACTCGATTCTACTGATGCCAGCAATCCAAACTCATCCACTGCAATAAACAACAATAATGGTCACCCTCGAGGACCCTATGAACGGGCGTGGACAACAGAAGCCACCAGAGCTTTAATACACGTACGAGGGCCAATGGAAAGTCGTTTTTCTGAGGGTCGACAAAAACGTACAGCATTATGGTTGCATTGCACGCGACAGTTACAAAAAATGGGTTTTCGCTATAGTGCGGCAAAGGTACAGAAAAAATGGCATAACATTTTAATTACCTACAATAAAAACTTGTGCAAAAAATACACTTGCGGTTATGTGCATTGGGAATTTTTCGAAGAAATGTTTAAATATCTACAGGGTAAAAAAGCTAACTTCGAAACACCAATAGCTAAGAAACAACTACCACCTCTACAAATGAAAACAACACCTACGGCGGAGAGTTTTAATATACATTATATTAATGCCAAGGAGGAAGAAGTTGTGCCACATCAAATTGAATTGGATTCAAAATCGAATGATGACTTTGACGAAGAAGACAGTACAAGTATGTCCGATATGAAAAAACCAAAGATGGAACTAAATGATGATAATCAATATGACTATCCTTTGCAAATAATTGAGTCTAATAATTATAATCAAGCAAATGCAAGAAGTGAGGAAATGGAAAATGAGTTTCCAAAAAATTTCGGAAAAGAAGAAAATTCTCCAGTGGGTGAGAGCAATGGTAGTACGGCCTGGTGGCAGGACTATTTCGAACGTAAATTACAAGTTGAACGTGATAAAATTGAGCTGCAAAAAGAAATGCATCGAGAATTAATGCAATTTAATAAGATGTCTTTGCTGCAACAGGAAAAAATTGAACGAGTGAAAATCGAAGCCATTAACAGTTTGACTAGCACGCTACAAAAATTAGTAGAAGTTAAATATAAAAAAACTAATTAAGTAATTAAAAAAAATTTAAAAGTATTGGTTTTATTTGTTGTGTAAGAATGGTAACTACATATTAATTGTATCTTTATTTCTTTTTTTAATTAGCAAACAATGGTTTTAACAACAAGAAAAATTTCGCATTATTCAGGAAATGAAAAACAAATTTACATCATATTTTGTTTCATTAATTTAGTCATAAAAAATAGAATATGTAAATATACAATTTTTAGGATATTGTTTGTTGTTCTTTATCTAGTGTCCGTCCATCTGTCCCACACAATGATCGGGGGAATTTGTAATAACTTTATTATTTTTTAAAAGATTTTTATATTTTTATAAGTTTACTGGTAGGTTTTTGGAAAAAACTGTAAAGAGGCATAATTTACCGATCATTCAGGTAGTTTGCAAAATATATTTTTCATAGTTGAGAATTAAAATCTAAAATTTATATTTTATTAGCTTTGATCTGTCAGTTATATAACGTTTTTACTAAATAATTGTTTTCAGAAGACTTGCATTTTTCAAATAAAGTTAAACATCTTAAAAGGGCGAAACATGTGCGCAGTTTTTTATTTTTTTAAATAAAAGTGCGTATTTTTTAATACATATTTAAACCAAATACCTCCCAATATTAAAGATAGCCGTTTTATAAAAAAACTATTTAAGCATATTTACGTAAAATATTCAGAATTAAGGCTTAAATGAAAATGAATACAATCGATTTTAATAAAACTTTTGAACCATTTGAAACCAGCGTGCGTCTGCACGAATAAATTTTTATTATTTCCTAATATAAGCAATAATGTCGGCAGAATAACGGGGAAAACTTATGTACTATTAAACGTACATGGGAAACTCAAAATGTAAATTGTTTTATTTTTGAAATCCTTTAAAATATGTACATATATTCACCTGGACTGAAATATTTGATCTAAATATTCTAATTTCACTTTTATTTAATTCCTTAGGCGTGTTTAGATTGAGCAAATGTTTAACTAAAAGGACATATCAACTAAAAAAAATGTAAGTTAATTTCTCTTTTAATTAAGAAATAATTTTATATTGATGATATTAAATTGGATTTTATTTTATTTTTTATTAAATATTTAGCCATTGTGTCATATATTAATATTTAATTTCTTTTAAAATGTCTTTATTCAAATACATTTAAGTATTCCAATCAATTTCCATTATAGTAGCAATACTTTCACTTTGATCATTTACAAATTTATAACTCAATACCCATAAATCAGTTGAAAATATAAAACTTTCACCTTCCTTCAAATGTACATTGATAACGGGACAACTTAAGCATGGCTCCTTTGCATTCAAACTCATGTCCATAGAACCCCATAACTGTTGCACTATTATAAGACCTGATACAAAAATCTCTTGTTGATGTTTATGGTTATAATTATTTGACATTAAAAGCCAACTTGAATAGTAAGGTTCCAAATGTACCGGATAAAAATATGGTCTTTTAATAAAATTTCTCGATGATTTAACTGCTTTAAATTGGCAATTTCGTAATTGTATAAACCATTTGTCCGAAGAATGATGTAAGTTCCAAGCTTTACGTAAAGCAATTTCAATATCGAAAAATTTATTTAACATAAGGTTGGTGGAAACATCACAGGGATTACTTTTAAGAAAATCAAATGATTTATTAAATATTAAATGATAAAAATCAGTGGGCGTCATTGCTCTATGCGAGTCCGTAATTATGACGGGATAAGATCTTTCTAAATATGTTGATTCCAAGAATGTGAAGGAAGTGTTCGTTAGAGAAGGTATATAATCTGTGAAAATTACAAAATAAGCAAATGTTAAAATTTTACAATTATATACAAATATTTACCTATTGTTTCACATAACAAACAGTTTTCTTTGTCAGTTTCATAACGTCCTAATTTAGAAATTGCTACCGAGTTTCCCTTTTCTTCCAAAGGTTTATCAATCAAACACTTGGCATTATATAGTTCAGACCAGTTCCAATAGGGTAAAAGTTGTATGAGTAATAGTCTACCCACAGCACTTAGAAACCAATTAATGCTATCACACCAAGTGCACAGGAAGTAAATTAAGCCAAGACTTATACCAACTAAAGACCATTTCTTGAGCTTTTCCAAACGGCAATAATTTCTTAAAGGTTTGCATATGTTTTGAATTTCCGTAGCAGAAAATTTTTGTTTTTTTAAAGAGTTAAAAAATAATTCGAAATCTCTTTCTAAAGTTGACATATTTCCGTTAAATAGACCTAACGGTTTTATAGTTTTTATACGAATGATTTAAAATGTAATGTTAAGGTCCTAAAAAGGAATTTCGTTGGTGGTATGATGGTTTATTTTGTGAGCATGCGCCTTTGGTATACGGCTGTTTTAAAATTGATAAGACTTTTGTTTGTTAATCAAATTTTCTACTTGATTTGTTTTAAATTTAAAAGTAAAAGAATTGTTTTTATCAAACACTGGTGTCCCATTTTTTTCCTGTAAACAACAACAATAAAAGAAGTAAAACTTAAATGCCATAATAAATTATATTTTGTTTTATTGTAAACGAGAAATTTATTTATTGTTAATTTCTTTAATTATATTATTATTTGTGAGAAGCCCATCTATGTATTTTTAATTACATATCCTCTTCACTGGAATCCTCCATACTATATTTTGGCTTACAGTTTTGCATATGATCACGTAATTCATTGCATTCCTTTGTTTTAGACCATACGGAAGCAGGACATTTCATAAAAGTTTCCATAAAAACACAAGCCATTAGATGACTAGCGACTGGTGGACAACGTGGTGGACGATACATACGATCTTTTGTCATGGTAGCTGGTGTTGTAGATGTTTTTTTGTTTTTCATTTTTTCTTCCATTTTTGCATGGAATTTTTCAGCTTTAGCTGAGCAAGTTTTAAATGAAGTCTCTAAAATCGGTATCAAATCGGGGGTATCAGTTAAGACCTTTTTAAGTTGTACAGAAAGTGCAGCAGTATTTAGTTTGCCATTATCTAGGATACCGGTATCATTAAGGGCACAGTTCATGAAGCACTGAATTATTTGAAATAATTCAAATTATTGAAATATAATTTTTTTGTTAATTTTTTTTTTAATGTGCATATTTAAAAAAAATCATATATGTATGTAGTTTTTTGTTTGAAACTGTAAACTTTTCAAATTTCGAATTTTATTTCCTATTTACATAGATTTTAATTTCCTCTTATTTGTGCGATACTTACCAAATGCATAAAGGGTCCATGTTTTATTCTATGATAATGATCACCAGCGCGATGACTGGCTGGAGTTGGTGCTGCATTTTTTGAATTACCAGATGGTTTTTCATTGCCCATTGGCACAAAAGATGGTTGGGGCTCTATTAAAAATTCTTTACATTTTTCTTTATTTTCCTCTGTTATTAGCTCCGGTATGGGGCAACAAGTAGCGGGATCCTAAAGTAAACAAATGCATTAAACTCAAAATAGCAAATCATTCGTAAACTTCCTTGTTCCTTTACTTACAATTCTAGGTGGTAGTTTTTTACAGTCTGTACCGGCAGCTAAACAAGTTTGCTAAATAAAAGTGATAAAATATTACAAAAATATATTTTAAAAATGAATTTTAATTAATTTAAATACCAATAAAGCCGCTAAAACAGTTATAACCAAAAAACCGTATGACATTTTCGAAATATCGTGTCCTAATCTGTTAATATTGTGTTCTTGAGCTATAACTTGGCTACACTAATATATTTTTGGCAAGAACTTAACAAATTTATAATAATTTTGGCAACATTTTAAATAATGTCAAGCCTAAATAAAAAAAACTATAAACTAACTCTACGCATGAGTAAATTAACTTTTTTACATTTTAATAGCTAAAGATAGTTACTATGGGACATTTGCTTTATTTTTTGTTTATTATTTTTTTTTTTATAATTTTTTTGGTACAACAATTATATAATTATAACAGATTTAACAAAAGAAGTGTTATTTATTTAATTTAGTTTTTTGTCCTATTTAAATAAATTAATCACTAGAGCAATTAGTTTAATCATATAATTTTCTAATATAGATCATGTTTTTAAATATTTTGTGTAAATAACAAGTGATATCGTTATATTCGGCATGGCCGAATCTATATACACACCATTTGCAGCTTTTTAAAATTTCACATTATATGGGAGATGGGTGGTAAAGTGGGCGGATTACGCCCATTTTTTATTTCCGAATTTACATTGGTGCTGGAACTACTTGTAGAAAATTTCGTTGCTTTTGTTTTAGAGATATCAACAGAAAACTATGAACAGGCGGACGGACATACCTAGATCGACTGAAAATCTTACTCGGAACGAGAATATATACATATATAATTTAAGGGGTTTTTATACTATAATACTTTGTATTAATACAAATAACATTTTGAAATGTATTATGGTGTAAACACCTTCAATACTTTGTATGTTGAAATCTGGAAATTTTTAAAACGTAATTGCATCTCTTGAAAATTTCGGCAAACTCTTATATTAATACAAAGTATAATAGTGTAAAACTATCCTTTATGGGGTTTTAACTGCTTTTCTCCACATGTTACACACGGAATGACAAATCCAATACATCCCCATCTTTCTAATGGTGGGTATAAAAATATATGACATTAGGGGTATATTTTTTTAGACCAAAACAACACAGGCTACCACGTTATAGTCCATGTTGTACTGATAAAAAATCTTCCGTACCGAAAGCAGTTAATAAAAATATTTGAGATTTTTTATTAAATTATTATTTTTTAATATAAAAGAAGTTTATATTTTTCATATTGGTTATAAATTTGCACTATAATAAATACTCTGCTCAATACTTAAACAATTAAATAGTAAAGATATACTGAGTTAAGCTTTTGTTCAATTAAAAAGTTTTATAAAAGTCACTATTTAACTGCCAAAAATAACGAATAATTCATTTTAAATACGTTTCTTACTATTGTTTCATGCCCTATAACGCTATACCCTGTGAATTTTGATATTCGAAAAAATTGCAAAAAGTTATACCCCTAATATGACATACTTAATTGTTATTGGATGAGCAAGTAAAGTAATGATTCGTTTTAACATACACATTCTATTTTAATTCTGGAAATAAAAATCGAAATTAGATTCTATAGAAATATAGCTACAATATAATCAATGAAATTAAATTATTTAATTAATTTGCATATATGTATGAATGTATGATATTTATATTATAATTATGGATCACTCTATTTCAAAATGATCTATTTATGTAATAAGAAATAATACTTTATTTCATTTATAAAAACTTTTTACTATAGTTCAGTGACATTTTTATATCCAATTAGTTAGAGTACAACAAAATATATTTATTATAGAATTTCGATTTTGAGCAAAATCAAAAATATAAGTTTTATTTTATTTATACTGACGATGAAAAAATGAAAAACATGTAAGAAGAATATCGACAATATTTGGAACGCTCGACCATATCGAGCCCTAACAGCGAAAATATCGAAAACTTTACAGGAGGAGAATTTGTGTGATTGTTTGCACTTAAATCTAAAAAAAGCACTTGATACGTCGATAAAAATTTGACAGAGATTCTGAATTACAGATTTACATCAAAAAATTAATTTCGAAAATGTTGTCAGTTATGACATTTTGGCGGTCTTCTCCAAATTTTGATGCTCATAGACAATGTAGTTGGCTATCATATGGTCGGGCTTGGTCGAATATATCTTTTTTACCTGTTTTAAATCGACAAATATTCTTTAAATGAACTAAAAAATATTAATTAAAAATATTTTCAGTAAATGAATGAATATGTTGATGTTGAATAAAATTTCTTTATAAAAATAACGGAAAATATGTTTAAGCAACCCACCATCAAAAAGATGGGGGGTATATTGATTTTATCATTCCGTGTGTAACATGTCGAAGGAATCATCTAAGACCCCACAAAGTACATATTTTCTGGGTCCTGGTTAGATTCTGAGTCGATCTAGCTATGTCCGTCCGTCTGTCTGTTGAAAGCAGGATAGGGCTCGAACGGAGCAACGAAATTTGGCACAAATATTTATCTTATATAAGGTTTGTTTGGTATTGAAAATGTGCAAAATCGGTTAATAAACAAAAAAGTTATAGGCTAGAAAACTAGAAACACAGGGTGTCCATTTCAAACTTTTCTGCTGATATCTCTTAAGCAAAAGCATGTACGACAACGAAATTTTGTATAAATAGTTTGAGGGTCGATATAAATTTGGAAACCAAAAATGGGCGTGGTCCGCCCACTTACCGCCCACCTACCATATAAGGTGAAACTTCAACGAAATTGCGTTCAAATAGTCCAAGGACCAATGTAAACTCGGAAACAAAAAATGGGCCTGGTCCGCCCACTTTACCGCCCACCTCCCATATGTAAAATTTGAAAAAGTTGATGGTGGGTATATAGATTCGGCCGAGCCGAATATAACATTCGCGCTTGTTTTTTTCTGATTTTAATTATTTTCGGCAAAAAAAAAAAAACAAATAGGGTTTATTCTGAAATTGATTACTTTTGGTCTCGGAAATGATATTATGATTTAATATTCATATCAGATGTATCCGACTTTAAGACCCCATAACCCTCATATGGACTTTAATTAAATTGTTTATATATTTTTATAATATTTATAGAATTGCAAAAAGCGAGGAAAAATATACACCTATTTGATTTTATTTATTATTTATTTATTTTTTTTTCAATTAAATTTATTTTAAGAAATTAATTAAAAAATCCCCCATTGAAATGCAGATGTATATAGATTTTATAATTAAATAATTAATACAAATACATATTGTTAAACATGTAATTAAATTGCAATTTTTTAAATAGAGTAAATTATATTGGTGTTAATTGAAATTTTCAAATAAAAACGTATAAATTTATTAAATTCTCCTAGTTTTGCTGAGACCTTTAATATGGCTGCTTTAAAAAATAAACTCTTCGGATTTTTGCTAATAGTAGTGGGAGGGGTAAAATAAAAATATTTTACATGCATTAAAATATTAATATGTAGTTTCATAAATTTTAGTTTATAGTCGCTAAGGCTGAAGTGGACTGTAGTGAACGACCTCCACGTGTGGTAAGGATATTTTTGTAAATGTTTTTATTTCAAAAAAAAAAAAAATATATATATAAATAATTCGGCATTTATATAAGGATATTAAAAGCTGTTGTGAATTATCAAATATTTTATCGGACGAAGTTAAAGAGAAATGTAGTATGGAAGGTGGACAACCCGAGGGTCCTCACGGTTTTCATGGACCACCTGGTGAGCATCCCCATGGACCACCTGATGATCATCCTCATGGACCACCTGGCCACCATAGAGGACGACCACATGGACCTCATTCAGTATAATTATAATTTCAAAAATAGAATATATTTCTTTACAGTTTTTTTTTTCATAGTGTTTCGCTTCGTGTGTTTTTAATGAGACTGGTATTTTATTGGATGATGAACTTCAGGAAGACAATTTAGAGACATATTTAAATGAAATTTATGATGATTCAGAAAAAGTAGAATTTTTAACTGAAAAATTCCAGCATTGTAATGAATTACGTCAAAATTTTGTACCAAAAATGCCAGTTCATAAGCATGGTCCATCTCGTTGTGGTCCCAAACACGGTGGCATGTTAATTGGTTGTGTTTTTATGGAAGCTTTCAAGGACTGCCCTGATTCTTCATGGTCAAATACTGATGAATGCAATGCAGCACGTGATCATTTTAATCAATGTTTCCCACATGGAAATTCTGATGCAAAGGAAGAAGAGGATGTGGAGGAAATTTAAATAATTAATTAAAGAAAAAATAATTACTATTCAATTTTATAATAAAGTATATTAATAAATACATATGAATATGCAAGAATTTTAAATTATTTACAAAGTTCTTTTAATTAAAAGAAAAAAATATGACAACCAGACTAATTGTGGAAAAATAATTAGTTTAGGCTGCCTATTTTGAAAATATTCATTCTTTAAGTTTTTTGAGGACATATACGTTAGAGCGGGTCGGTCTCCATACAAAAAAATTAAGTTGTGCTAGTCACCACCTAAAATGAAAGAGTGGTTAATGAGGCTTCCAAAAATGCAAAAATTATTTTTCTACCACGCCCCAAAATACCGCCCTTTTTTGTGTAAGTGCTATTGTAGAATGTGATATATCGTTGTTAATGGTTTAAATTTGACATCAAATTCTAGATGACACTTCTGGTATCTCGGATACATCCCTCCTAATTTCCAAATATTTTCATATGTAATGAAAGCTCTTTATAAACCAACTATTTTTTGTTTTTAAAGTAATTAATTTTATGTGTTAATAATAAAATTGCAAAGGTTTAAAAAGCTGATTAAGTTTAAAGCAAAATCAGGGTGGGTCGAAAAAATGTTGTGCCAGTCACCCCCTAGAATGAAAGAATAGTTAATGAGGTTTCCAAAAATGCAAAAATATTTGTTTTACCACGCCCCAAAATATCGCCCTTTTTGTTTTTCATAATTATAATGAAAAAATTGCAAAAGTTACCGAGTAATTAAAATACAAAAACACAACAAAAAAGTTAACAATTTGTGTTATTAATACAATTGTATGTTGTCATATTTACAATTTTACTAGTTGATTTTCAATTTCAAATTTAAATTTCTTGTTGAAAAAATAAAAATATAGGTATGTCAAAAAAATAAACAATATGAAATAATTATTCCTAATATATACTAAGGGAAATTAATTTAGCAATAGCATATAATATAAACAAACGCAACAGCTAGAGAATTGAAGCTGTCTTCAAGAAAAGTATGTAACCATATTATTAATATTGGACCTCAAATTTTTAATATGTGAAGAAAACTGAATTAATGTTACAACATAATTGTTTAATGGGACAAACCTATTGTTAAATATATGTAGTTCGTTGCTTGTTAAACATATTTTTATTTAATATTACAAATTCGTTGTTGAAAATATTATTATGTGTTAACAATTTTAAGCAACAAACAATTTTATTAAATTTACAAATATGGATGCTTTTTTAATTAAAAAATAATTGTATTAACGAATTTGGTAATTAATAAAACAATTGACTTGTCGTAATTTTTTTCTGTGTAGTTTAGAAGTTATAAAATAAAATCTACTCATAACTTCTGAACTATCCATATTAATAAAGTATGTGTTTGTTTGTGACGCAATCACGTTTAAAGCGCTAAACCGATTTTAACGAAATTTTAAATATAATAGAAATAAGGCTGGAAAGAACAATAGGATATAAATTAAAACGAGAGAGGGAGATATAGTCGGTCAAGCCCGACCATATGATACCCTACACCATTGCGTACATTAAAATTCGGACAAAAAGGAACTTATATGGGAGCTATGGTAAATTATGGACCGACCTTCGTAATATTTGGCACTATCATTTACATTTATATAAAACTCATTTCTTTCGAATATTAACTTAATACTAACATTATAATAGGATTTATGCCCTTTAAAGTGATTTTCGGAAGAGGGGTTTATATGGGAGCTATGGTCAATTATGGACCGATCTTCCTGAAATTTGGCACACATATGTAAACTTATAAGGAACTTATATGTGCCAAATTCATTAAAATATTGCTATATTTAATGGATTTATGATCGTTAAACACTTTTCCGGGAGGACATTTGTGTGGGGGCTAGGTAAAATAATGGACCGATCATAACCAGTTTCAATAGGGTTCGTCCTTGACCTAATAGAAGATCGTGTGCTAAATTTCATTGACTTATCTTTAAAATTGCGACCTGTAGTTTGATTACAAGGTTTACATGGACAGACAGACGGTCAGACGGACGGACGGAGGGACGGACATCGTTAAATCGACTCAGGAAGTGATTCTGAGTCGAACGGTATACTTTTGGTATGATGGTATAATGGTTTTTTCTATGCGTTACAAACATCAGCACAAACGCATAATACCCCAACCACCTATGGTGGTGTAGGGTATAAATAGTGAAAATATTGCAGTTTTTTGCACTTCAAACTTTAATTAATTTTTTGAAAAGAAGCGTTATGGGAAAATTGATATTTGAAAATGAAGGGACAAAGCTGTTTTTACGTTCTCTAATTTTTTTAATAACCTTTTAGATCTCATGCAACGCAGGGGTATTCAGCTCGTACACAATAACATTTTAATTTTAGTATTATTTTAAAGATGATTTAACTCGAAAGTTCAAACGTCAAAGTTAGACTTATAAAAATTAAACCTTTATATCTCCAAAATATTGATTTAAATATTTCCTTTATAAATATTTTATTGTTTTTATTTTTATTGTTTATAAAAAAATATGTATAACATTAACACATATGAAAATCAAAAGTTTTTGAACAATTTCAAAAAATTTAAAATATCATAAGTAATTTTTTATAATCAAACAATTTGTATTCAGAGGATAAGTAAATATTTTCATATCAGAATTTTTGACAAATCTTAATATTGAATACTAGCTAATACCCGGTGTGCTTCGCCATCCCCCAAAATGAAATATATAGTAATTAAAGGATTAAAAAAAATATTTATTTAGCAATTAAAATATAACATTTTTCTTAAAAATTATTTCTTATTATAAATTCTTTTGATGTACAATATATATAGTTTTCATACTTGACCTAATTGTAATAAAATATAAACATTTAACATATAACATTTTTCTTATTAAATAATTCTTATTTTGTTTTTCCTTCTGGTGCGTATACATATAAATCTGCGGGCTTTCCCACTCGCGATATACTAATTTTTGTATTTAATTTTTATGGGAAGGACCATACCCCCATAATCCGCTAATTTATTAGACAAATGTTTTCATGGAAGTCAAAATTCTTTGTGCAAAATTTGAGCATTCCAACTCCAATAGTTTCCCAGATATACGTGCATTTAATTCATATGGGAGGTACCACGCCCCCCATTTCTAGTCCGCCCATATTTTTCTTAAATATTAATATTGATACCAAAGTGGCTCCGACAAAATTTAAGAACTCTAACTGTTATATTTTCTCAGATATGATAATTTAATATTTTATTTATATATATATTTATATATTGAAGCTAATGCTAGTCGTACAAAATTTGAGCTCTCTAACTTTTATAGTTTCCCAGATATAAAAATTTTGGTATTAACTTTATATGAGAGATGACACGATCATTATTTCTTTTCCGCCCATTTTTGCACAAAATGTTTACATTGACACTTAGTGTATTGTACAAAATTTGGGAAATGTAACTGTTATAGTTTCCTAAATTTACGGCATTTGGTATTGGCAAGCAATATTAGGCGTGGGATGTGCCACACCCCCTATTGCTAGTTCGCCTATTTTTTTCCAGAATGTTCACATAGGTGTCAAAGTTGTTCGTGCAAAATTTGAGGACTCTAGTATTACCAATTTCCGAGATATACTACTTTTAACAGTTATTTAGTAAGTGGGCGTGGCACCTCGCCCACATAGAATTTCAAAATAAAAAGTAGCCTATTTTTCCTTCCAGGCATATAGGAACACACTGTGAAAAATTCAAGAAAATCGTTTTAGCCGTTTAGGCGGCTATAGACTTCAAACAAACATACATACATCTATACAAACAAACACACATTAATTTTTATATATATAGATTATCGTCTGAAAATACTTTAAGTTACATTTATATTAAAGATAATTTATGATATGTGGTATAAAATACCAATACAAATAATTTGTCTAAAAAAGTCAGATATTTTCTAAACAAAAAATAATAAGGGGTTTCATGTAAACGAATAAATTTACGTACTTCCTAAATTTATTCGTACGTAACTTTTGTGTTACTTACGTGTTATATGAATGCCCCTTGTTATTCTATGTTGTATTTCTTTATTTGCATCAAGAATTTTGCCAATTGAAATATATCAGCTTTAAGAGGCATTTATTTATTTATTTATTCATTTATTTCGGTAATATAAAGCCTAATATTTTTTTTAAACGTAAAAACGTAATTTGAAAATAACGAATTCTTGCAAGTTATAAAAACCAAATTTCTTACATATTCGTATATAGACGAATTGTTCGTAGACAAATTCGTTCATTTTATAAAAATAAGCTGTTATTTTTGTAAATATGTATTTAACATTTTTACATACAAAAAAATTGCTTTTTACCATATTTTGCTCCATAACTCTTAAACCAAAAGAGTATCCAACTTGAATTTTGGCGCGAGTATAGAATAGAGTTAAATTATTAATACATATATATTTTATTAAGTATTTTAAAATACATACCGTTTTTTTAGATATTCAGCTTTGATCTCTATATCACATTTTATACACGTAAACCGAGAAATAACCGTATTTAGCGTTTTCGGTTTATTCGGTATCGGATGATACTGAAATATTTATATGGACACATGCAACCAGATACAGCGCTCGTTTATATTAGTATATTTTTACAATAATATATGCATATATTTTTATGATTTTCTAATTTGAGTAAATTTTAATTTTATTCGAACTTTTCATAATTATGAATTTTATTTAATTTATTCAGGCTCGAGATCATATTAATATAATAATTAATGAAGAATACAGTGAAAAATATATATTAGACACTAGCAAAACGAAATGCAGTTCCGGTCCACTACGAACCATCATCAACATTCTTCGTGCCTTTAATGTCACCTGTAAATATCATCCTTTTAACGTGATTTTTGTTAAAATAATAATAATAATAATAATAATAATAATAATAAAAATACTGCAAATATTATATACCATTTTGTACATAAAATTTCCGGAAGTGTCTATTTTACGGGTGCTATGACAAATTTTAACAACCTTGTGGTTAATTTCAACGTAGTATTTATACGATTTTTTGGTCAATTATACTCCGAACTTAACGATAATTTTTTATAAATTTTATTGGGATATGTAGTACTTTTTCTATACTACCGTCACAACTAATCTATAAATCGCAAATGGCATCAAAGAGATAGTCACGCGAAAATGTTTTACATTTGTACATATAAAATACTTTTAAAATTTATATAAATTTAAAACCTATTTGAGAATACTTAAATAAAAATTTAAATTTGAAATCATACGTAACTAATACTGCATTTAAATGAAAACTAAATTAATAACTTTTGTTATAGCGACAACGATAATGGTATAAAAAAGGATATTTTATTTGTTTAAATAGTTAAAAAAAATAATTTCAGCATTTATTTTTATAGATAACTAATATAAAAGCGGACTTTAAATGTTATAAACATCCTCCAGAAATTGTAAGTAGAATTATACAAATGCAATACAACAAAACCTTTTTTACTCTTACAACGAAAATAATTTCAGTCTACCGATCAATGCTGTCCATTACCGAATTTTTATTCAGCGGAAATTAAAGAAAAATGCAAATCAAATGAAAATCATTTTAGGTTGGATATAGATCATGAGCATCTGGTATTTATAAATCTAGAATAAAAAAATTCAAAGGTAAAATTTATAAATATATGCATTTCTTTATGTATGTAATTGCAGTGTTTTATATCGTGTGCCTTTAAAGAAATTGGTGTTTTTATCGATGGTAACTTTGTAGAAGATAATTTATATTCTTATTTAAATGAGGCATTGAAGGATATAACCGATATTATTGAAATCGTTAAGAATGCTTTTAATATTTGTATGGAAAATTATGAACTGATAGAAAAAATGATTACAAAAGAAGGAGAATGTGTTCTATATCATGTTTTAATTATGGATTGTGTTTTTATAAAAACATTAAAAGCTTGCCCCGATTCCATTTGGACCAATACAGAGGGATGTAATGAAATACGTGATTATTGGCGAACATGTTTACCAAACAAATAGTAAAATGAAATTAAGTATAGAATGGAAAAAAATAGTGATACATACAAGTTAACGAAAAAATTTTAAAAATAGAAAAGTAAAAAATAGCTTCATGTAACAATTTTCAACTATTTGTTTTGTACATACAGAAATATAAATGCATAAAACTAGATATCATAAATAGTAAAATTACGTGATCTGTTTTCCCCATATGATTTTAAGAAATTAGCTAAACAAAATCTCTAAAAAATTTTTCGAGTTAAATAAATAAGTTATACTGAATAAAAACCATCTTGGTAACTGAAAAACTAAAATAAAAAAATGTAAAATGGTTACCGTTATAAAGCAATGGATTTCTATGAGAGAATTCTTCAGATCGGAATGTGTGCATATCTTATCACTTTTAGTTTATCACCGCAAAATTCTATTGATTTTTTTTATAATATGAGCATAATTTTTGTAAAAAAAGGATGAGTTTTGAAAAAGCTTATTTTACTCTTTAAGTAACGGAGATCACATCAAATTTTCAGATCTGTAGCACAAAAAATAATGATTATATTAACGATGGCAATGATATTCTTAAGTCAAAATAACGTAACATCACATTTTTTAATGAATTTACATTGCAAATTGTTAAAAATATAATAGCTATTATAATTTTGGGGTAAAACTTATCAGAAATCTTTTTAATTATAATTTTTACTAAAGTTTGTATAATCAATCCTCTTTTTATGCGGTAGATGCGTTCAAATGATTATCGCATAAAAATAACTCAATTGTTATACAAAATTGTTAATGCTTTCCATTAAATATTGTTAAAATCATCGCTTCATAAATTTTTCAAATCAATCATACCTTCACTCAAAATGCAAAAGGCCGTAACATTTTTAATTCTTTTTACACCAGAAGCAAAAAACATGAAAATGCAAAAGACCGTAACAACAATTTTAATTTTTTTGTTTTAAAATTAAGCAAGTAAAATTTGTTAAGCTTTCATTTAAAGCATAAATAGATAAAGCATAAAAAATCTTCAATCCAAATTTTTCATAAATGGAAAAAATTTTACAACGGTTTCGTTTATGAAATTGATGTTACGGCCTTTTGATATGTCATTTTTGAATATATGAATATGCATTTCTTTTGTGTAGATGTAGTTTTTGTTAATGCATTCTAATATAGTAAAAACCAGCATCTGATTTTTCAGTATTTATGGCCTTTTGCATTTTAAGTGACGATACCTTCATACAATTAGTCGAAATTAATTTTTCGACATCGCGTGACAAATTCTTGATGCACTTGACATTGTTAAAGTTCAATGAGAGAATTACACCGAGATATTTGACTGCTCCGGAACGATCAGACTTCAACTCGTTCTATGATTGTCAACTCAGCAACGAAAATTTTTCCCCTGGGGCATAAATTGTGGATTTTGTTAATAAGATTTATGCAAAAATACTTAAATAAAAATATAAAAGTAAAGAAAAATTGTTCGATACCAATATTTTGAAATGAGTAACCAACACTTCCAACAAAAATAACAAAACGTTATTGTTTTTTTCTAATTTTTTTTATTTATTTACCTCCAAAATAAAAAACACATTTTTTCTGTGTGTGTTTCACTTTGTCTCATTCATCTTACAACAAAGTCTTAGTAGAATAGAATAAAAACGAAATTGTAGTAAAACCCACATCATCTACATCTGCATCTAAATCACAATAGGACAATTTACAAGAAGTAGGTTCTTGGTTTTCTGTAGGAGAACAATTTCCTGTTGCCCTTGTGGTGGACACGTTGTACCAAGGGGAACTTAATCTTGGAGTCGTGGAATTGTTTGACATGTGTACGGCGGGTCTTGCTAGCAGGAATAGCTTCAACCTTGATAATTTGGATGGAGTGGGCACGAGCACGATGACGGGCACCCATGTCACGGTAGCATTGTGTGACAGCACCACCAACAGTCAAGTCACGGTATTCACGGTACATGTTGTGGGTACCGGAACGAGAATCGTAACGCAACCAGATGCCAAAGTTCTTGATTTTGACGGGAGATGTTTCGTACACTTGTTTGATGGAAACAATTTCACCGGTGGTCTTCTTGAACTTTTGCAATTGACGCAAGAAGTACCAGAAACGGGATTTGGCAACAATGTTGTCGGGGGCAAAGATTCTCATTTTGTAGAGAGGAGTTTGAGGTTCCTTCTCAGTGGGCACTTTGCGGCCAATGACCTCGTATTCCTTCAACTAGAAACACACACAAAAAAATTAAAACATTAGTATTAAGGTTACACTTCATAAATGCAAACAAAAACAATAACAAAAACTTCAGGCAAAAGTGTGATAAAAATCCATAGAAATTACTTTAGTTCATATTGACTTCATTATAATATTTAGCTATAGTTCTTTTAGTTTCTTAAATCCGATCTCAATCCTTTTTTATTTCAATAATTAGAAATTTTGACAGTTCCACACACATTTCAATCTGTTTGACAGTTCATTTTAGCACACACACAACACACATTATTCCAGCACATGTTTGTTTTCTTAATGTAATTGCTTTAATTTTTCGTCATACACATTTTTATTAAATGTTTTCGTTACAATTTATAGTGCAGATGTTTCACATTACATTTGCCTTAGTTTTTAGTTATTTTTCATTAATTTTTTCCTATTTTTTCGGGAAAATTACCTGTCCCTTAGCTTTCATTTTGGCAGCGTTCACGAAAAAGGAAACGGAAAGAGAGCTGACAGCTGTCGTATCATTTTAGTACACATTTTTCTATCTCCCAATGAACAGTAATTTATTAGGAAGTGTTTGTATGAATATAAATGCAACCCTGTTTACGAACGAATTTAGTACAAAAATCAACGCTGTTTATGTAAAAAATTAAGAAATGTGGTAGCTTTGATTCTAACTGTACATTTTTTAAAATCAAAACAACATCTCGTGAAATTTTTTTGAAAAAATGTCGACAACTAAAATTTTTAAGGATTATTTTAATCATTTAATGGAATATCAAAATCAATTATTGCCGGACAATAAATTGAGTAAAGATTATATCATAATCTATGATTATTTAATGGATTTACTTGAAAAAAATGAATTTGTTGCCGAATTATTAGTGCGAAAGAAACAAACGAGTAAGTGAGGACGAGTTTTAAATAAATAGGCATAAATAAAGATCCCACTTGATTTTCAAACAATTATTATAATGATTCCGGAGTACATATGCAATTAAAATTATATTAATACTATTTAAAAGTCCTTCAAATACCTCTCTTGATATATATCATATTTATTAAATCATTGAGGAAAAATCATTTTTTATAGATATACTAGAATTGACAACATTTTATTATATTCAAAAAAGCTTGTTCAGAGAATCTGGTGTTCAACATTCAAAGAGGAGAAAATTCCTGATCCTGGCCGAAACTAAAGCTTTCAATTGATACATTAATCTTGGCATTCGGATTAATATTGTAGGAAGTATTTATAATTTGAAGTGAGTAAGGGAGTTCAATGTGTTCCAATGAATTTTCTTTTTAAATATTTACTGGAATATCCTCCCTAAGAACTTTTTTGTGTTAACGGTTGCTTTATTTTTGTAATTGATCCACTTCATTTTAAACACTATATTATTCTTTAGTAAATTTTATGTATTTTTAAATATTTTTTACTATGACCAAATAAATTTAAACTGGGCAGAGTTCTGGGCAGTTTAGCAGCACCACTTGCTTGATTTAAGTTAAATTTATTAAGTTTCTAATAAAGGAATCTTTTCTGACGGCACAGAGTGGTCCCAAAACGAAATTAAAAAAAAAACGTCCAAAAATGGGTCAAAATTTTACTTTGGTCCAAATAGCTCTTAAAGTGAAAGAACTGTCTATGTGCAACATTTTTTTCAATCAAATCATAAATGAAATTTTGGCGATTTTTTTTTTTTTAAAAATTGCATACCAGAGGTGACCAAATTTGGAGATCCACCCCCCGTCCCCCAGACCCGCTAACAACCTGTCCTCCTTTAAATCAATTGGTATACACCTCAGGATTGTCCTTGCGTACATTTCCCTTTTTAAAGTGTAATTTATTATGAATTGCTTTTATCCCCACACGTACAAATGTCTTGCAAGAACAAAGTTTTATTCGACAATTTACATTTTTTGTACGATATTTAACTGTTACATTTCCCAAAACATCTGTTATATGGAATTTATGACTAGGATGTTATAAAAACTCTCCTCTCTACTGCCACCACCTTTTTTATTTTTTTGGTTTTCCTATTAGATTTTTTTTATATCATGTCTTCAGGCCAGCTTTTTTATATTTTTCTGATAAAATATACAAAGAATGATCCGCATTCCACTCAGAAACGTACAGATTTTCCCTTAAAATTTTGTATATTATATTGCCTGTAAAAGAAAAAAAAAAAAAAAAAAAAAAAGATAAATTTTTCAACACACCTACACTGCTAACAATTATTTTATATGGTCAACATGTCTTGATTAAAAATTTGAATTATGGGCAAATAAATATGTATTATTAATTTTTTTTCAGTTAATGGAAATAAGTTTTCCACATTATTATTATTTTTGATTGTATTTGTTATTTAAATCTTTATTTGATAGTCAGTTAAATTTTGTATATCTGCCACAAAGTTATTATTGAACATGATTTTAAAATAAATCTTAATATTAAATATTTAGTATTTTATATATTTAATTAATACTTTTACGCATAAATTCTTTTCTTGCAGCTTCCAACATTAATGCCGACATTTTACTCGATCTAACAAAACTATTCAAGACACGTTCCTTCATTCATGAACCCTTCGTTTGTCTAACCCTTAGAGATCTTGATAATAAACGATTTGCCAAAAAGCCACATCCATTTTGCAATAAAAAAGAATCAATTGTTGCTAGTAAAATTACCAATATTATTTGGTTAGCTTTCCATAAAGGACTAACTGAGTGCGGATCATTTGTGCGTGGCTATCATGGTGATATTTATGAACTATCGTTATGTTCAGAAGATTTTAATGAAATTAATGTATTACGCATTAATGCCTACAATGATGATGCCAGTATAAACATTAATCTACGTATTTTACTTAATTATATTAATAGAAATAATATAGCTAGTGAAAGATCAAATATCAAAATGTATCCATTAAATGATCTTAACAAAGATTGGTTAGCTTTAGTGCCCAGACGTCATTGTTCTATGTTTGAAATTAGTTTGCCAAAATTGGAAAATGAAATGAAGAAATCGTGTTTCAAATTAGTGATGATTTTACGTTTGTTTAGATTCTTATTTGAGAAGCATAAAAATCTTCGTCATTTAGATGTTGGCTTTCTGGAGTCGATTGTTTATAGTGAATATGTGGATATAATACGTGGTGGTTTAAAGAAGGAAAAATATCGTTATGATTACATTTCTAAGGGAGTAAGTATTTTTCTTTATATATTAATTACATAAATTTGAAAGCAATCGATTGATTTTTAAATTGAATCATTAGAAATGCAATAAAAATCGATTGATCTTTTGAACATTTACACTGTCGATTTTAAAATTGGTTGCCATTTGATTCTTAAATTTTATGTTTGTTATTTTTTTTTTTTTTTTCTTTGCTTTTTTAAAAGATGTTAACGCGTATTTACTATGCGTTGAAAAATAAAAATTGTCTTTGTTTTTGGAGTGTACATTTAAATCTAATCAAGTGTTTTGAAGAGCGTTATTTAATTTCAAAAATAGATAATGACTTTAATACTCTTTATACAAATTTTAATAAAATAAAGAATAAAGAGTCTTTAACATATGAAGAATTTTTCGAATTCTTTGGTAATTATTAAAATAAAAAAATAAAAAAAAAAAAAAACTTGAAATACATTTTTAATAAAATTTCTTATTTATTAACAGATTTTAAAATGCAACCGTTTACTTATGAAGTGGATCAATTTGGTATTTTTAAATCATATTAGATTTAAGAAATTTTGCTTATAAACTGTATCAAATTGATATTTTAAAAATATTTAAGCAATAGTTAGATTTGCAGGTTGTTTTTTAGAAACTATATGAAAATGTTACTTATCGTTTTCTAAATTTTATTATTTTAATAAAAAATTTCGATATATTAATGTTGTGTCTAACTACTAAATCTTACTACTATTTTTTTAATGAAAGAAAGTTAACTTTTAAAAAATTTCTTTACTTATTTATACGTTTGTTTATTGGACTTTTATAATAAATATTGGATTTATGAATATGATAAAAATTTTATTATTATTATTATTATTATTATTATTATTATTTTTTTATGATAGTGGTTACATTGTTTAAAGGTTTTTTTATTTTATAAATATATTTTTTTATTTGTTAATTTTTAATATTTTATTTGATTATAAAATTTCTGCATCTTTATTAGTTACCTCATTATTATTTATGAATCTCTTGACAATATCGTTTTGTTGAAATTGTAGTTGTATAATAATCATTATATAATTTACCACACTGTTTAAAGTCTGAAAGTAAAAAAACAATGGATGAAATAAACAATTTTAAACACAACAATTGAAAATTTATATTCGGTTTGGCCGAATCAATGTTCAAGTTTTACACTAATTATATTTATAAGGTGTTTTTTTTTTTTTCTATAACATTGTTTCTACTGATCCGATTTAGTTTACTTTTGACAGAAATTAGCCATGTCTATAAAATATCATGGGTTTATTAAATAAAATTTCATTTAATTTGGGGTATGGATAAAGAAGCTTTATTAGCTACATATAAGACGATTGGTCCGTCAGTGGAAAATTATGCTGCTGCAGTGTGGACAAATCGTAATCTACAAAACAAGTCCAATTTAAAAGATTTAAAAATCGTTGTTAAAGGCTTGATGAGATTAGGAAAAAAGATAAAGATATATGATATCTCATATAGTTTAATATATATGTATTTTCGCTTGAATTTAGACATTTTTAATTAATTAATTTAGTTTTATAGAAATTTTTCTTTATTTAGGAATTTTTGAAAATTTAATTTTTATAGGAAAACTAATAAATTTTCTTTTTATAGAAAATTTCGTTTAGTTTTCCTTTTATAGAAAATTTTTGAATTTTTTTTTTTATAACAAAAGTTTCGATAAATTTTGTTTGTAAACAAATTATGTATAATTTTTTAACTTTTTTCTTTTTTTTTATAAAAAAAATATTGATAAATTTTTTATAGAAAAAAATGTCCATATTTTTTTCTGCTATAAAAAGGTTTTAATTTTTTTTATAAAAAATTTTCGATGGATTTTCTTTCTGGAAAAAGAATTCGATAACTTTTCTTTTTATAAACAAATTTTTCTACAATTTTTCATAGAAAAATTTCGATCTATTTCTTTTTTTATTTATATAAAATTGTCCTACCAGTGATTAGGAGATAGACTTATTTAATCTTAAGTCTAATAATAACTAATAAAAAATTAATAAAACAAATGTATGTCCAAGTTTTACACTAATTATATTTATAAGGTGTTTTTTTTTTTTTTTTCTATAACATTGTTTCTACTGATCCGATTTAGTTTACTTTTGACAGAAATTAGCCATGACTATAAAATATCATGGGTTTATTAAATAAAATTTCATTTAATTTGGGGTATGGATAAAGAAGCTTTATTGGCTACATATAAGACGATTGGTCCGTCAGTGGAAAATTATGCTGCTGCAGTGTGGACAAATCGTAATCTACAAAACAAGTCCAATTTAAAAGATTTAAAAATCGTTGTTAAGGGCTTGATGAGATTAGGAAAAAAGATAAAGATATATGATATCTCATATAGTTTAATATATATGTATTTTCGTTTGAATTTAGATATTTTTAATTAATAAACTTTTTAGAATATTTTCCAAAACTTTGTATGGAAAATTTTCCTTAAATTTTAGTTTTATAGAAATTTTTCTTTATTTAGGAATTTTTGAAAATTTAATTTTTAAAGGAAAACTAATAAATTTTCTTTTTATAGAAAATTTCGTTTAGTTTTCCTTTTATAGAAAATTTTATAACAAAAGTTTCAATAAATTTAGTTTGTAAACAAATTTTGTATAATTTTTTAACTTTTTCTTTTTTTTTATAAAAAAATTTTGATACATTTTTTATAGAAAAAAATGTCCATATTTTTTATTCTATGAAAAGGTTTTAATTTTTTTTTTATAAAAAATTTTCGATGAATTTTCTTTCTGAAAAAAGAATTCTATAACTTTTCTTTTTATAAACAAATTTTTCTATAATTTTTCATAGAAAAATTTCGATCAATTTCTTTTTTTATATATATAAAATTGTCCTACCAGTGATTAGGAGATAGAGACTTATTTAATCTTAAGACTAATAATAACTAAAAAAAATTAATAAAACAAATGTATGTCTTACCAAAAATATAAGACTTAAATTACATTTCAGAATTTTTCCCACTGTTATGCGATAATTGTTATGCATAGTCCAGTGAAGAAACGTTTCCATGGGTTGGCGTATTAATGTAGACTTTTTGAAATTATATTCAATCTTAATAAATTCATGGCAACAATTTCTACGCTAAAAAAACAAAATTGATAATAAATAACATTTAAACGCGAAATACAATTTTACTTACCTCATTTTGTGTCACATAACCATATATAGATGTAGTAACAACTTTATATATTCTTGGTGTCATAAAGAGCACTACAAATACATACTCATGCACCTTGGCCTTTGTGTCTAAAGCCTTCCAACACAATAAATAACCCAGACTAGTTGTTATAGCAAAATCATGAAATAAACCCGATCCAGTAACTACAGAAAACACCTGATTGAGCGATACTATTAAACTGGAATACTCTGTAAATGAATTTTCCAATTTCTTAAATTTTTCAACATCTTCCATTTGTACAAGGCGTGACTTTCTATGTGTAGGCATTAGATTTTGATGCAACAACTTTCGTATGAGGCGGAAACGTAACCTTAACATATCCATATTGCCAATAAATAAGAAACCGGCAAAAGCAGGGGCACCCGTAACACAAGAATAACAAATTGAAACAATTATCGAACTTATCCAGCCACATCTACAATGAGCTATTTGGAAAATATAAATGGTCGAAACAATTGTATAGAAAGCAAATAGACCCACAGTCATGGGATTATATTTGCGTGTACTTTTATGATAATTCCATTGAATACCAGGAAAATTCTTTTGTAACTTTTCGTCCAGAGCCTGTAAAGTGTTGGCAAAGTTTATGTATTTATCACGATACCAATCCAAATTCAGCGTAACCTCCATATACGAAATCGGGCAAATCAAACATTCAAAAGTCAAAACAACTTTGACCACTGGAGTTAGTTGACCCATCATGGCTTCGTGTAATTCATCATCGTAAATTTTGTATAAAAATCCACCAATCAGACCGGTTAAATATATTATACGATATATATAGCCATATAATTTATACCATTTCTCATAGTATAATTCTGTTTCATTTTTGATTTTACAACCCAAACCACCCGTGTGATATAAAAGAAAATAGATCAAATGAAAACATTGGTGAATACTTTTAACCGTTAAGCGTTTTTTCTGGTTTACAATGGACATCTTGAGAGTTTAACTAACTGTATGTTAAATGAAGAGTAACAACAAGCCTTTTTATAAGGACGGATGTTAATCTAGCTACAACACGCACGTTATTAATTATTATTTTGGTATAACGTGTGAAGATATAAAGAGTAAGATAAGGATTATTATTTAACAATTAAACATTACGTTGGTACGCTGATGAGAAGTTCTATGTATTTTGGAACAACTTCTATTTTAGAACTATGCAGTTATAAATAAACGATCAAATAGAAAAAACTTTAGACAATTACGCTTACGAGCGTTTGTGTGAGCTTTTTTTTTTATTAAATGCAACATTTTTAAATTCATTTTTTTATGTAACACATTCCAAGTATGCATGTGTTTTTCATTTTAAAAATCACTTGACAGACAAAATAATTTCAATAATCGACAAGATCTTATTTTCCATTCTACTTTCATGAATTACAGTGTGTTTATTTCGCATACAAGATGATTTAACATAAATATTGATTTGTAATAGTAAATGAAACTTTTCTACGAAAATTATGTTGATTTATAGTCTATTTAAATTTAAATTATTATTAATATTTAGTAGTATATTTTCTCTGTTTATATATACACAAATTCTCACAAATCCCTATAAACAGAGAATAAATACAAATTTTGAAAACTACTTTTAAAAAAGGAATTAATATAATTAGTATATGCATGTGTATAATAATCCCAATAAAGGACGTTCGCTAGCAAACGTTCGAGCGTATAAGTTAAGTAATTGTACAACAATAACATTAGGCAGTTTTCTTATCACGCTTCTCCGATTGACCATTACACTGATGATGTGATGCAGCAGCAGTAGATGTATTATTTCCACGTAGATTCTTTTGTAAAACATGAGCATCTGCAGGTTCAATACGTTTGTAGTAGTGTTCTTTGGTTTCCACAATTTCAAAACCAAATTTCTTATAAAATTCTATAGCACCTTCATTGTTAACTTGGACATGCCTAAAAAATTAAAATAGTAACATTAGAGAACATTGTAATTTTATTGAAGAATAGAAAAACTTACAAAAATATACTATCAAAATTACCATCCTTTTCTACATAGTTTAGTATATGTTGGAACATTACAGTTCCAATACCTAGTCTACGATAAGGCGATAAACAGCCCAAAGTCATGATATATAAACGTCTCTGATTTTCTGATGTATCAATGCGACAGCATACAGCACCCACTACTATATCATTGTAGTAAGCTAATTTAGCTAATTCGCCGGCTTCCAAAACATCTACATAGAATTTGTCATTATAGGAAACGGGAAAAACTACTGTATTCAGTTTTTTTAACTGTTTTATATTGTGGGGAGTTACATCGCCCAATTCGATACTGGCTCTGATGCGAAATTTAAAAGGAATCAAAATTTTTAGGTTAGTTTACAAACAAAAAATCAAACTAATTTAAATCGAACTTACCTAGTCATTTTGTAAGGGATTTTGTTTGCAAAATAATCTATAGGAAATATAATTTAAAAAAGATTTTAATTTATAAATATTTATTCTGAGGATATTCTATAAATAAGTGCTAAAAATCTATTAGCCCTTGAAAATGAGGAAATTTTTTGTTTGATAATTTTTTTTTTTTGCTTTTCGACCACAAGTTCTGCGCCGAACAATTTTAATGGCGGCGGCGGCTTTTCTAATTTGCGGTCCACACGAGCCTTTTTCTTGTTCGCACATTGAACAAAATGTTGTGCGCACATGCATTTGGATAGTGTGGACCCAAATTGTTCATGTTTTGTTCTTGTTCGCACAATTGTTCGAGCAACCATGTCTGCCATCAAACGTCATTTTGTATGCGGAAGAAGAGTCGCTGCATGTAAAAGTATAGATGCGACACTGACGACAAACAAAAAATTATGATTTGTTCGACAAATGTTCAGCCCACTGAAAACAAAATCAAAAAAATTGTGTGTGTTGCTCTGCCAACGTTTTATTCTTGTGCGAACAAGAAAAAGGCTAGTCTGGATGTAGCGTAACACTGGGTCTACACATGATTTTTTTATATCATAATATGTAACAGAGAGTGTCATATCCGCTCTCTGAGAGAATTATCTCACGTGTAGACTAAAATATTAGTATTATAAGAAATATTATGAGACTGTTGTGATAAGATTTTTCTACACAATTATCTCAAAAAAATACACATATACGAAAGTTTGTTTGTAAAATTGTTTTATTTTAATGGTTATTCTACATTCAGAAACATATTTTCATTAAAAATTTCGAATTTCTTAAATAAAGAGTACTTAATAAATATTTTTAGTTACATTTCGTGTGTTTTGCGTTATTAAAAGCAAAAATAAAACATAACATACAAGTTTTATACAAATATATTCATATTTTATATAATTGCGCATTTGAGAGCTTTTATGATTCGAAGTAACTTGGTGTGTTTAATGATTAAAATTGCACTACAAACATAAAATGCCACTAAAAAGACGAGTATAAGTTGTAAAATACACAATTTTTTATTTGTTTTTCTCAAATATATATAAATTTTCAGAACGAAAAATATAATTAAGCAAGAAGCACAATAAAATGTTTACAAACAAAAATCAGTTGTTTTTGACGCTGTTACACTGACAAAGTGGCGTTGTTGTAGTTGTTGCCGTTTTGCATATACCTTATAATAGTTGTGCCATGGTCTACACCATAGTAAAATAATAAAGTACTCGCACATCTACAAAAACAACAATTGATTGTATTTTGTTAGTGTAAAACTACTGCCCACAATGTCAAAATGCTTTGAACGGAAAAATGAGAGAATGTAGGAGAGCAAGAGCAAAAAAATCGAAAAAAATTTTACATATGAATACAAAAACAATTTGACAGTACCGCGAGGTTTGCCAATGAAAAAATTGTAAAACAGCTGGTCTTACGAGTATACTTTATTATTATACTATGGGTCTACACGTAAGATAATTCTCTGAGAGAGCGAATTTGACACTCTCTGTTACATATTATGATATAAAAAACTCATGTGTAGACCCATAGTATACGAGTATAAAGTATACTCGTAAGACCAGCTGTTTTACAATTTTTTCATTGGCAAACCTCGCGGTACTGTCAAATTGTTTTTGTATTCACATGTAAAATATTTTTTGAGTTTTTTTCTCTTGCTCTCTTTCGTTCTCTCATTTTTCCGTTCAAAGCATTCTGACATTGTGGGCAGTAGTTTTACACTAACAAAATACAAGCAATTTTTGTTTTTGTAGATGTGCGAGTACTTTATTATTTTACTATGGTGTAGACCCAATGTAATTTAATAAACAATTTGATTTTAACATATGTAAATTAAATAATTATTAATGAATATTTAATAATTTGGTACTCATTTACCTCCCTAACTCACTTAAAATCGTAAATATTTCCTATACTATTTATCCGTTTGCAAAGATTAAGGTATCAATTAAAAGCTTTTAATGGCGCATTTATAAAAATAAAATAAAAAAAAAATATATAAAAGTTTTGTAAAGACTTTTTTAAATATTTTATAATTTTTAGTGTATTATTTTTACCATCATTATTTTTACCGATAAAAGTACATTCAATGGCGAAAAAATCAAATAAATCGGAGCTGAGTTAGGAAGGTCTATTTATACCAATAATTTTTACTGCATAACGTCGAGTCTATATTAGAGAAATTTCTATCAAAACAAACGTCAAATTTTTGTTTGAGTTGCAGATCATTTTTTATCTCTGTCAATTATAGGGGAAAACGTATGTCATAATAAGCCATGCAAAAAGTACCAACAACAATCAAGATGGCACCTTTTACTAAGCATTATCAAGACAAAGTTGTCAGAGCTCGAGCGCTGACAATTTTCTTTTATCGCTGCAATAACACAGACAAATTCAGTCTACATTAGACAAATCTTTATCTTGATAAAATTTTGACGTTTGTCTTGATAAAAATTTGTCTAATGTAGACTCAAAGTAATGTTACTAAAAATTACATTAAATAAATTTCTTCCTTGAAAAAAAAAAAAAAAAAAAAAAAAACGGCTAAAAAATGTTTATCTACAAAGTGGCATTACTATATATTGCCACTCATATGGCATCTTTAATTTTAGCGGCAAATTGTCATCAGCTGTGAGTTTAAAATTTTTTAATATAACTTGTTGGCTGTTCAGAGAGTTTCTGCAGAAAATGATAATAAATTTCAATATTGGCCTATTGGGTCATGTAGATTCTGGAAAAACTTCTTTGGCTAAGGTACTCAGTTCTATTTCCAGTACAG
The DNA here is from genome assembly GCA_951394005.1 of Protophormia terraenovae. Lineage (NCBI taxonomy): Eukaryota > Metazoa > Arthropoda > Insecta > Diptera > Calliphoridae > Protophormia > Protophormia terraenovae. The sequence goes on along the minus strand of OX596077.1, from coordinate 43,738,540 downwards.
CTGCCTTCGATAAAAATCCCCAATCTAGAGAGCGGGGCATAACTCTAGACTTGGGTTTCAGTGCTTTGCAAATTGAAGCACCGGCCCACATTAAGGAAGCTAATCCGTCCATACAACAACTACAATTCACATTTGTAGATTGTCCGGGTCATGCAAGTTTAATACGTACAATTATAGGAGGTAAAAATAATTAACAAATTTATTTATACATACTGTCTAATATAATTTACATTTTAGGTGCCCAAATTATAGATTTAATGATTTTAGTCATAGATGCTCAGAAAGGCATACAAACTCAAACAGCTGAATGTATTGTTATAGGAGAACTACTCCAACGTAAACTTATAGTGGTTGTTAATAAAGTAGATTTATTAGAAGCTACTCAGAAGTCTGTGATTCTTAAGAAATTGGAAACCAAATTACGCAAAACTTTATCAGCTACCACATTTGGTGATAATTTTCCATTATTTGCCATATCGGCATTAAATGGTGAAGGTATATCGGAATTGATAGAGGGTATTAAGACTAGTGCTTTTCTGCCAGAACGTGAAGTGGAGAAACCTTTACTTATGTACATAGATCATTGTTTTTCAATAAAGGGACAAGGTAAATTACATATGTATGTATATGATTTTAAAATATTCATAAATATCAATCATATAACGTTAAGAAGTGAATCGGGGAATTTATGTGTTAAAATAATTGAAAATAGGTTATAAATTATATATGTATATACATTAGGGATATAACCAAATTTTGGCCCTAGCACCTCGCGATGGCGAATGTTGTATTATGTACGAAAATATTTTTTCGGGTCATTTTGGAATAAAAATCTTACCCAGAAAAACGATTTTTTTTAAATCTTCCTCCAAAAAAGTACATACATTTTAAATATTTTATTTTATAAAGTAAAATAGTAAAGTAAAAATTTTGTTTTTAATTGTTTTGACAACCGCGAAAAAGTAATACCATTTTTTTAAATAATATTCAATGGCCTATTCGACTATGCTAGGGCCATTTTGATATTTACAAAAAATCGGAAAAAGTTATGCCCCTAATATACATTCATGTATTTTTTTAACTTAAGACCATCTCAATTGCCTATCCGATTTTTTTATGTTTTATTTATTCAAGTAATATAAATGCATTAAGGTTAAGGTTTTTTAAAATGTTTATCCCTATGTTATATAGATCATCATACTTTTGCGAACTTTTTACTTTAATATTACAGACCTATCTAGGAAGATAAAACCTAGATTTACTAAAAAAAATAAAATTAGTAAAACTTTTCTTAATAAAATTCTCAAAGTTGTGTAAAAAATAAAAAACCAAAATCATCATTTCTGTCAATATGTCATCAATTATCATAAGTCTACAAAATACCTTAAAATACTTAACATAATCCTTATTTGAATGCAGGTACAATTTGTACTGGTACCATAGTGCAGGGTTGTGTAAATGTTAATGACAACATTGAGTTGCCTATTATTAAAGAACAACGTAAAATAAAATCCATGCAAATGTTCCGCCAGCCCGTACAAAAAGCCCAAATGGGTGATCGGGTTGGTATATGTGTAACTCAATTTAATGCTAAACTCATGGAACGTGGTGTTATCTGCCAAATTGGTTACCTACAACCCATTTATGCAGCTGTTATAAAATTCCAACACATACCGTACTATAAATATGCTATAAAATCGAAAACAAAACTTCATATAAGTGTTGGCCACGAAACTGTTATGGCAAACCTAACTTTATTTAAAGATATTGATATGAATCAAAGCTTTAATCCTCTTAAGGAATATGAATATGTTGAAGAATTGGATGCAAAAACAAAAGAAGAAAATACTATTAATATCTGGGCTTTACTAGAGTTTGAAAAACCCATACTTACTGCTACAGATTCCATATTAATTGCTTCAAAATTAGATTTGGATATACATACCAACTCCTGTCGTTTAGCTTTTTGGGGTAAAATACAGTGGCATACCACTTCAATGCATTATGCCAAGGAAGAATTGAAACAATGGAAAATTTATAAAAAGAAACAAAAAGAAGGTACTGTTCAACGTTTAGTCAATGGCCAGGAAGTAATTGTACAAAATCTGTTTAAGAAAGAATCCAATCGTCAGTTGTATATAGGAAAACAAATTGAATTATCAACAGGAGAGTGTGGACAAATTGAAAGCACTTTTGGCCAAACGTCTAAAGTTAAAATAACATTTGCTGATCCTCTTAAGGAGTCAACATTGGCAGTGCTAAAGGAGGGACGTTTGAGTGAAGTTAAAGTTGTACTTAGATTTAAGAAATGTATTTTTAATAAAGATTTGGGTATAATACAGTAATTAATATTTGTTGAGTTATTTGTTTAATGTTAATTGTTGTTTTAACAGCTATAACTATATAATTTTAATCTGTTAACCGAACCTTAAATACTAATCTTACCACTAAAGGTTCGTACCTCACCACAGCTGTGTTTCCTACTTATAATACAAAAAATTATTAGTTGAAATCTCATTAAAAAGGCCATTTTACTACCTTTAACCACTGTAATACTAAAAGTATCTTGGAAATATACTGTATTGTGCAGAACAAAAGCAACAAAATTAGAGTAAACCTAAGAATTGTTTTTTTTTTACAATATTTAGTTTAAAACAAGAATTATTTTATGAAATTGCAGTATAATTCGATAATCCGGATCTTCATAATATTTCCCAACTAATTATACACTCTATAATGCGGACTGATTGCAGCATTATAATCCGGATTGCATATAAAATATATTTTTATTTTATTTAAATTTTTTCAGTAAAAATAGATAAAATAAAAACCGTTGATTAATATAGACTGTTTTTAAATAAAAAAAATTGAACTTGATACTTTAATTATTTCATATCGTCTGTTCGCCGAAGAAAACTCCCATTTGTTTTTTCACTACTTTTCAGGAGAAAAAAAAACCGTTTTATTTTGTAAATTCGCAACCTTTTTTAAATATTTGATTTTTGTACGAAAATAGATTTTTGAAAATTTTATGCTTTGAAAAAAATTTTATAATGACAAAAGAATTTTAAAAAATATACACATACACTGTCGGACAAAATAAAGTTCGGTTTTTCACTCTTGCTATTTTCTTCATAATAATTGTCTTCTAAGTTCATTGTGGGCTACTTTTTTGGTGTCCAGGCCTTTGTCGTTTTATATTGTTTAATTTAAGAATTTAAGAACAAAAGAATTTTTTGTAATATGTGCATTTCGACTTTGGGGCAAAAGTGTTGTGCTAGTCATGGATTTTGTGCGACAAAATAAAGTAACACTTTACCAAATTTCTTTAATTTGGCTTCCAATTTTCCAATTTTTTGATACAAAACGGAAGGCAGATGATTAAGAAATGCTCAATAGTTGGCAATATGTCAAAATCGACTTTTTGCGAAAAACAACTTTTTATTATTGAAAATGGTTCTTTAGGGGTTCAGCAGAGTTGGGATTCTAAATCCAAATTTGTTGTTTGCCATACTTTTTTAGTGTGATATTTATAATTTAAACCTCTCAAAATGTTTATTTGCTTTTTAAGAATTTTTATCCGATTACTCTGTACATCGACATAAGATAGTTCATGTAATAAATTAAATAATTCCATAGGCTTTTCCATATTAATCAAATTTAGAAATAGTACTTTACTCTCCGTACGTCGTTTTTTGCTTCTTGTTTGCTCTCCATCTCTTTCAATCTCTTTATTTGTGCCTGAGCATTCCACAAGTTTTTGTTTGATTTTCAAAGTAGTGTTAATATAAAAATTGATAAATAGCGAGGAGTTTCCTTGAGATTTAAACTTAGTTTAAAAATATTGAATTAGAATCTTAAAATGACTATAGAAAAAAATTTTTATTCGAATTGGTAAAATATTATTGATGAATCAAACGTTTAACAAATCATTATAATTTCAGTTTATTCCAGCTTGGATAATGGGAATTTTTTTAATTTTCCAATAAAGTTTTTATAGAAATTAAAAAAATTTAAGCCTAAAAATATAAAAAAACAAGTTTTTTCGGTCCTATGTGCGTTCCATTCTTTTGTTGCTGTAATAAGAAGCGGGTACACTGTATTTTCTTAGTAAACGGAGAAGTTTTTTTTCAAAGGCACTATTTCACGTATATTTCTGTGTTAATGAAACCATTTTTTATGAATGAAGTGCTTCTTTCCCCCAAATGCAGATGGCTTCCCAAATCAAAAACATTCTTGGGAATTTCGATTTCTTTAATATACGATATTTTTCTGCCACATTTCCTTAAGTATCTGCAACATAGAATTCCTGGCCAGGAAGTTGAAAAATGTCAGCCTGTACGAACATTTCATTGTCTATTATACACTAATCATAATTATGAAAAAAAAATCGTCTGAAGTACTTGCACGTTATCTTTTTACCCCAAATTCTTGCTTGCGTTTCTATTAGGATTTTTTTGTATTTTATACGTCTTCAGGCTAGATTTGCTTTTAACTTTTCTGATAAAGATTCAAAGCAATTAACTTTTTGTGACACTTTTCTTCCAGAGATGAGGGGATATTCTCTCAAAATCCTTACTATTTTATCTGAGTCCTACAGCCTGAAAATACTATTTTTCTTCCACTAACAAGTTTCCATTCAGTGACCATGACTTTGTATAATATTATGACCCAAGAAATTGTATTTTGTGACACAACTGCCTTTCTAGCAATTGTTTTATATCACCGATGTAAGATTTCATTAAATATTTGAATTATGTATTTAGGTGTTTTTTGTTCAATTTCCATTTTAAGAAAAACTAGTTTCGCTATTACCATGAAACTTAGCACATGGCTATTGAGCATAATAGCAACCAGATAACAGAACTATTTTTACATTTTTTTCACCACATCAAAAGTTTTAAGCCCAAGATCATACACGGATTTGGGGCAGTAATGCTAAAAGATGATACTCCCAAACAAAAATATAGGAGTTATAGGTTGAGTTATTTTTTTCTGTTGCTTAGTAAACATTTATAAACAAAAACGAAATCAAAGAAACAAAATTATAGAAAAAATTAGCATACATACATATTTGTCAGCATATTAAATAGCCTACAATATTATGGAGGCGCTGTCAATAGCTCGTGTTATTAAATTGTAACAACTGAAAGTAACACTTGTTTAATTGAATCAAATTTGACAGTTCTTAATAGTTTTGAAACCGTTCAAAATTAAGACGTTTGTCTATTAATTGATATTCTGAATAAGTAGTGTTAAATTAAATAGAAAAACATTTTATTTGAATCCTTAACACGAATTCATTTACACTTAGGTCCCGGTTTGCGTCGTTAATAGGGATCGGAGAATTACGACGCAAACTGAAACGACGCATATCGAATCACTATTTTCTATATATTTACACTGTTTTCTTGATAACACTGGCCAACAAAAAAAAAAACTTTTTTCGTGCTCCTTTAAAAAAAATATGTGGACTAGATGGAATTCCGCATGCTAAACTCGAATCTGTTTTCAGTTTTCTCCCACAGGTCGAGATTTTTTTTATGGGCGTGTCTAATATTGCGCCCTAAATAAGCCGATTACTCGGGTATATTTCACTATAACTCGAGAACGGTATGCCCGATTTATATAAATAATACAGCAAAATATGTGTAATAAAATTGGCTTTAAGTCGTTCTACTAACAAATTTTTATCCGCTCAATAGTTTTGGAGATATTTCGAAATAAGTGTCCGAAAAATTTTTTTTCATGCAAAATTCAAGATTTTTTTACCAAAATTTTCTTTTTAAAAGTGAAAATATCAAAAATATTTCAGTTTATAATCTTTATCTCAAAGCTGGCAAAACTACGAGTAAATAAAGCCACGTATCATAAAAATTGATGCACAAATCTTGATTGGATTCACAGTTAAGTTAGGATACCTACAGTTAAGTGGAAATACACTAGTCGGCAAAAAAAAAAAAATTTTTTTTCGTCTTTAATAAAAAAATGGTGGATTAGATGGAATTTAATGTACTAACTAAGAATCAGCTTTTACTTTTTTTCTATCACGTATTGATTTTTTTTATGGACATGACTACTATGACCCCGCCTTTAGGCAGTCACAAATGTATAACTCGAAAACTGTTTGTCCGATTAAGATAAATTAAACTCCAGTAGATAGTGATCTAAATTGTCTTTGAACTGAATTTACATAATATTTTTATCCAGTTAATATTTCCGTAGTTATTTGGTATTTAGTAGCGAAAAATTTATTTTTTTTTTAAACCGTGAAAATTTTGATCCATAACTGAAATTCTTAAGCGAATAGAAAATATTGTTGTAGACAATTTTCGTATGCATCTTTTGATGTATCATTTATCAAAATCGTTGGTTCTTGAGTTATAGTCTAAATTCGACAAACCATTCTCGAATTCTATAGTGTGACCGCTGAGTAAGGTGATGATATTAGTCATGCACCTAAAAAAAAAATCTATACGTGATAGAAAAAAAGTGAATGCAGATTCTTGTTTAACTCGTCAAAATCCACCTAGTCCACCGATTTTTGTTTCAATGAAAAAATATTTTTTTTGCCCACCACTGTATTTCTACGCAATTGTATGTAACATGGGTATTTTTACTTAACTGTGAATAAAATCACGATTTGTGCATCAATTTTGAAGATACATACCTTATTTTGTTCGCAGCATTACCAGCTTTAAAATAAAGATGATAAATTATAACATTTTTGATGCTTTCATTTATTAAAATTAATTTTAGTAACAAAAAAATCTAAAATTTTGCATGAAGATTATTTTTTTTTTTTTTTGGGCACTTATTTCAAAATAACTCCGAAACTATTCAGCACATAAAAAAATTAAGTTTGAATGATTTGAAGATATTTTTAGTTCGCATCTTTTCGTGTATCACTTATGTCAATCGTACACACCGTTCTTGAGTTATGAGAAAATATACTAGAGTAATGGCCTTACTATGGGCGAAATGAAACTGAAAGCAGATTCGTGTTTAGCACATCAAAATACACCAAGTCCAACTATTCGTCTATGGGGGAGGATTTTTTTGTTGACCAGTGTAATTGGTACCAGGTTAAAAATGTTTAAACAGAAATGATGTTAATCTTTAATAAAAAATACTTAAAAACACAGAATTTAATAAGAAAGTCAATGAATCACTAAAGTTACTTTAACTTCCAAAGAAAAATAAATTGTATGTATATATCGCCGAAAATCAGAATTATAGCGACGCAAACCGAAATATTAAAATTTCAAACAGCGACGCATAGCGAAACTATTCAAATCGGGGCCTGAGTGTATTAAGTCTATGAAATGGAAAGTTGTAATCAAAATACACTCCTATATAAAGAATTATGTCATCACAGCTGATATTAAAAAAAATAAAATAATAATAAAATTATTTAAAATACATAATCGAAAAATTAATTAAATATCCCAAGCACATTTTGCAATATGAGAATAATTAAATAATTCATCTATAAAGCTAGAAAAAATACTAAAAGCAGAAATTATTTAAGATTTAAACGTACTTTTGCCACAATTTACATATGATTGTAAAAACAATAACTTAGTTACTTTAGGAAAATTTAAAAACAATATTTTTTTATACATGGAACATTATTTATGTACATATATAAAAATTAAGTTGAAAAATTATAAAATTTTAATTCAGAATTGGGAATTACCCCAAAAGGAATACGTAAGTATCGTTAATACATAGTATGTATGAGTGTATGTATGTACCCATGTATACATGAATATATTCTGTATTCACGTTTTATTTTTGTTTATTTAAATTGCCGGCTTTTTTAGATATTTATTTCCAAAATATTTTATAGAAAACTGTTTATATAATTTTATACATGAATTAAGACTCTAGAATTAAATGTAACTTATTAAGAAATTATACATATAATAATTCTACAATTATCGAATACCAATTAAGCCAGCAATTTAAAAGATGTTTAAAAACATTTGTACAATATAAAAGCTATTTCAATTGATTTAAATAAGTTAGTTTTATACGGAATTTAGAAGACGACACATCAAGAATACTTTCGAGAACATGGATTATATAAAAATCTTATATGTTTTGCTCTTACTCATCGCTAGTACTTGTGCCACACCGACTTTTAAGAAGAAAGGTGGCGGTGGAGGTGGTGGTGGTGGATATCATCCTGCACCTCAAGTCCAAGCACAACCTGCTCATCCACCACCGACAAGAGTTATAATAGTGCCTGTTAAGGTGCAGCAAGCGCATCCACCACCACAGCCTGTACATCCACCACCACAGCCAGTACATCCACCACCACAGCCAGTACATCCACCTCCAAGACCAGTACATCCACCACCAAGACCAGTACATCCACCACCAAGACCAGTACATCCACCTCCAAGACCAGTTCATCCACCTCCAAGACCACAACCTGCCCATCCAGCACCAATAAAAGTAAAGCCGATTGTAATTAAACCTATTATTATCAAGCCTATTATCGTTAAACCTGGCAAACATCATAAACATTAATCTATAGTTAATTTAATATTTTAAAAATGATTTATCACGTTATAATGCAAATACAAGGATTGCATTGGATAGAATCCACAACCATACCAGTCATTTGTCTTTTATATAAAACGAACAGTATACCTTATACTTCGTTAGCGTATATTTTTCTGAATAAAAATCATACTATATTATAAATCGTGTTTTATTAAGTTATAATTTTATAACTATAAATTTTTGAAAGACATTTCTAATAGGTTAAACACAGTGCGCTTCTCTACGCCATTTTACGGACTAACGAACACATATTACGTTTATGCGCACGGTTATTGCAAATAAAAATAACTTGCAAATAATTAACTCACTGTTTATATGCAAATTGCATAAAGAAATACAATTTCCTTTTTATTGTGCCAGATGGGAAAAATACTACTTTGGTCATAGAAAATTCGATGAACTTTAAAGGAAGTGGCAACACTGTACACTTTATTTGCAATTAGTTTCACTAATCATGATTAGTTTTCGTGAGTTACTAACTCCCAAATAAAATATACGACAAAATTTTCATATCGCAATATTTTTAATTGCGAGTAAGAGGTACGTATAAACGTAATAACAGATTCACTTTTATATAGATAGCATTTAACCTGATCTTGCAGTACTCCTACATAAACCATATAAAAACTTGGTAGCCTTTTAATTTAGAAAAAACAAAATGAAATACTAAAAGTAAAAAAAAAACTAAAATTAAACTATGATTCCTAACTCTACTGGGAACAGTTATAATATTGGTGTTTTGTGGGCATTAAGAACAATAACATTTCTAAATATTTTAGTTTCTTACATTTTTAACGTTCGAAGGTTCAAAAACGAATAATTTATTTTTATTATTATATTTTAGTGGAGAGGAATGTGCTAATAGCGCTTGTGGATTCTCAACACAGAACTCTATATCTTTAATTTCATGTTTGAATGTTAATTATTATTACAAAAAATTTAAAGAGTAATATTATAATAACGAAAAGTACCACAAAGTACCCTCTTATAGAATCTCATTCACTTAGGACCATATATCTTTAATATTATAGAAAATTCAAAAAGGACCATTAGAAGCAAAAAAGTATTAAAAATCCCCCCTCTTGAATTTTTACCCACATATGCTCCTATATTTAGTTTCATGTTTCTATGTTCAATATTTTAGAACATTTAAAAAGCACCATTAGAAAAAGTACCACAAAGTTCCCCCTCTTCAATTCTTAACCATATAGGACCATGTATATTTAATTTCATGTTTCTAGGTTCAATATTATAGAAAATTCAAAAAGTATCATTTGAAGAATAAAAAAGTACCACAAAATCATCTTTTGATTAATTTGAATAAAATTTAATTTCCCTATTTTATCCCCTTTTTGGTACTTTTTATCCCCCTGGGATGTGACGAAATTGTATTCCAATGAATTTCTAATTTGTACTAACTGAATGCTAAAATATTCATATGTACAGTGGTGGCCACGAATTTAAGACACGACATTTCACTTATATATTTCTGATAATTTTTACATCTTATCGAACAAATTTTAGATCCATGTTATTTTTTAAAGATCCTAGTAATGTTATGAAAAAAAATCAACAATAGTTTGTTACCTATATTTAGTTTCCAATTTTTATTTACATATTATACAGATTAATACAAGTTTAAGCCTGGTCATGAATTTAGGACATAGGCAAAATAAAAGTTAATTCACAAAAGTAAAGCTCAGCTTCATAAAACAATATTAGTATTTGGTGGGAAATCCTTTATTTTGAATCACAGCAGCGCATCTCCTGGGTAAACTTTCAACTAAGGCCATACAGCGCTCCTTTGGAATGGCATACCAAGCCTTTTGAATTTCTTCCCATAAATCAGTCAAATTTTTTGGCTTTACTGCTCGTACATGCTCCTCAACATCATTCCACAAGTTCTCAATTGGATTGAAATCCGGGGATTGAGCTGGCCATTTCAGAACTGTGATATTATTTTCCTCTAAGCAACTCTTCACTAGGCGTGAAGTGTGCTTAGGGTCATTATCATGCATAAATTTCCACATTAGAGGCATGTTGTCTTCAGCGAATGGTATCATGATGCTTGTCAGTATGTTTTTGTAAATATGCTGGTCCATTTTATTGATAATCTTCTGAATGGGACCTACACCATGCCAGGAAAATGCTGCCCACACCATGACATTTCCACCACCATGCTTAACCGTTTTAAGGGTTAAGCATGGTGGTGGAGGACGCCATACGTACTGTTTTCCATCAGAACCAAAGCGACAAAACTTCGACTCGTCGCTCCAAAGTATATTTTTCCAAAATGTCATCGGCTTATTGAGATTTTCTCTTGAAAACGCTAGTCGGGATTTAATATTTTTTTTTGACACAAGTGGTTTACGTTGTGCAATACACCCACGTAAGTTCTTCTCATTCAGACGTCTTCTTATTGTCCTGGACGATATATTAATACCAAAATCCGATGAAATCTCATTTTTAATTTTACTTGAGCTCTTGAAAGGATCTTTAGCAGCTGATTTATAAATTAAGCTATCCTCCCTGGGTGTAGTTTTTCGGGCTCTAGGGTGCTGTTTGACATTTTTGGTAGTGCCATGTTGCTTGATGTGTTCCAGTGCATTGTAAATCTTGGATCTGGAACATTTTAGTAGCTTGGAAATTTCCATTACTGTTTTTCCATCAGTATTCATTTGTTGGATCAATTTTCGCTCGGCATCCGAACTCCAAGTACCTCTGGCCATTTCTAACTAAACATTTTGATGTATTCTAACATTAAATGGAATAAAACATTCATTACTTACCTTTTAGCTTCAAAAAACACCAAAAAATCACTTAAAAACCAAATATTTCTTATATGTTTTAAATTCGTGACCAGCTTCAAAAGCACGTTTTTACGAAAATATAATAAAAACAGCAACAAAATGTATACACAAACAAAACCAAATAACGGTAATTGATCTTAACATTACAGGGTACACTGAAAAATTAACAAAATCTAATTTTATATTGCAGGGTTGTAATAATTATCACAACTTAGTTCGTTACATGTCGTGTCTTAAATTCGTGGCCACCACTGTATGTGTCAGTAAAAAAAAAAAAATATTTTGTGAGAAAAGTACCATAAACAGGTACGATTTTTACGCCTTAAACGTTCTAATTTCCAAAAAGTACCAAACTTGTATTCGCCAATTTTTGATAAGGTACTAATTTGACGAATATTTTATTTTTATGCTCGCTGGATTAAAAGATAGATAGGTTGCCAAAAAAGTGCACAAATTACAGCTTTTACCCGTTTTCTTCCTAAGAGAGCCGAATTTCTAAAAAGTACCAGACACCTATCCGATTATTTTTTTAAATGAATAATGTTAACTATTCAACTTTTTTTTATAGCTCTATTAGTTTAGGCGATATAAGGTTACCGATTTTTCCCCCATAAATATTCGAATTACCAAAAATCCCGTCTTAATGGATCTATTCGGTAGTCTAATCTACAGTACATATTTCATCTTTGTAGCTTTTACCGTTTGGGATGTGCGATGATGAATCATCAAGTAAATCAATCAGTCAATCTCTCAGTAACGTTACTATTTTATATACTGACATCACTGTTTATCTATGTAAAAGAGTAATAGAAATTGCTTTATTTTTAAATTTAGTAAGAATGCACTTAACATCTACCCTATTTACGTTTATTTTAATGAAAAGTTGTATTACTTCAAATAGTTCCAGAATGCATGAAAATAGCCTGTACTCGTTCTTCTTTGGCGTTACGACCAATGAATTTTGTTTGAAATTGTTAGCTTAAAAACTAGTTCTGTAGAAGTGTTACCTACCCAGTACCCATTCTATGGAAAGGTTCTAGAACTAGTTCTTTAATCAACGATTTTTGTTCGAAATTATCACATTCAGAACTCATTTCATAGAGAAGTTACGACGAAACGATTTTCTATTCTAATGAACCATTTCCTAAAATCCACTTTTTAAAATAAAAAAAATTAATGTATGTTTGATAACGAGTTACTAACTTTTTTGTATGTAAATTTCCATAAGAAAAAGTTAGTCAGGTATGTGATGGAAAACGATTTCGAAAACGAATCGATTTTAAATCGAAAAAATGTGCGATGTACTGATATTTTCGTTTTTGTTATTGATAAAAATTATCTTTTAATCACTTTCTTTTAAATTTTATTAAATAATTTTTTTATATTTGCCTAAAAATAATTGTTATTTTTCACATGAAATTCATCACAACTTTTCAAAACCGATTCGTTTTGAAAACGATCGGTTTTCATCACATACCTACATTATTTTTTTTAATGCAGCAGTAAATCTTGCTGGTTTCTTTTATTTTTATTATTATTGTTATTATTTTAAAAATTTTTGAAATTTTAGCAATTTTTTTTATTAGTCTTTTAAACAGTTTTAGAAAGTCATTCAGGAACCAGTAGTTATTTGTTCAGAGAAATGAAGTAGAAATCTTATAAAATTAGTTCTTAAGCACTAGTTCTCAAAAACTTTTCTTAAAACCAATTTAGGATCATAAGTAGGTTCTACTCCTACTTGACAGAATTGGTTGCGACACTACTAGTTCTAAAGATGTTATTAAAGAATCTGAAGTTTGTAAAGAAACAAACAAGAATTTAATATTTGAAGATCGATTTACATCACCTACCTGATTATTACTATTTATTTTAATTGGAGACTTGAGAAAACACTGCTTTTTGTGAGTTATTTGCGGTCCACACGAGTCTTTTTCATGTTCGCACATTGAACAAAATGTTGTGCGCACATAGTGTGGACCCAAGTTGTTCATGTTTTGTTCTTGTTCGCACACCGTTGTTCGCACAATTGTTCGAGCAACCATGTCTGCCATCAAACGTCATTTTGTATGCGGAAGAAGAGTCGCTGCATGTAAAAGTATCGAAGCGACACTGACGGCAAACAAAAAATTATGATTTGTTCGACAAATGTTCTGCCCACTGAAAACAAAATGAACAAAATTGTGTGTGTTGCTCTGCCGACGTTTTGTTCTTGTGCGAACAAGAAAAAGGCTAGTATAGACGGTACGTTAAAAGAGCTGAGAAAATGCTGTACAAAAATATACAGTCACGAGCAAATAAATAGGTTCACTTCATAAACCATTATAAATTTATTCCTAACAAATTAAATACGAATATATTAAAAAGGTTTATGACCTCTGCACAGTGGGGCAGAATCGAAATTTTCTGTAACTTCTGATCGGCTGGTTGGATTTGCATGAAATTTGGTATAGGCATAGCAGAGGAGTGTACAATGTTAACTTTGGAAAGGGGAACGAACAGACCCCTCAGGGGCGGAGCTAAAGGGGCTCAAAGTTGGGTACCTCTGATATACACATTTTTTAATCGCTTGCCAAATTTTAGTTTCTCGTCGATACTTACAATTATATGAATTTATATGAGAGCTATGGTCAATTATGGATCGACCTTCATGAAATTCGGCACACAGATTTAAACTTATATGGAACTTACAAGTGAAAAAATTCTTGCTACATTTAAGGGCTTACAAGGTTTACACCGACGGACAGACGGTCAGACAGACATCGTTAAATCGACTCAGAGCCGATTGGTGAAAATTAAGGTGGTTCTTAGACCAATATTTTTGGGTGTTACAAACTTCAGCACAAACACATAATACCATCCCCACCTATGGTGATGTAGGATATAAAAATTAATCATCAAAAATGATATTAACTTTTACTTAGCATAAACAGAAACCATGGGTTAATATGGAAAAGGCCAGAACCAATTTTATTGAAACGATTCTGCAGGTGAAACTTTTTTTAATACATCTTTAAAAAATGAAGAAAATATTGGATAAAAAAAAAAGACTAAAACACTTAAATTAAGTGTAAAAATATTACAGGTGGTACAATAGATAAAACAAATTCCATTCAGGATAATTATTACTAATTTATTTATTTAATCTTACAGAATTAATTTAGATTTTACCTTAAAAGCGCAAATTTTAAAACCGGTTTTTTGTGTTTAAAAAACCGATCTATTTTACATTCGAAAAATGTCATTTTGAAAAAACCGACAGCACATTAACTTAAAAAACCGGTTGAAAAACCGAGTCGATCACCCTAGTAGACCCCAAAGTTGGTCACCTCGGATATGTAATTTTTTTAAAAATTCACTAAAAATTCATTTATGACTTGAATGTAAAAAAATTTGCATGTGGGTAGTCCTTGTAAATCGACCCAAATATTTCTTTAGTTTAAGAAATATTTGGGTCGAGGCAAATTTTACCCTCATTTTTGGCCTCGTTTTTTTTAAGTTTTTTAAACTTCGGGACCTTAATTTAGACCCTAATTTTTTTGAAAATAATCACTATATTTTTAACAAAATTCTAAATAATATTACTAAAAGAATCATATCAATATATCTATCCAATAAAAAGTTATATTAATCTGAAGTTGAAACTTCTAAAAAAAATTTACATTTTAAGGGTTATTTTCCAAAAATTATATATATATATTTTTTTTTGTTTCGACTATAAAGTTTTTGTAATGGTGTCATAAGAAAGAAATCGTAAATGTGTGTCAAACAAAATCGGATGCTCTCTGGGGAACGGGTTCCTTTCAAGCCCTATCCAAACTTTGTCAATTTTGAAAAAGTTTTTTAATTTGTTTTCTTAAATTCAAAAATGTCAAAGCCGAGATCAATAAATACTATATTGACAATATAGCCCCATATGTTAGTTAAACACACAAAAAATATCTATTGAGCCACGCTTTTTATAACGGGATGGTGACCATTTTAATGAAAAAAGTCAATTATTGAAAAAAGATTTCCCCGTACAGGGATTTCGGGTATTTTCGTACAAAAAAGTGAGACTTTTTTTAATTCCCTTATTTTAGAACAAATCTATTTATATCTAACACAAAATAACTTTTATTTCTACTCGAAAAAATAAAAATCAAAAATAACTGTTATTCTCTGTTATACTTACATAGACCAGATAAAAACTTGGTAGCCTTTTTATTTAGAAAAAAAAAAAAAAAAAAATGAAATACCAAAAGTGAAAAACCCCGTCAAATTAAACTATGATTCCTAACTCTCGTGGGAGCAGTTATAATATTGGTGTTCTGTCGGCATTAAGAACAATAAACATAAATATTTTAGTTACCAGTTTCATACATCTTAATGTTCGAAGGTTCAAAAACTACCAAACTCGTTTGATTTATTGCGTATATTTAAATCTGCGTACTTTTTTTTTTAAATAATTTTTTAAATTGGAAAAGCCTTAATAAAATTACATGTTTTAATCATGCACTTCCATGCTTCCAGGAGTTTGAATTATCCTAATTAAACAAAAACTTATTATTCAGTAATTATAGCTAAAATTTAATTAAAAATGTCTTTTTTATTTAAACATAAAAAAAATATATCGACCATTCCATGAAAGAACGCCCAAAAAATTACCAAGTGTCTTTCGATTTTTATAAAATTTTGCACGTAAAAGGTCTATGGATGTCTATATAGATTTCAGATTCGCGAAATTCAGAAAATTCGCGATTTTATTTCGCTTTTTCACTTTCGAAAAAACCTAAAAAATTTCAAAAGTATACAACTTTAAATACAAATATTTCTGGGAAGGCTTTCCACAAATTTATGATTTAAACGGCGTTTGAATTGTAATTATGTCAGCTTATACATGAATATTTTATAAATAAAAGATATTTTTTTAAAATGCACTTTAATTCTTTAAATATGCTATTAATATTTTTTATTTTTTTTACGTATTTCGAAAGCGTGGAATCTTTACATACATTAGAATAAAAATCTCCAATTTTTGGGACGAACACAAATACTATGCACAATTTCGCATTTTCTTCAACTAATTTAATTTTTTTCATATAAAAATTTTATTTTTCTGGTTTAATTTTTGGCGATTTAAAAAAAAATGATTCACCCCTGACCCGCTAGAGGTCTGTACTCCTCCAAATCAACTCGAAAACACCTCAGCTCTGACCGTGTTGATTTTATTGAGATACCTTTAACGGTTCTATAGTTACTGAATTATTTCCAAAAAAAAAAAAAGCGTTTTGGAACCACTGTGTACCACTCAAAAATTTTTGTGATAGTGAAATATTATTCACTAGAACTAAATTTAGTGGTAGTGAAATAATTTACACTACACTCAATAGTACAAAATCTGAACAGTCACTACGCATAAGCTGCAAATAAAGTTTTTTCACTAATCATTAAAATATATGTGGTCATTAAATAATTTTAATAAATCACAACTCACTGATCAAACTTTAGTGGGCTATGATGGTAATTATCAAATCTATAATTATTTTAGAACAACACAACATAATTTAGAATTTCTTTTATTGTGTTTTGGAGATCTTAAAAGCGTATTTGTATATATTGCACCATCTATATATATAAACGAGTAACGGTACTGGCTAACTCATCATCCCTCTAACCGAACGCCTAAAGTTAGAGATATGAAATTTGGACCGTATCACGATGGGGAGAAATGTGTCAAAAGTGGCGCTTAATTGAATTTTAAAATTTAAAGTTTTGTAATAAAGTTGAGTATCGAATAAAAATAGAAAAAATTATGTATAATAAAAAGTCTTTTAATCTAAAAATGAAACCATCAACTTCAGATATTTAAGTGTACTTTTGTTCAAGTATTTGTAAATATTATTTTGTCCTAATATTTTTATTATTTTTTTGAAAATTGTCTTAAAATACACTAATTTTCAACTTTCATGGAATGCAACTGAAAATGTTACAGGATGTTTGTTCTGAAAAATAGTATATATTGTCCACTTTAATATTATGAAAAAAAAAAAAAAAAATCGTGCGCATATATAGCCCGATTTGAGAAAATAATAAAAAAAAACCTTCAGTAGATTTCACACAAAAAACAGCTTAATTGCAGACATTTTCTTTGCTTTATCAAACATTAAACAGTGGGGAAGAATCAAAATAAATCTGTAACTTCTAATCGGCTAATTGGATTTGCATGAAGTTTCACATAGGCATAGCAGAGGACAGTAGCATTTTGAGTTTAGAAGCAGGATATAATGTCCAAAGGTTTAACTACTAGCGAACAAACAGCTAGTAGTTAAACCTTTGGAACAAAAGCCTTACCCGATTTCCAAGATTTTTATATCACCTTCAAGTCCTTGATAAATCATATGAAAAACATGCTTGCATGTACTACTTATCTTATATATTTTTCGATTTATATACATTTGAAATTTCAAAAATCACAATTTTACAAGATCTTGGTTAAGATTTTTCCATATAAGCCAAATATTTTCAACCAATTTTATTATATTTTATGTAGTTGGTTTAAAAGCTAAAGTATCTATCGAACAAAAACGAAAATTTTACGGACGGACAGATGGACGGACATTAGAATTCTTTCAAAAAAAATCTTAAAATTCGAAAAATATTTTTTTCCACTTCTCGATTAATCAGCCTGTTTATGAAATCCTCAACGGAATTGGATTGGAAACGAAATTCCAATTCAATTTCAACATGTAATGGGCGTATGAAAACGTAACGAAAACAATTTTGTAAAGAATTGATATTTTCGGCCAAAATTTAATTTTTATGTTTTTAAATAAATAATGAACGACTTTAATCGTTGTTTTGAAATTCTCCTTATAAACTGGTGACAGAAATATTTAAATTTTCAAATTCAATTATTGGATTTCATAAAAAGAAATCTAATACATAAACCTAATTTATTGGTTTTGTTGAGAAAATGTTGTAAAACAACTACGAGTTGGATTCTATTAACAGACTGAATATAAAAACCAAATGAAAGTATTAAAACTTTGATATCACCTTTCCTTGAATTAAGTGGCATTTTTCGACCCATTTAACGGACATTGCCATGCTGCCAAAAAATATTTTAGAATTCTAACGGGAAAAAAAAGATATAGTCGGTCAAGCCCGACCGTAAGATACCCTACACTTAGGGTTGCCAGAATTTTTTGGTAGTTTAACTTGACATTTGGAAAAATTCAGCTTGATTTTAAACAAATCAACTTGACATAATCGCAAATGTTAAAAAAAACTAAAACATGAAGAAAATTGTAGACGCATCAATTATGTATATGCAAACAATTTTTAATTAAAAAAAAAAAAAAAATAAAAAATATTAAAATTCAGAGTAATATAAATAAAATTTTGTTTAAATAATTTATTTAAACAAAAAATATATAAAATTCAGAGTAATATAAATGCTTTTATTACGATATTTTCCACACAGAAAAAAAAGTACATATATTTAAACATTTTGTACATAAATATTATGAATCGAACATGACTTTTTTCCCAAACTTTTTTCATAAAAAATAAAATTTTTTTCATAGATATTATTAAATTGTTCTTTTTGAAAATTTTAGGAATTTTGCAAAAATTTTGATTTATTTTTATAAGATTCTAATGCATATGTTAAATAAAAATAGTTTAAATAAAATTTTCATTCGAATACCATTTTTAATACTAAAATATTGCACTGCATATGAATACGTTTTTGTATTTCCAATATATGATGCGTCACTCCAGATTCCTAAAAATAAACTTCCTTTTAAGGCACTAGAAACTTTTTCTTGTGAATATGGAGCCAATACGTTTCTTGTAATTGCTGCTACTTTAATATGACAGTAATTAATTTTTTAGCAATTTTACTATCGCAGTATAAATGTCAACATAACTTAACTTGACAATCTAAACTGTTATAACTAAGTCCATGTATTATATTATGAAAAACAATTCATTCTTTAATACTGCCGGTACTACAAAATTTCAAACGGATTTAGAAATTTTTTGGAACTATGCCGCTTTTAATTTTAATTTTTTCTCACAAATATATTTGATGTTGAGTACTCACAAATTTCACAATAAAATTAAGTTTTAAAATCATTTCTTGAATTTATTGTCAGTGATGGGCAAAAATGCATACAATCTGTAACGGAGAAAACCATACTTCTTATACTTTACTAAATTTATTATATTTTTTAAGAAATTTAAATTGTGGAATAATTTAAAGTAGTATAGAATATTTTTAGCTTGACAAATTGTATTTTAGCTTGAAACTTGACAAGACCTAAAATATCTTGACAATCAAGCTTATTCAAGCCCGTCTGGCAACCCTACCTACACTACACCATTGTGTATATCAAAATTCGATCTTTAATTAGACTTGGGTCCAATTGTGGGCCGATACTTATATTAATTGTAAAATAAAACACATGAATACGGAATATTACGTCGATACTAACATTTATATGAATTTATTCACTTTTGGGTGATTCCCGAAAGAGGACCTTATGTGGGAGCTATGGTAAGATATGGACCGATCTTCGAAATATTTAGCACTTACATTTATATAAAACTTATTTGAGTCGAATATTAACTTGATTCTAACATTTTAGTGGTATTTATGCTCGTTAAAGTGATTTTCTGCAAATGGGATTAAGGACCGATCTTCTTGAAATTCGGCACACAGATTTAGACTTACATAAAACTTATATGTACCAAATTTCATTAAAATATTGCTTTATTTAAGGAATTTATGATCGTTAAACCCTATTCCGGGAGGACATTTGTATGGGAGCTATGTGAAATAATGGACCGATCACAACCAATTTCAATAGGCTTCGTCCCTGGACTGCAAGAAACGGAAAATTTGCGACCTGTAGTTTGATTACAAGGTTTACATGGACAGAGAGACGGACGGAAGGACGGACATCGTTAAATCGACTCACAAAGTGATTTTAAGCCAATTGGTATAAATATAAGGTGCGTCTTAGACCAATATTTTTGGGTGTTACAAACATCAGCACAAACGCATAATACCCTCCCCACCTATGGTGGTGTAAGGTATAAAAATGCATTTTTTTACTAACTAATAAATGGAAATAATAGAACGTGATCATCAAAATTTGGATATCACCTTTTCCTGAATTAAGCGTCATTTTCGTCCCATTTAACCTAATGTATAGATGGACGGACATTACTATTCAGCCAAAAAAAAAAAAAAAATAAAAAATCTTATAATTCTAAAAATGTATTTTTTTACTTACTAATAAATAGGAAAATAAAACTTGATCATTAATTTGTTGATACCACTCTTGTCTGAATTATGCATAATTTTTAGCCCATTTAACTCTAATGTATAGACGGACGGACAGTCATTAAAGTTATGCTAAAAAAGTCCTAAAATTCTAAAACTGAATTTCTTTAACTAATAATCAATGAAAAAATAAAGCATGATCATTAAAATATTTATATCACTTTTCCCTGAATTAATCGCCGTTTTCAACCCCTTTTACCCCAATGTGCGTATGTTGGTCTCCCGCCAAATAGTAAATCCACTACGAAGGGATTTTTTGAAATTCCAATATTTAAGAGACAGTATTTGTATATAATATATGTATGTTTTACTTAAACTTAATATTATATTAAAAAATTTAAAACAACATCAAATACATATTTAATATAATGAAATGATAAACAGTTGCAGTGCATATGGCCAAAATTAAATAACAAAGACATCAAATAAACAAACATTTTCAATAAGTATTTTTAGTTTCTAATCAACCGCACAACTCATTCAAATAAAAATTACAACCCTTTTTAAGAAATGAGCGTAATAAATATTCAGTTGCTAATACCGCACACTGGTTCAAGAGCGGCATTAATTCATTTTTTTCATGTCTTCTGATGTACCTGATTTTTTCACAGTTTGTAATAAACAATCTAGTTATCATGTACCGAAAATATTAGGCTTATAGCTTTATTACTTTTTTGTTCAGAGACGTTCAAAGTTGACCTAAGTGAATGCGTTTGAAATGACCGTATTATATATGCTACCTTCTATCGCTTCAAGCTTTTAAAATACTCTTGTAATGACACTATAATGATTTTTTTTATACAATTGGATGTTATAAATGATATATATGCAAATAAAAAAAAATTTGAAAATGAAAAAAAAAAAAATTTTTATACTACTATAAATTGTCCAAAAATATTTATTTTCTCCAACTTCTATGGCTTGTATCTATTGATCTCCAACGACCTCTAGCCCGAGACTCACATCAAATTAGAGCTTGAAGTCTCAGCTAACGATTTCTTAAAAATTCAGCTGCCCATTTTTGCCCCTAAGCAATTCCGGTATAAAAAAACTAAAAAAAATTAGGACAAATTTCCTTCACAAGCATGTTATTGCGTATGCAATAACATCAAAAGGAATGTTATCCTAAAAATTTGGAAGTACAGGAGAACTATAGTAAAGTAAGTATGCAAGATTTACTCGATCATACTGTATCCAGAATATTGAAGGCGAAAACGAAAGCTGAGGCAGAGGTACTTCCAAATCAACTGCAACTAATTTCTAAATGGGGTTGTGATGGATCTGCAGGGCATAGTGAATACCATCAAAAATTCAATGATCCAAATTTAAATGACAAAAATATTTTTTTGACAAGTATTGTTCCTCTCAATTTAAAATGTATTGATGGCACAAATGTTTACTGACGAAATACAAGGCCATCATCAACAACTTTTTGTAGGCCAATAAAATTTCAATTTGTAAAAGAAACGGCAAATGTTATTTCTGAAGAAGTTGAAAGGGTGCAAAATGAAATTAAAGATTTGAAAAAAACTGTTGTTAATATTTATGACAAAAGTTTTGAAATTTTGCATACTCCTGTTTTAACCATGATTGATGGAAAGGTTGCGAATACAATCACACAAACATCAGGAATGGCTGTATGTTTTATATGTCAAGCTAAGCCTAGCGAAATGAACAATTTGGAAGTATTAAGGACAAAACCAGTTTCGGAGGAAGGGCTTCAATTTGGAATTTCCCCTTTACATGCGAGGATAAAATTTATGGAGTGCATATTGCATATAGCATACAACAAAAGTTTTTCAAAGTGGAGAGTAACTAAAGATACAAAACATGAAAGAGATGAAGAAAAAGCGAAAATACAAAGAAATTTGAAAGTGGTTCTAGGCATAAATGTGGACATGGTTAAACAAGGAATGGGCACAACGAACGATGGCAATACTTCTAGACGTTTTTTTGCAAATCCTTCCATAACGGCAGATGTTCTTGGTGTTGATGAAAATTTAATTCATCGCTTTAGTACAATTTTAACGGTTATAAATAGTAATTCCGAAATAGATACAGAAAAATTTAATGTTTATTGTTTGGACACTGCGGAACGATATATACAACTGTACAGTTGGTACTATATGCCTATTACTGTACACAAAGTTCTAATTCATGGGAGTAAAATTGTGTCAGCAGCAATATTGCCACTTGGCATGTTGTCGGAAGAAGCTCAGGAAGCTCGTAATAAAGATTACAGAAGTTATCGCCTAAGCCACTCCAGAAAAACTGATCGCATATCAACAAATGAAGATGTCATTCATATGTTACTAGCGTCTTCAGATCCATATATAAATTCATACCGTAAACATTTCAAGAAGGATATATTGGAATTTTCTGATGAAGTAAACAATTTGTTATGTTAATAAAGGTACACAAATAACTTTGTTTTTAAATTTTTTTTTTAATATTTTCTTTTATTTATTTACAGATATTTTCATTGAATATGGGCGTGACTGTTACTGAATTTTATTTATATTTTAATCAAATAAAAAACACGCAAATTTAAACCTGTGTAGCTTTTTTAAGCGATCTAGCTTTGTTAACAAAGAAAATATTGCATTTTATGTGGTCATTTTGTATGAAAAGTAGGCGTATTTATTAACAGATTTTGCTAATTTTTTCACCATTGGTTAATATTATCATAAAATTGCAATGAGCAAAAAATTGTGACTCTACAATGATTTTTAATTTTTGTGTTATATGGGAAGTAGGCGTGGTTGTGCTCGGATTTTTTTCATATTTGCAGTATTTTTTTATCACAACCAAATACTTATCTGTACCAAAATTCCTCTACGATGTTTCCTTATATTTAATGCCACCAATCGTATGAAGCTGAACCACTGTGTACCGCTATTCAAAACAAATTTCTTTGTTTGTATTAGTTAGTTGATAAACGAATGTGTTATGAGTTTATACAAGCATTGCATACTTTTAGGAATAAAACAAGTGTGTATTATTGTCACTATCGCCATCAGCATCACCATCGGAGTCATTGATGATTGTGATTATTTATACAAATAATGACAATAATCCTTGTATGTTTTTGTATAATTTTTTCTGCTCTTGTTGTATGTATTTCTGGCTATCAATTTATTTGAAATGTTTTCATAATCAAATTGTAGGGCTGGCTGTTTTATCGCTAATTTTCTAAATAGCAAATTATAACAAAGTACAAATACGGAGGTGGGCAAAATATTCTTTTGATATTACTATAACTGTGTTATGTTATTGTTAATTCTATGATATTGTTTTATTTATTATTTTATATATTTTTTTTTATATTTTTTTATTTTCTGCAGCTCTTGGTAGTATAAATATTTCCACAAATTCCCAAGAATTATCATAACGTTATCAGCTCCAGTTTCGTTAAGAACTCAAGTGAATTCTAAGCTAAAAAAACGTATTTTGCCAACTTTTTGTGTGTTAAATCTTAAAAAAAAAAACCTAAACTAAAAATGGTAAGTTGTATCTTTTTAAAATATGTTTTTTTATTTTATATTTATTTTTATCCATATCTGGGAAATTTACATTTTATCTTTAAAAGGAAAAACTGGCAGTATAAACTTATTTTTGAATTATAATAAGGACTAAAAATTTTTAAAAAAGTTATTTAAATTTTTAAATTTTCGTAACAATAATTTTCATAGAAAGTTTAACAAATTTTTTTCCACTTCATATAAAAAAAAAAATATATAAAAAATGCAAATACAACTAATTTTATACAAAACCTTTTTTAAAATTAAATAATGTTTTATATAATACAGCACAGTGGTATCATTTAGTAGAAATAAATTAAATACGATTAAATTTCTTTAGACCATGACCCGAAAAAACTTAAAATTTGGATTTTAAGCATAATTTTTAGAAATAATGTTAATATTTGAAGATAAATAAAATTAAAAAAAGTAAAGGTATTCCCAAAAATTTTGTCACTCGTTTTAAAATTAGGGAATTAAAAAATTTTTGTATCATAATACACGAAATCCCAGTCCGGGAAAACTTGTTTAAAAAATTTACTTTTTTCATTAAAATGGCTTTAAAAAACGAGTATACAAATGTGAATAACATTTGCTTCAACCCGAATATCTCTTAAACTATAAAAGATAACTTACACATGTAAGCAATTTTTTTTGTAGAGATTTACAAGGTCATAAATTAATTTTTGGCGAATTTTTTAAAAAATTACATATTCGATGTGACCAAATTTGGAAGTATAGCCTCTACCCCCATGACCAACTAAAGAGCAATATTCCAAATCAACTCGAAAAGCACCTCAGCTCTGACACAGAATTATTAAAAAAAAAAAAAAAAATCGTTTATAACAATTTGATGAAATATATTGATGATGAGGGATGAGCTGAAGAGGTCAAAGTTAACCACCTCAACGTTAAAAAAGTAATTTTTACAAATCAATTTCAAAAATTCGATCCATTGTTAAATCTGACATATCTTAAGATGACACTGTGATCAAGAATGTTATTTAAACTTAACGGCAGTAAGAGTTATTATGAAAATTGTGTGTTATATTTTATTTAAACGCACATCTTAAACAAGTAATTTCGTTTTAAAAGATGATTGATAATTGATATTTCTAATCATCATTGAAAAAAAAGGGGTTCCGAAAAAATGTAAAAACCCGTTGGGGGGTTATCTGGCAATTTTTAAGTTGTTTTAAATAAAATAAATTGCATACATATATGATTAGAACAAATAAAAGTTAAAAAAAAAAATAATAATAAAGTCAATTAATTTTGTTTAGTCTTAACATTTGTATATGGAAAAATTTTCCTCTAGAGTTTTTTCGGAATCTATTGTCGACAAATGCTACTTCCACTATTTTGTCCCAACTACATAAATATATTTTTGTTTATTTTAGTTTTTTACATATGTTTTAAGTCCAATGACTATGTTATATAAGACTATGTAGTTTAAGAGGCAAATCATTTTTTTTAACGTTTCTTCCTTTATTTATTGGATCTGACTATGATATGTAGGCCTAACAATCTTATAACTAAAAATAAACTAAAATATCAGTTTTCATAAAAAAAATTCAATTAATAAATTGGTAGATCGGTTCTACGAAACCGTGAAGATGTTTGCGTTCTGTTAAGCAGTCTTGCCAATGGGTTAGGGTGAAGCTGTAGTTTCATGACGTATCTTTCACGAATTTTTATAAATTCTTCTTTTACCAATGGTATTCTCAAATCCTTGTGAATAAGATCTGTATAAGATCTATATTGGTATTACTCGCTGTTCCCGATAATTGGATTCCATGTTGTTTATATTACTCACTAATTTATAATATATGTTTAATATGTCTACATGATTGTTTCAAACAGATATACTTTTTCACTTGCTGGGTTTTGGTACTAATATCTTATTAAAATATTAAATTGAATTCATGTCTAATGAATTCTACATAAACCCATATTAATGACATTGTGGTTAAGATATAGTTCTGACCTGGATTAGCTTAAACTTCTTTAAAATATTACTCTAATATATAAGTTCTATTTAAAATTCATGCTGCTATTTAAATGATTTAAAAGCGGGACAAGAAAAATACCAAATTTCCCGGGAATCCCGGGTTGCAATCTCTAATGCCAAGGTATGTCACATGGTCAGACTGTGGGATGTTTACATTGTTAAGCGTGACAAGAGGACAAATGCCCAACCTGAGCGCAAATGTAACGTGTTTACTTTTAAGTTCATTTAATTGTATACGCTAGTTTTTCACGTCTCCACTCGTCTTAAGTAATTATTAAATTCTCTAGATGCTTTGTACGGATCCACTTCGTGGAGATAGTCAATAGTCAAACGTGGAGATAGTCAATTTATCGCAAGTTGGCAAATCAGAGGTGTATATTAGGTAAAGTGTCGGTCCGAGAACACTTCCTTGCGGAAAACCAAGGAAGTGTTCTTGTCACGTGTCCATTATACTTTACCCTAAATAATCGTTTGAAAATGTAAGAATCTAGTAATCTATGTATACTAGGATATAATAAGCATTTAATTTTGTACATTAGACCTTGGTGCCAAACTTTTTCAAAGACTTGTGACACATTCAGAAAAATTGCAGAGCAATATTTTTTATGTTCAAAATATTTTCTAATCTCTCTAGTTAAACAATTAATTTGTTCGATAGTGCCACTCTAGATTTAAGATCGCTTTAAATCAACGGTTCTTAAATGGGGATCCGCGACCCACAAGGGGTCCGTAAGGACATTCGTGGGGGGTCGCGAAAAGTTCCTGAAAAATATTCTTGAACCCACAATTTTTTAATGTTATTATATTATTTAGAAGTTTAAATGAAAATTCCAATAAAAGCATGAAACTATTTAAAAATGGAAATACACCATTTTACAAAATATACCCAAATTAAAGGCAAGCGTAACGTTTTTTCTAAAATGAGTTCTTTTAAGAAATAAGAAACTACTATTGAAGGAACCTTGAAAATATTATGCTTGATAAAGACAACAATGATCACACGAAGAAAGTAATGCTGTCCAATGACACAGTAAAAAGAAAACTTTACGATATGGCAGGGAACACAATTTATTAAAAAGATAAATATGTAGTTCACTTAAATTTGTTGAAACTATAGTTTTTTCACATGAAATTCTACTTTTACTTTTTATAAAAATATAAATAAAAATATATTATGTCAAGAACTTTTTATAAAATCGTTTTGAGTACACAAAACTTTAAAGTTTCCCGGCTATATTAAGAAAATTAGCTTGAAGATTTAAAAGCATTTTAAATAGTTGAAATAGGTACCATGAAATAACTGCCAAATGAAATAACTTCCAGCAAAAAAATTAAATAATTCCCAATATTTTTCCATACAAATTGGATTTTATTTCATTATGAAATAATGGAACTTATTTCATTTTATATCATCGGAAGTTATTTTATAATGAAATAACTCCCAAATGAAATAATTTCCAATTAAATTTTGTTGGAAGTTATTTAATTAATTTTTGAAATTTGGCTTTATTTCAGCTCACGCAACTCCGAAACTAAAACTTATTAATTATTTTATTTCCTAATTTTATATTGGAAATTATTTCATTTGTGTGGGGACCTATTTTATTAGATCTTATTTTATTTATTTTGGGACTTATTTTATTGGGAGTTATTTCACTAAATGTGGCTCTTATTTCCTTTGTTGTGATAAAATTCCCAATTGTTGGGAATTATTTAATTTATCCCTTTGGAAGTTATTTAATTTTTTTTTTTTTTTTTATTTGGGAGTTTCTTCATTTTTGTTGGGACTAATTTCATTGGGAGTTATTTCATGGGACTTATTTCATGGTACCGGTGAAATATAGCAAAGTTTATCCGCTTCTTGGCTCCGAAGACCTAAAACTATTAAAATTTTTTTCTTTAACATACATTTTTATGTAAAATATTTTTTTCACTCCTTTGTCCCTCAAAACAGAGATTCGATCTTTTGTGAACGCAGAGAATATTATTATATTTATTATAAAGCAAATGTCGCAATTATTAATATTATTTTTTAAAATTCCTTCATCTTTACATAACGTTTTTTCGATTTTTAAATTAGTCAAAGTTGTAGTGGGTCGCGCTTCCAATGCAATGTCAAAAGGGGGTTGCGAAGCGAGGTCTTGTGAGAACCCCTGCTTTAAATGGTAAATAATAAATACCATTTTAAAATATTTTGTACATTCCTAAACAAAAAAAAAAAAAAAATTTACAAAACTGTTTTGTTGCAATGACACTAACATTTAGTTAAAGGCTTCAGAATTATGTACCAATGGTTACGAAGACATGAAACTAATTGTGGATATACCAAAGATATTATTTTGTATTGCAACTTGATACTCTTTGCAAAATTAATAATCTATTATAATTTTTTTGCAACTTCCTTGTCTACCATTAACAATTAAAAGCCAAAAAAAAAAAGCTTTTTTTGTTTATTTTTTAAATGTGCCACTGATATGTGATATAAAACATTTAACATTGAATTGGGATCTTTGTCTAATAAGATAAAATTTTATCTTGGAAAACAACTACATGTTTTCCAATTATTTTTTTAGCTTTTATTTCAAAATCAAAAGTATGTAATAACAATTTTTACATTTTGTTCAAATGTATGACAATAAGATCAACTTAAACTAAGAAATATTTAAGTGTTTTTTTTTTTTTTTTTTTATTAAGATAATTTTTGTAAAACAGATCACTACAAATATTCATATACATATCTATATATAAATAAATTTTTATATATAGAAAAAACTCAATGTAAACCGCATTTTTGAAGCAATTAAATACTAAAATTGTGGTTACAACTATTCAAAAAGATTGTTGCCATTAGAGCATTAGTAAGTAATAGTACGAGTACTTACAATTGTAACCCAGTAAAACTTTTTTCGTATTGGTTACGTTGGAAGTAGTTTTAAATATTTAAGCCAAGATTAATTTAATTAACCACAGCCATGGAATTTATTTAATAAAAATCATATCTAATAAGGATGTAAGGATTTAATTACTATTTTATTTTTTATTATACCCACCATCAAAAAGATGGGGGGTATATTGATTTTGTCATTCCGTTTGTAACATGTCGAAGGAATCAACTAAGACCCCACAAAGTATATATTTTATTGGTCCTGGTTTGATTCTGAGTCGATCTAGCTATGTCCGTCCGTCCGTCTGTTGAAAGCAGGATAGGGCTCGAACGGGACAACGTAGGGGCACAAATATTTGTTTTATATAAGGTTTGTTTGGGATTGAAAATGGGCAAAATCGGTTAATAAACAATAAAAGTTATGGGCTAAAAACTAGAAAAAAGGGTTCCGTTTTATACTTTTCTTTTTTGATATTTCTTTAACAAAAGCATGTACGACAACGAAATTTTGTACGTATAGTTCAGGGATAGATATAAACTCGGAAACCAAAAATGGGCGTGGTCCGCCCACTTTACCGCCCTCCTTCCATATAAGGTGAAAATCAACGAAATTGTGTTCAAATAGTTCGAGGACCAATGTAAACTCTGAAACAAAAAATGGGCGTGGTCCGCCCACTTTACTGCCCACTTTACCTTCCCCTCCCATATAACGTAAAATTTGAAAGAGTTGATAGTGGGTATATAGATTCGGCCGGACCGAATATAACATTCGCGCTTGTTTTTAAATTATGATTTCATTTCCTTTGGCAATATTTTTGCTGGGATTTGTGTATTGTACATGACAATTTGTTTAGAGCTAAAATATAATAAAAAGCTTAAATTAAAGCTAGAGCTAGAGTAGGTTGGTCGGTTTGTTGGTACTCATGTACCAGTACGATCACTAACTAGTCTAGTCAATCTAATACTTATGTTGCCATGAGGTGTTTAAAAAATGTTGCACATATTGTTTTTTTATTTTTTAGTTTATTTTGATACTATTTTTAGACACAAACTTTCATTTTATAGTGCGGTTATTTATTAGTTATTTGTATTTTTTATTTTTTTTTTTGTAAATGTACTCGTATCTGAATGAATGTACAACAATTATGTGCAAATGTACACAAACATATGGCGGGAGAATTTTGTAATTTTATCTTTGAGTGATTTTTTAATTTTTTGTTTCGCTTCAAATCAATGTAATTAAATTACAATTTATGAATTGACATAAAAAAATATGTTGAATTTTTTAAGTCGTGCCAAAAAAAAAAGAAAATAATAATAATAAATGTGCAACATTTTTAAATTGTTAAAGAAATATATCCAAAATTATTTTAAAAATAATTATTGTAATACAATTGATATAAAATTGTTATACCCTACACCATCACAGGCGGTTGGGGTATTATCTGTTTATGCTGATGTTTGTAAAGCATAGAAAAAGTTATCCAACACCAAACTTAAAGTATACCAATTGTCTCAGAATCACTTTTTAAATCGATCTAACGATGTCTGTCCGTCCATCTGGCTGGCTGTACATGTAAACATGATGTAATTAGAAATTGATTCAAAATATCTTTTCTCAAAAATTTTTTACAAAAAATTAATTTAATTTAAAAAAACATATTGGTTTATATACAAATTAAATTTAATTTTTCTGCAGTGATGAAAAGAAAAATCCAAAGAATCAATTTTGTATAACATCGTGGACATGACTTCCTATTCAATGAATAAGTATCAAAATAGAGAACATCTTCCTATAACAAGCCTATGTTAAATTTATTGGAAATGATATGAATTTGCAATACTTTTGGATCACAAGTTCGGGATCTTTTTGACTTCTTAGGATGTTCTTTTTTTGCTAGGATTATTCTGTATTTGTATATTTTATTTTACATTTAGTAAAAGTGTTGGTCTACAATCAGAGCTTCGAAAGACTGAATTCTATTTAGAATTAATTCACGTATAAACTTAATTCAGCTTATAAACATTTAGTTTAGCATTCTTTAAAATCATTCCTCAAAAAATAATTCCTAGACTTAATTCTTTAGGCTTAACTTTGTATTGAATTAATTCCCTAGAGAATTAATTCCTTGAAGAATTACAATTCAATTTGAATGATTCAATTTTTCTTTCATTCCATTCTTTTACAAAATGAATGAAAAATATGTAGAATTAATTCCCTAAAAAATTAAATTCAATTGAATGATATATTTTTTTCTTTCATTCCCTTCTACTACAAATTGAATGACAATATTTTTCTTTAATTCTATTTGTATATATATTTTGAAAATTAGTATTAAAAGAGTTGAAAATAATTGGTATTTTGCTAAAATCAATACAAAATTAACATGTTACTACCCAGCTAAACTCTGCAAAGATTGGAAGATGATTCTGTACGAATAAACTTTGTAAAGATGCTGAACTTCACAATTAAAAAGAAAAATAATACTCATAATACGTTCTCTGTAAGAAGATAAATCCTATGATTCAGAATAACCTAAGTACATATAACAGATGAAATTTAATATACGTTCATACAGAACTAAATATGGCTTACCATACACCGTTTTGAAATTATATAAAATTGTTTAAAATATAAAGAATTAAAAAAAAAAACTTTCATTCAATCTAGTACAAATTGAATGGTTGAAAATTTTTATAATTCAATTTGTAATAGTTTGAATTTAAACAAATTTGAATGAAATCAAAAGAATTAAGCATTCTCAAAGAATTAATTCACAAATGAATTAATTCCATTTTATCAAAAGCTTTAGGAATTAAGCTTCAGAATTAATTACAATGAATTTATTAGAAAGAATTGACAATTCTATATAATTTAATTCAATTTTAAAAAGTGAATTAAAGAATTCATTCTTTCGAACCTTTGTCTACAATTAACCACAGATCTAATATAAATCCACTTCCCGAATGTTTATGCTAATACACAATAGTGTACGGTATCATATAGTCGGTCTTGATCGAGAGATCAGTTAACGAAATATCTTAAAAATTGTAAAACACAAAAAAAAAAAAAATGTTTGGAGATATATCTTAAAAAAAATTTGTAAATAATTTTTTGTTTTACATTTTAAAACTTTAATATTTCAGTCCCTGTAAGTCCCTGTAGATCTAATACTTGTTTGAATCTGCGAAGTCCGAAGATAATAAACATGTTATATACTTAATTAAATCTAAAGTATTTAATCAGAAACTTGAAAATTGTAATATAACACACAATTTATTTTGGTTGAAATTTTTTGAAAACTGCATCAACCAATGTCAAGTCAAAAAGAATTTAGTTAACCAACAATAACAAATTAGCCAAATCAAAGAAAAGACAATTTCATAAACTATCAATAAAAATACTATTGAATAAAGTTAAAAAAAAAATTACATCTATTGTCGAAATATTGTCAAAAAAAAAAAAAAAAAAAATAAAAATGAGTAAACAGTAATAAAATTGTAAAAGTTAACAAAAGTTCTTACGAAATGGTATGGACAATTTTTTTTTAATTTTTTCTGAATTTTTAAAATTTGTATAATCTTTCCGTGACTAATAACTTTAAAGAAGTTTAACAAACACATTTGTATTCCTCGGAGGCTCTAGTTTTATAAAAGTACGAGCAGTACGCTACTTTGTTAGCGTATATTTTTTTTTAATAAAAACCATACTATATTATTAATTCAAATTGTGTTTTATTAAGTTAAAATTTCATGTCTATAAATTTTTGAATAATATTTCTAATAGCTTAAACACAGTGTGCTAAAAGCAACGAATAAAATTCAAAAACAGACAGACTAACAAACACAGATCAATTTTTATATAGATAGCATTAGAAATAACAAAAAAGTTCTAAAAATTCCGCCTCTTGAATTTTTACCTATATATGTTCCTATCTTTAATTTCATGTTTCTAGGTTCAATATTTTAGAAAATTCAAAAAAGTACCACAAATTCTCTTTTTCATTCATTTAGGATAATATATTTTAAATTTAATATTTGTAGGTTCAATATTATAGAAAATTCAAAAAGTATCATTGGAAAAACGAAAAAGTATCACAAAGTTCCCCCTCTTGAATTCTTAACCACATAGGACCATGTATCTTTAATTTCATGTTTTTATGTTTAATATTGTAGAAAATTCCAAAAGTACCATTAGAAGAAGGAAAAGGTACCACAAAATCCAATTTTATGGATTCTTATTCACTAAGGATCATATATCTTTAATTTCATGTTTTTTTGGTTCAATATTATAGAAAATTAAAAAAAATACCATTAGAACAAAAAAGTACCACAAAATCCCCTCTTTAGAATTCTAATTCACTTAGGACTACATATACTTAAGTTCATGTTTCTATGTTTAATATTTTATTTTTAATATTTAAGATTTTATCCCTTTTTTGGTACTTTTTATTCCCCTTGGATGTGACGAAATTGTATTCCAATGAATTTCTAAATTGTACTAATTGTTTGTTAATGTATTCATATGTATATGTCAGTAAATAAAAAAAAAAAAATATTTTGTGAAAAAAGAATCCAAAACAGATACTATTTTTAATCCTTAAACGTTCTAATTTCTAAAAAGTACCAAACTTGTATCCACCAATTTTCGATAAGGTACTAATTTGATGCACATTTTATTTCTATGCTTATTGGATTAAAAGATGTATAGGTTACCAAAAAGTATCAAATTACAGTTTTTACCCGTTTTCTCTCTAAAATAGCCGAATTTAAGAAAAGTACCAGCGATCTATCCGATTATTTTTTAAATGAATTACAATAACTATACAACTTTTTTTGTATCTCTATTAGTTTAGGAGATATAAGGTTGTCGATTTTACCCTTTTTAACTCCCTAGAAGACCAATCTACAGTCCATATTTCATCTTTATAGCTTTAACCGTTTGGGCTTTGCGATGCACAGTGTCACATTTGGCAGTTTTAGAACAACAAAAATCCAGTTTTGGAGATATTGGTCTGAAATGATATATTCTGTTAGTAGATAAGGATTTAAACACTCCCACTTAAAATGGGCGGATAGAAACACTGCCATTCCCATACTGAGAAAAATTACTTTTTTTTTGTATGAATTTCGGATATATTTTTTTAAATTTCATTAAAATAAAAGATATTTTAGGCGTAGCAGGATCTAATCACACCAATCACAGTGTAACATTTGCATAACAAATTTTCAGCCATTACCCTAAAGTGTTTGAATAATTCTTAAAAAATTGCAAATATGAAGTACCGCACATTTTTTTATAATATTTTCAAAGATCGCAAAAAGTCGCAGCCAATATTCTCAAATATAATTTTACAGAAGTTTTTTTATATAAGAATTTTATTTTTAAATTGGAACTCGTTGGAACTTTTTAGTTTCAGTCCATTAAAAATAGAATTTCCCAAAAAATATAAATTGAAAACAATATTTTCAGTATTGATTTCATAGCCTAGGAAATTATAATAGAATAATTTGGATACATTTTTTGGAAATCCAAAATTCGCGTTATAGACACTATCCATTACTTTAAGTATTTTTTTCCGTAATATATTATATGTTTACTAATAAATGCGAAAAGATTTACTTCAATTAATAAGCTTTTATTTTCGAATTTTTGTCGTTCTAATTTGGATAAATGTGACACTGTGCGATGATGAATCACCAAGTAAGTCAGTCGGTCAATCATACATACATTTACACTCAAAAAGGTAAACAATTTTTAGTTTGCATTCTTTAATAGACCATAGCTCCTATAAAAATCCCTGTTTTGAAAATCACTGCATAAATCATATAGAAATCATATATTAAGTTAATATTTGACCCAATTTTATTTTAAGGACTCCGCACGAAAAATTCCTTGCCTACAAATTTGCTTATAGAGACTAAACCTTTGGGCAGTGATGCCAGATAAAATTTAAGAAAAATCCCTCTGTTTAGTTGAAAAATTCCCTTTTTTCCCTCCATTTTTTCATCCTCCTTAAAATCGCTATTTTTTAACAAAAAAACAAATTTTAGTAAAAATGCATTAGTTTTTGTTTGTAATTCAATAAAAAATATACTAAAAATATTTTCAACAAAGAACGAGAACACAGAAAATATCCATTCGGCAAATTAAGATTTCTATTTTTAAGTTAGTGTGTATGATAATATTGCATTTTTTTGCTTATTTATTTAAAATGTTTTCCGTTTTTTGAGTTAAATTTATACATATTAAAAATTTCCTTTATTTTGACAAAAATTGAAATTCTCTCCCTTTTCCCTTCGGCTAAAATTTGCCTTAAAAATTCCCTTCATCTGAAATCACTACCTATGGGCGATTTTTTTTGTTGGCAATATCAGATGTGTTCCCATCGTGCATAGTAATCCTACTACTATACTTATCAAGTTTTTAATATATCTTAATTAAGGATATAATAAGCAAATGATTCCGCACCTCAATTGTATTCTTCATGTGCTACATTTCCTTACTTCTCTTCAAATGCATGTATCAATATATTTAAATAATAACAACATTCCTTCTCGCTTGTTAATTTTCTTGTTGAATTTATTTTATTCATTTGATTTTTTTCTTCTATGTGCTTAAACATGTTACTTATATATTGTTTACATACCAAGCGTAATCATGCAAATTAAAAAGCGTCTAAATGTCTGTAAATTCAATTCCGTAAATACATTTTTTTTATTCAATACTCGCCTTGCCCTGACCGGCTCATGCTTCGAAAGAAACACCATTAATAACAAACAACAACTACTAGATATTGTATATTTTTTTTTATTATATTTAACACTTTTATTATATGATATGACTTGATCTGATTTTATTATACACAATTATTAAACACGTATTTACTTCGAGTGAGTCTAAACAGAATGTATAAAATAATTTATGAAAATTTATTTTATTTAGTTAATATGTATTTTATTCAAGAAATGCACCTTATGAATTGTTTAATATAAACACAATGATTTAAGGCATTAAATGGGGGATTGTGAGGTTTTTCATTACAATTTTTTAAGAGCTGTATGACTGTATTAAAAAAATAAATAAAAATCAACCTTTTTTAATCAATATATGATTTTAATCACATTTGTATACATGATCTTGATTCAAAATTAAATCTTAGAAAAACAAAAATATCTCTAAAAATCAATATGTATTTTCATTAGTGCGTAATTAAAAAAAAATAATAATAATAATCAATTATTATTGGAATACCCAGCCAGCTCTGCCATTTCACTATTGTGTATTTTAAAAAATTTGCACGCTAAATGTTTTTACAAACAGCGGAATATTTCCATACATTCGACTTCTCTCTGTTTTTTCTCAAATAATTAGAAATTTATTAGTGAAAATAACAATGAGTTTGAAATATTAATTAAAATTATTTATCGGTCGCTAGCGAGACTTGTACATTTCAAGTATTTATTGCAATACATATCGATTGCAATTATTTTAAGGCAGGAATTATTACACCAAAAGGAGGGGGAGGGGGAAAAATAAATTTTTATTTTATTTCACGTACAAGTTGTGTGCCAAATGGAATCATGTTGAAAGACAAGAAACAAATGAATAAATGTTTTCTACTTGTAAATTATATTAATTACAATAATGTGACTAATAAATTATATTATATGTTGTTTTTTTTTTTTTTAAATATATAATAATTAAAATATTTTTATTGTTATTTTTCTAATCAGTAATAACAATAATATCACTACTGTTAAGATATTGTTTTCTATTTGTTTTTATTTCATATACTACCGGGTAAAAATTATTGAAAATCATTTTTATGTTTATGATCATTTAATATACGCCTCCGCCGCACAGTGCCTCAGAATCATTTTTATCGGAAAAAACTTTGTAACTTTTGAATCGATAGATATATTAGACATTTTTTTTATGGAGAGATATTTTCTTAAATATTTCTCCAGTTTTAATTTCATAAAAATCGATTCAGCAGTTGTTGACAAATTTAAGGCTATGGTTGAATTTTTAATTTTTTTTATTGAATTTGGTATGAAATGTCGGATTTTGTGTTTTTTGAATCAGCTTTACTTACAAAAAAAAAAAAATTAATAACACTCAGGATAATTTTATGAACAGGTTCCCAGTTTATCAATTTATCAACCACTAGAGTCGGTTATTTTTTGATAAAAAAAATACGATATTTTAATGTTTATTTTTTTTTTTATTTAAATAACATTAAGGACAAAATTGTTTATTTTTAATAATAACAAAGTTTTTTAATGTTTATTTCATTTTGTACTTAAATGACAATAAAAATAAATTATAATTATTATTGATTCGGTTGGAAAATAGTCTGCAAGTATTCCATATTTAGTTCTAAATTATTTCTGTCCTCTAGCAGACCTTTTGCTTCTTTATCTAAGTTCCGATGTTCTACTTTCCATTGTCTTCGAATGTTAGACGTTGCCAGTAATATGTTAAATAGATGTTCATTTGTAGAATTTCGTGATATTTTTCTGGTATTGTTCTCTCTATAAAATCTGTTATCCTTATTCCTGGGCTTCCTCTGATACAGTAGCGAGCATAAAAAATGCAACGCTAGGCTATATGATTTTTGATCGTATTGATTAGGGCTAGAACGTCATTAAATTAACCAATTTTATTGTGATTTTATTCTTTGCGGCCTTAGCTAACTATTGTATGTCATTTTGTTCCAAATTGTTACGCATACGAACAGTTAATAATATTATTATTTTTTTTTTTTTTTTTTAAGTTGTAAATTTAAGGGAGCAAAAAAAAAAAAAATGCAACTCCTAAAAAATCATCGGATTTTCTTAAATTTTGATAAAAATAATTATTGAAAAATTATGAAAACTATAATTTGGTAGTATTACCACTAATTACTACCAATACATATAAATTTAAGGTAATTTTAACTACAAAGGATATTAATAATATTAAGAAAACACTCTTTTATCCATACTTTTTAAGAATTTTCGAATATTTTTGAATAACATTCTGATAATTGCAGTGAAATAATATTAATATGTAGTTATAATATGAAGATTCTTAAAAATTATCTTAAAGAAACAACATTGAAATGATCATGCCTGTAACAATTGATACAAGTCATTTAACAGTAGATATTTTATATTATCTGAATAACCACATTTGGCCATTCAAAGCTACTATTGCCAGCAATCGTTGATTTAATAATGTAAATATGGTAACTGGATATCCTTCTAACAAAACACATATTATTTACTTATATAAAACTACCACCTTTACTTTTAGAGGCAGGTCCTTTATTATTTTTACGAGTACTGTATAATGGAAATAAGAGCCTATTACGATAACTTGAATTAATTTGACTATAAACCCATATATTTCAATTTTGGACGGTCTAGGTAGACATACTTAATTAAATATCAAGTTCCAATAGTAAACAAGTCCAATAGTCCAATTATCACGAAGGATGCCCTTTTAATTTTTCAACATATGAAGAGTTCAAAATAGGTATATTTCTTAACTGTTTTGCCTTGTGTTAGAATTTGTTCCAGGACCAAAATCAAGGGATATTTGAACGTTATAGCGTTACAGGGCATTCGATAATGTCATATCACTGCGAAAAAAATATTTTAAGCTGTTGATTTCATCTCAATAACGATCGAAAGTGGTTGCGTTATTTCGGTCGAAAGGTCATATTCAATTATAAATTATGAAGTTAAGCTAAACTATCATAAATATTTGATCGCTTATTTGTAGAAAATGTTTCTTGGTTTTAAAGCAACTAACAAAATAAATAATAATTCCAAAAATATCAATCTCTATTAAAAAATGTCCAAAATAGTTCAGAAAAATATCAAAATTTAATGAAATTGAAATTTATTGCAAATATTTATATTATTTGTAAATTTCATGTATCTTAGACAATATGCAACGATAGAAAATCATGTTTTTTAACAACACTATAGTTTCCAACCATTTCCAATCAAAACTTTTATCAAAATTTTAAAAATCATGTTTATTTGTTTAGAGTTGCATTTTTTTTTTTTTTGATCGCTCACATTTTCATCTGCATTTTCAATAATTTTCGTTACACACAAAAATATTCAACAAAATTATATGCAACAGGTATCTATTACCACAAATAATAAAATCACATTAGTACTGTTACATTAGGACTTGCTATAGCAAAATATATGCGAACAAAGATCATAACACATAGCGTCGCATTTTTAATGCTCGCTACTGTAGATCTCCAAGTGACACTAAATGATGCTTAATAACATATTCTCCATGATAAAGGATTTTGTGAACTGTTGCAAACATATTTCTCCATGGATATTTGGTTGTATATATACGTGCAGTTTTCTTCGCATAATCACCAAATTTTCTAGCATCAATTTGTTCATTGTAGGGTTTATCAAATCGACTTTCGTATAATTGAACAATCGACTTTTTGTTGTAAAAAGACGAAAAGTCGAAATCGACTTTTTGATTTGAAAATTGTCGACAAGTCGGCTTTCTTGATGCCAAAAGTCGAAAATAGTCGAAAAGTCGAAAATAGTCGGAAATAGAAATAGGAAAATGTTTAAAATATTATTCTATTTAAAAGGAATAGTTTCTTAGCAGCTTTTATTTATATATTTATATATCATCAAACCGTTCGTATAATAATTACATAATTTTTTTTTTTTTTTAAGTTTTTATAAGACAAATAACAAAAAATAGTCAAGAGTCAAAAAAAAAAGTCGAAAAAAATCGCAAATTTTCGAAAAGTTGAAAATAGTCGGAAAAAATCGAAAATAGTAAAAAAAAAGTCGAAAATAGTCGGAAAAAGTCGAAAAGTCGAAAAGTCGACTATTCCAAAATTAAAAAAAAGTCGAAAAATCTACTATTTAAGAAATGAAAAAGTCGAAAAGTCAAAAAATCGACTTTTTGTTCAAACTATAAAACCCTAGTTCATTGCACACAAATACATCGATAATTATTTTAAATGCATGTTTTATCAAGATTTTAAAATTTGATTGTTATTTCATAGATATATTATAGAAACTGAGTTTATATTTGAATACCACTGGCCTTTATTAACCTTTTCTTACGTTATTTTATGTTCCTAAGTAGCATAAATAAGTACAATAAAAAAGTGATGAAAAATTAAAAAGGGATAAAAAAAGGTAAAATACGCTAAAAAAAATAGTAATAAAATAATAATTATAAAATATACTTAAGATACCTATTACAACTTATATTTATATTTGAGTCACATGAACAAGTTAAATAAAAAAAAGTGTTCTACAGACGGGTCCAAACATATACAAAAGTATATATGGGGATAAAGAGGACACCTCTTTTGACCCTCAAGAGTTCTATTCCACTAAAATTAAAATTTGACTAAAAAAAGTACCTGAGAAAACATTTAATAACACATCAGGTATAAACGGTACTGTGACACATCCTACCATTTCTTAAATACTATTATCCTATCAATTATCGATGATAGTTTGCGAGTATAATTTACTGATAATTTTAAAATTTACAAAAATCACATTTTTTATAAAATAAAATAACAGCAATATAATAATACCAATATTTTGTTTTATTTTTTGGCCACCTTAGTTTCAATATGTTTACTATTGAATGGCATTAAAATTTTGGAAATCGGCGTTAAAAAAAAAAATTGGACTTTTGGCCAATGAAATTAGTTTTTGAGCCACCGTGCGCCGCCTATTAAAAAGTGCCGCGACGCCGAAAATTTAGCTTCGGCTAGTTTCTCTAAATCAAAAATATGCAAAATCATATTTGTTCTTAGGCTTCAAATGATGCGTTTCTTTTAATTTTAGGTATTTTGGCATTGATTAGCATATTTTGGGCTCAGCATCATATTTTAGTAATTTAAATTGTAAAGTATATTTCATACTTAAGATGATAATTTTGCTTACAATACACTAAAGAGCCAATGAAATTAGTTTTTGAGCCACCGTGCGCCGCCAATTAAAAAGTGCAGCGACGCCGAAAATTTAGCTTCGGCTAGTTTCTCTAAATTAAAAATATGCAAAATCATAGTTTTTCTTATGCTTCAAATGATGCGTTTCTTTTAATTTTAGGTATTTTGGCATTGATTAGCATATTTTGGGCTCAGCATCATATTTTAGTAATTTAAATTGTAAAGTATATTTCATACTTAAGATGATAATTTTGCTTACAATACACTAAAGAGCAAAATTTTGCATATTTTACGTTTAAAATACACTAGATTTTTTTGTATAATTTGCAATCGATTCCCTAACAATTTTCATCAAATAAATTGATAGAAATTTTGTAATTTTTGATACATTTT
Source organism: Protophormia terraenovae (assembly GCA_951394005.1). Lineage (NCBI taxonomy): Eukaryota > Metazoa > Arthropoda > Insecta > Diptera > Calliphoridae > Protophormia > Protophormia terraenovae. The sequence continues at coordinate 43,697,059 of OX596077.1, read as the reverse complement.
TTGAATGAAGGTATTAGCTTTATATGTTTTAAATGCTAATGGAAAATATTTTTTTAGCAATTGTTAGTAAAAATCAAATTATTTTAAGCATAAATAGTAGACTTTTTAAAATTAAGGCAAAGGAAATTATATTTTGAGAGCATAATGTTTAATTTTAAAGGCATATTTTTCGATTTTAAGAATATTTTTATGCACATAAAATACTTTTGTAGAGCATATTTTTAGTTGTGCTGTTTATTTATTTCATTTAGAATTTTGTTGAAAAATTTAAAAAATTTTTTTTTAAATCTTTTTCTGTACCAGAGCTTCAAAAGAATTAATTTAATCTTAGCTTAATTCCCTTAAATCTTAATTCTGAATTAAAAAACTACCCCATGATAGGGTAGTTTCGACGTTTTTGGTTACTTCACAAATTCATAATAAAAATTAACTTTTCATGAAGATAGTCAGGATCAAAAGAGCTTAAATATAAGCTAACATATCAAGGTTTTTATTACTAAAGGAAGTTTATTGATATCGTGAACCGTTTTGAAGATACAGCATTAGAAACAAAAAAGTGACGAAAGCTCCCACATCTACCTTACTTATCTTTATAAAATTTAAATATTTTTAAGATTTATTAAAAATGTGCAGTGTTTATCGTCTACGGCTCATCCTTTCAACGCTGATCTCTGCTCGTAGATCAGTAGTTTACTTTTATTAGAAATTTATGAAAGTTTCCGCTAGTCTGCATTTTTGGAATTTTTAGTACTTGATACAAATTATGTACGAGTATATGAATAAATGATTGTCATCTACATTTATCAATGGCAAAGCATTTTTAATGACTTAATCAATAAATCTGAGCAATTTTAATACACTAACTGCATATGAGGAAATAAGTACCCTGCAGTCTATGGTAGCAGTTGCGTACAAGTTACCTAACCGACTACATTACCACTAGTCACTTTATTAGCTACGTGACTAGTCACTTTAACATGGGCTTGTCCTAGGAGGAAGTCTATTGGCAACTCAACGACTACATAGTGTCACTTTTTTGCACACACAATCACCTCCTTTATTACGTTAGGGTCAATAAAACATAGGCCCTTCCATTACTAAAAGGTGGCCATTTTTTACATACACAATCACTTCAACGGCTACAAAGTGTAAATTTTGTGCGCATACAACCACTTTACTGGTTACAATGAGTCAGTGATTCTTCTTTTCATCTTCTTCCCGCTTACCATAGAGTTAGTAAAGTGACAATTGCTAATACGCTCATTAATGACCGATGGAGAGCGGCTGGTGACTATACACCAATAAATCTTACTGTCTTAAAGCGGGTTAATTGCCATCAAATAAACTGCTGGGTATTTGTAAAATTGTTTATAAACATTTATAAGCAAATTGATAAAAGGGGATTTTTTTTGTTAAATGTTAACTAAAGTTTGCTTTGACAGAGAGAATAAAACGGAAATTAAAATTAAAACTGCAGCCACAATAATGTACAAAATTAGGGTAGAAGGGAAATTATTGAAATAAAATTAAAAGTTTAGTTAAGTTCAATGTTTTCGATCTGGAACATTAAACAAAAAGTATTTCTACTTTCATACTTGTGAGACATCATTTACTCTTGTTTCCAAGATATTTGATAATTAATTACACAAGTCTACAAATTCGGATTAACTTTTAGTTGAAAAATTAGTTTTGAAAAAAAAAAAAAATAATAATAATAATAAAATAAGTGAAGATTCGAATTCAGTGCCCTAAATAACTTTAGAAACCACTTTTGATTGCTCAAGTCCAAAACCTTGTATACCTATTTTTATGTGAATAAAGAAGTTTGAAATTGTGATAGCTTTAACTGTAATTATTCTCTAGATATAATCTAATTAATATTTACTTTGTATGGAGGCTACAATTCCTGCAACTCCTGGCCATCATAATTTTTATTTTTGATAAGAAATAAGTTCCTAAGACTTTCCCTTAAAAACCATCAGTTTTTGTTATGCGATCATTTATATTTGTTTTGAATGGATCGAGTGCAGATAGGGGCAGAAACGAAAATTTTTGGAAATATATGTATATGTAACTTCAAATCGTTTGGTTTGATTATAAATTATAAAATTTCACATACTTAGATGCACAGTTTTAAGTTTAGGGGGGCTGCAAACTACTTGCCAAATTTTGGTTTCTTATCCGATTTCCAAGATTTATATATAGTTTTCTAGCTGATAGACAAGAAAATAAAAAAACTTTTATAAAACCAAAAAAAAAAAAAAAAAGACCCCTACTTTAAAAATTATTATTTCACAAAAAATTGCACTTTTAGTACAAAAATACAACTTAGAATATTGACTACCGAAAAAAAATTATTTATTTACTTATGAATTTTTAACATCCATAGTTCAATAGTACAATATCGTGACTTAGTAAACTTGTCAGCTTCCTTCGTCAATAATTTGATGCCTTCGTATTTTCGATCGTAATACTCAAATAATATTCTCTATATCCACCATTTACCGTTCATTTCAACAGTATAGAAGTCTGTGGGTTTCAAAAACGTTTCTTAATTTAAATTTACTCAAAAATAACTTTGGCAAATAAATTTGCCTGTTAGCGACAAATGGTTAGGGTACACAAATTACCTCAGTCTCTCAGTACCTCAGTAAAATTATAAAATAACAACAAACATAATTTAATAAAAAATTTTTAAAAATAAACAATTACCGAATTCTTATACAATTTTTATTATATTAATTTACACTGAATATGTCCTCTTGGACTAGTCCTGTGACAAGTCGCAAGGGGCTAATTAGCCACGTCCAATGATAACCCCATGTAAAAGTAACAGGTTCTTCCCATATAAAGTTCCTGAACTGGGGTCGGTGACTAGTCCTGTGAAACTGTCACGTGACTTGTTTTGAACTTGTTCACTTTCCTCTAGACATGTGAAACAAATTTATGATAATTTGAATAGTGCAGTTATATTTTTTTCTGTATTAACAACAGATATTTAATATACATACAAATCCAAAAAGTGGTTAGCACAAAAAATTATTTGTTCTCAGTATTAAAATTTTGTTGTGAAATTCCGTTGTGGTTGCTGCAACGAAACTTTTTTCTTTACTTAACATACAAATGTGTGCAAAATAATAGTAGCATTGCCACAGGCTTTGAAATTTTTGTTCCTGCATAATTTATAGGCACGGACTTTTAAAACAATTTGTTTATATGAAAGCCCTAAGCATGAACAATAATTATAAAAAATGTATTCGTCTTTTTCTATTCATCTTCGGAAGTTAACGCTTACTTACTTACATCGGAAAATAGTATTATTTTTTTTTATTATTTTGGTTCCATTCGGTTTTTGAGTAAATTATATTGTCGTGTAATGTACTTACATTGAAATTTTGCTTTAAGAATTTTTAAAATAGGTGGCGACAAACACAGTATTCCTAGTACTCGTAATTTAATGGTAAAAATACTTTCAAAAGGTAAAACATTTATGCAAAAATGCTTTGGAATGTTCTTCCACAGTTATTGAAAATTTCAAAAAATATAATCCAAACCAAGAAACTCGCGTACAAAGCGAAGGTGAACTCAAATCAATTTGTGGCATCCACTAAGTTAAAACAGGACTTAAAGCTGAAAGTTGATGCGTCAACTATTTATGTGGAAATATTGTATGTGGAAATATTAAGAACAGTTATGTTGTCTTATTTCGAAGAGAATATGCCGATCACATATGTGTTATATTAGGAAAATGTTCCTAAGCAATCAAGCAAATTGACAAAAAAAAAATGGATTTCGAAAAATAAAAGCCATGTTCTGGAGTGATTGGCTCAGTCTTCTTGTTCCCATTGAAAATATTTGGGGAGATGTTTTTGAAAAGAAACCGGAAAATATGCAGGTATTGTGGACACCAGTGCATTCAATTTGAAAAAATATTCCTAACGAGAGGTCCAGGGTCATTAGTGGACTCGATGCCCGCCATTACGCCGCTGTCAAAGCCAATAAGGGCAAAGTGTTAATGTGTGTAAACAAAATATGCAAAAAAAAAAAAAAAATTAATTACGTAGTTTTATTTGTAGAGGAAAAATACAACAAATTCCAAGAACAAAAATTTGTTGAAACTAACAAAAAATCTTAATTTTATTGAATGCACAAATTTTAAATATGGCGCTACTATTATATTGCACACAGTTGTATAAAAATAAATACAATTACCTACCACTTAATAAATAAACATTCAGAATTTTAGTTTTAGCTTATTTTTAGAATTTCGTATTTTTTCTATTTTTATAAAATTCTAAAAATTATTTCTGTTGAAACATGATACAATAAATTATCTCATATTTTGACAAGTAATAAAAATCTTTGAATATGACTGACTGCTGCCCTCGTATGATTGTCTTGAGTTACGCATAAATTAAAAAAAATACCCATACATATAATATACATTTTTTGAAATTAAGTAAATTTTTTTTTGTTTTATAGAAATATGTATAATTACACACAAATAAGACATATTTCGTTAAAATCAATGCCTTAGTTTTAATTTTATTCACAAATTAGTGAAAATACTCATTTACGAGTTACATACGATAGAAAAATAAAGAAATGAATTTGTGGTTTTTTTAAATTTTTCTATGTAACCTGTAAATGAGTATTTTCACTAATTTGTCAATAAAATCAAAACTAAGGCATTGATTTTAACGAAATATGTCTTATTTTATTTGCAACAAATTTATCATTATGATTAAAGAATTTTTTGAATTTGAATTTTTGACACTTTCGATTTATTAAGATTTAAAAAAAAAAAAAAAAATTATCGCAATTTTTTAGTTTTAATTTTTTTTCAGAAAATAGGCTTAGTATCTAGATAACTGTTGACCGTATTATAAAGTAATGTAAGAAAGACTTGAAGACAATTTTAATTCGAATTTTTTTATATCTTTATAAAAAAAATCAGACAAGCAGAGATATCCTTCAATATATAGTGCAACCTCCTTAGTTTTACAAATCGCGATTTATCGCGAAAACTAGAGTCATTTAAAAAGAAGTGGATTAGAGGCTTAGTACTTATTAATATCGTGTAACCGAATTGACTGAGAAACCCCGTGCCGCACAAATTGTTTCCCATTTTGTAACACTGTGTTATCTATGTATAATAACGTAATTAAAATAAAATAAATATAACTTTTTTAAAAATCTTTACAACAAAAATATAAGTTAAATTGACAAATCTTAGTAAATACTTTGAATTACCTAATGGTACATGGTAAAACTTCGTATATTAAGGCTTTTTGTATCTTTATGACTCTGCATTAGCTAAATACAGTGTCTTCATTGCCAACTTAAAATAAAATATATGTCAAGTACTTGTCACCCCATTCGACAGTTTTTTAGCATCCGCATGGAAATTCCAATCGTTACTTTTCTCTCCAGGTGCCTAAATGTAGTCGAGGGTTCCCAGATTTTTTTTTCGAGTCATATCCCCAAATAGTGAATTTTCATCCCCAAAAATCCCCCAAAAAAATACTTTATCCCCAAAAATTTCCACTAAAATAATACCTTAATTTTAGAGATTAGTATATTTGCTTAAATAATTTTAAATTTAAATATTTTTTTTTTCCAAATTGTCAATAATAAATGAGGAAAGAAGATATATTCGGTCAAGATCGCCTATATGATACCCTACACCATTGCGTATGAGCATACAAATTCGGGAAGGGGATATATATTAGACCTGTGGCCAATTGTAAACCAACACTTTTACTAAATGTAAAATAAAATATACAAATGCAGAATAATACGTTAATAATAAAATCTAGATGATTTTATGCACTATAGGCCGATTCCGTGAAGTGGATTTATATTGGAGCTGTGGTAAATTATAGACCGATTCTCATAAAATTTTTCAATGGAGTTTCAACTTACATAAAATTTATTTGTGTTGAATATTAACTTGACACTAACATTCGAATGGGATTTATGCACGTTAAAGTGATTTTCGGAAGAGGGGTTTATTTGGAAGCTATTCTCAGTCGCAGACCGATCTTCATAAAATTTGATACATAGATTGATACTTGTATAAGACTTCTTTGCATAAGAGTGTGAAACTTTTTATAGTTAATGCAATGACCGAAAATTACGTTTTTATTTCTTCTTCAAATGTATGAAAATTTGTAAAATTTCAAAATCTAGTCAAATTTCATTGTTTCAATTATTTTTGATACACTTTTTTAACTTTTAAACAATTACTTGTTGAAAACTAAAGATCAAATTATTTAAACTCTTTTAATTTTACTCAATTACTCAAAAATTACCTTCATAGCCAATCCGTACCTTCATAGCCAGGGGTAGCTTGAAAAAAGTTACAGTTTTGTATCAAAAAAATTACAATTTTGGTCATAAAGTTACATTTTGCATTTTTAAAATATATTGTAAATAAATTTAAACGTATGATATAATAATAAACATTTTCAATTCGATATTTTAGAGAAAATAATAAAAAATACTTATATATACATATACAGTGGTTTCCCGGTTTAATGAATGATATATTGTCAGGCCAATTCATAAAATCGAAAAATTCGTTAAATCGCGAATATATTTTATTAACAAAATATGCTTTAAAAGATTTGCTTTAAAGTCTACATTTTTACTTTTTAACGTTAAAACACAATTTTTTGACAAATTACAAACAATTTACCATGGTTGTCAAATACTGGAGAGTAGGCCTTTGATTGCAACTGTTATGAACTGTTTATAATGTTAAATCTGCTTAAGACGTAATTCTCAATTGGATGGATACTTTAAGCGGATTTTTCAGCATAAACGCATTACATATGTATGGTGGTATATGATAAAATGGCATTGCACAAAATACAACGAAAGCATATTTAAAAAGTAAAAAAATAACAGCTTTGTAACGTATTCTTACTTTGTTTTTTTTACTGTTTTTTATTTAGAAAATAATTTTTAAATGAAAAAATATTGTCCAAACAAAAATCTCTAATCTCTTCCTTTTGCATAAAAGGGGAGTGTAGTACTCTTTCAATGGGATAAGAAATGTGTTTTATTTACTTTCTCTTATTTTTATAGATTTCAAATCACATTCTTTGGAAAAATTCGTTATATCAAGTACTAAAATATTTAATATTTTTGGGTGTTTTGAATTCAATTAGTTAAAAAAATCGAAATTTTCTCTTCTCACGAATTTTTAAATGAAAGTACTAAAATTCCTATATCGATATAAAACAGCATCAGACCGTCTTGTTATCGAGGAGTGCGCATTAACTTTCTCGACGATAAAACTTTTTTAAATAAAAATATTAATTTAATAGATACTTTTCCGTGAAACTAGGGCCATCTGTGGTTATTTCTTTAATTTCAAATATTTTGATAATTTTTTGTAACGATCTGCAATCTTTACATAGAAATATAATTATGTAATATTTTACGCAACAGGGATGTCAAAGTTGTTACAATTGTACTATTTGTTAGTGGGTCAAGTCGAACATGAAAAGTACAATGACGAATTTGAATCTTATTTGAATAAATATGATTGTTCTTGATTGATTATTAAGTCTCAACTTTGAAAAATTTAATTAACAATGGAGTCTCACAGACTCCTAAATATTGAACAAAAACTTGAATAATATCATCCGACAGAGAAAACAGAAAATTGTTATGGGCAAGAAATGTGAAAAATAAATATTTAAAATTTAACTCCCTATCCGAACTGATGTGCTATCGTAAAATATTTAGGAAGTCAAATACTTGTTAGTTTATAATTTTATGTACTAAATGTTTGATCCTACAAGTATAAAAAGTTACGAAATCAAGGCCAATAACGGAAAATATTTACATGTTACGTGGAGCGTTAAAAAGTTACGAAAAATTTAACAAATGTAACCAAACGGCAACACTGATACATATTGAAAAGAGTTATAGAAATTTCTCTTTCTCTCTCTCTCTCTCTGAGGAACACTACAACAATATAAAATTCTTTGTGATATTCAAGCATCAAGATTTCTAAAATTTACTCTGGAATTTCTTAAAAATTCCCCACATGATTTAGGCCTAATTTACCATATTCAGCAACCCGGAGAAGATTTTGACATTTATCATAAATTATTTATGTAAGTGAGAGCACTCTTAAACTCTATATAAAAAAATATCTTTCACACATGAATATCAAACTCCATATAAAGAAAATTTATCTAAAACAAGAATGTTAAATTCGGTTTGGCTAAATATATTATTCATCTTATATGAAGGCGATCATTTACATTGCGTACATGCTTTTGTTTAAGATATAGGAGAAAAAGTTTGGACTTGAATTAAGGCGTAAACTTAAGTAAACTTTTCTACTTATTGTTCTAAATTTAATACTTTATTTTTTAAAGTATTAAATTTAGAACAAAACTAATTTCATAAAATTGTTAACACATTTGGGTACTAACAAACATTTGTACCTTAGAAGATATGATTTTCTTTATTTTCGCAAAAACGAGAAAAATATTGTATCTTCTCTATGTGGAAGTGTGCACATCAAAAGCAACAAAATTTCAAATTGTAAAAATTTACACAACGTCGCGCAACCCGCTAAAATGTCGATGTATACAACTTAAACCTTACAGATCAAAAAAATAAATTTGGGGACAGAAAAGATGTAATTATGACTGTATTTGAAAAAACTGTGTCCTTTTCTTATAAGAAATTGTGTCCTTTTCTTATAAGAAATTCTATAGAAATCTAATGAAATTGTGATACTTTTAGGTTGATAGGTTATTAAAAAGCACAGAAATTTCGTCATACATAGAGAAATATCTTGTTTAATTCTATGTTTTTGCATGGAAAAAATGCAAAATATCTCTTAAAACTTTTGAAGAATTGGTCATTGCTTAAAATTTTTGCTTAACATTTTTTAATCATGTGGTCTAATACTCAAACGAAAGATACTTGGAAGATTTTTAATGCAGCTTCAAGTTTAGTGCAGTCCAAAGTGTTGTTTAGTCAACAAATTCAAATGGAAATCATTCCAGAGAAATCAATTAACAATTTAATCGCATTAACACTACTAAATGTTACAGAAAATGTAAAATATAAAACAAAATGAAGCAAAATATGAATATGTTGCTGCTATTGTTGTGCACACTCCTATATGAAGATTTTAGTGTTTTATTCCAGTTTTTGTTAATAGACAAAGTTAAAGTTCTTTAAATGTTTGTGTTTTTGTTAGCCCTTAAATATGTATATAATTTCGTAAAATTATTTTTGTTGTAAACCAAATATTCTAAAAAATAAAACTATTCTTAGGTTTACCCTATATTTCGTCACCGAAAATGCAAAACAATGTAACATCACTTTTCATAACTTTACAGGAGGGACAAAAAACTTTCTAAAATCTAAACAAATTGTGCTACAAACAAGAGTTGTTACATCCTTAAATATTGCCTAATACATTGATGATGAAAATTTTATTTTTACTAAATATTTTTTAAGTTATGTGGTTTACGTTTTTCAAGATTTAAAAAAAAAGCCAAAAAAACGTAACATCAATAAAAATTTTAGAAAAATTATAATTAAAAATATTTCTGATAACTTTTACTCCAAAATTTTAAAAGCTATTATATTTTTTATAATTTGCAATCTAAATTCGTAAAAAAATAAAAAAAAATATTTTTCTATTTTTTTTAACAAATGTGATGTTACGTTATTTTGACTTAAGAAAATCATTGCCTTCTTTAATATAATAGTTATTTTTTGAGCTACAAGTCTGAAAATTTGTGATCACGTATATTTTGCAAAAATAAACTATATTTCATCAAAAACACAAATTTGAAAATTTTGATGTTACGTTGTTTTGCATTTTCGGTGACGATTTGTTGCTTTTGTTCTGCACAGCACTGTATATATAGAATAAATATTTGTGCCAAATTTCGTCTACCTAGGTATTCCATCCTGAGCCTTATTATGTTATTAAAAGATAGACGGATGGATATAACTAGATCAACTTAGAATTTTTTTCGACATGTTACACAAGGAAGGACAAGTTCTATATTCCCCCCATCATTTTTAGATGGTGGGTATAAAAAAATCCTTTTGAAACTACGATCAGCTTATGGTCTTGGATATATTCAAACATAAAAATAGTATCTGAAGAACTTTTTAAATTATGAAGCGTATTTCAAAAATTCGTATTCACTCACTACTTTTACGTTTCTCTTTAAACAATTTGTTTTTGTTTCCTTTTTGTGTTATATGTATGTAAATTACATGTGAGTAATGACTGATGGACTGAATGAATGAATGAATGTTTGTGAGTTTAATAAACATAATTACAAATTTCTTTCTCTGCTTTTGAATTTAGATTTGTTTTTGTAAATGCATAATGTCCTCTCTTTTAATGTGTTATTACGAGTATTTAGCTTGAGAATAACGGTATATGTTTCCCTGTATTTTTTAAAGTAGGTTTTTAATATGTATGTTATTTTTTTTGGGGTTATTAAAGGGGGGATCATCATGATCAGCAACTGACGCTCTCATGAATAAACATACACACTCATTCCAACACGCACTAATACCAGCGTAAGTAAAGCATTTAATGGATGAGTCTGACTGGCTGGTGGTTGTACCCCAAACGTAACTGTTTTTCTTCTTTTTTCCATTTAAACTGTTGCGGCAGATAGAACTCAACTCAAGCGGCGTCAAAAAGCAAAACAATATAGACATATATATTTTACAAAAGAAATTACAAAATATTTGTCTGATATTTTTTCAGAGTAGCAATTTTTTTTTTAATTTATTTTGAGTAGTTTATTTTCTTGTTGCATTTATTCACTTTGCGATCATGTTATCCTATATTACGCTCTGCATAGAGAACAATTATTATTATTATTATGTGTGTAATTAAAATCAGAGAGTAAGTGAGTGAGAGTTAATTATGTGATTAAAATTAAACTTCAGTTGAAATTTGTGGCTCTGTATAAAACGTTTCTCGTACGACAGAATATTTAAACTTAAAATAAGTCAAAATTAAATATTTCATACAATTGCTGAGTAATCTTTTTTTCTCAATATTGGTTTGCTTTATGGTTTTTTTTACGGAAATCATTATGTTTAAAAACACAAAAATTAATTGAATTCGCGTGTTTATATTATGCAGACGAAAAAAAAAATCAAATTGAAAATAAAATCTATTTTTGTAACACACAAAACCACAACAAAAGCAACAACAAATAAAAAAAAAAGAATTACAAAAGTCTGTAAAAGCTTTGAAAAAAAATCTGTAAAATAATAAAAAAAAAAAATTAAACAATATCGTTTTATAAATCGGAAAAGAAAATGCTTTTTTTTTTTTGTTTCTTTGGTTTATTTAAGTGCGTGTGAAAATAATTTAAAAGTGTTCATTTAATTCTCAATAATCAGTGTGTGAGTGTGTCACCCTTTGATAAAATACCAACAACAACAGTAAAAAAATGTCACTTTAATAATTTACATTGAAATTGAAATAATTCGTTTTGTTTTTTTTTTTTTTTTTTTTGTACTCGTCTTTACTTCGTCCGCCTGGTACCGAGTGTTACATACACTAAATAATAAAACAAACAAACAACAACAAATAAAAAAAAACAAATATACGCATAAATTTTCCTTATTCTATACTCACTTTCCCCCCTTTTCGTTATTACACGAAAAATGAAAATGATGATGATTATGCTTGTACAGTTATTTGAAATAATGCCTTCATTTATTGTATTACTCATCGTTTTCATCGCTGACGGTTTACAACAATAAAATTAACAAGTAAACGAAAAAAGTTTATATCTTTAAAAATCAGTTTTTTATTTCAAAATAAAAATTTTATACTTGATGTCTTCGTTGTGCTATTGTATTTACAAAGATTTAACAAAAATTCATACAAAATGGAGATTAATATATCAGTTTTGCTCCAAGTGCTACAGATAACAACAAACAAGAAATAATAAATTTTTTTTGGTTTAACCCCTTTGGTTAGTGTAAAAACTTTGTCATAAATATTTGCATAACAAAAATATAAGGAACAAATTTTCAAAGAATTCCATGAATGATAAATGCATCATAATATAAGAAGTTTATCAGTTTAAAAAGTTAAAAAAAAAAAAAAAACGAAATATTTAAAATTTTCTCTATTATCATTAATACGAAAATATACACATAAGAGAGAAAGTGTGTGAGTGTAAAAGTACCGTTATCAACTGTGGGGTAGTGGGACATTATATGCTTACTAGGAATACTTAAGGTAAGAATGTAAAAAAAAAAAAATACTAAGAACTTTTATTTATTTATTACGAGCATAAAAGCCTGCCAGCGCCAGGAAATATAATGTTATAATAATAAAAATATGCACAAACAAATCCCAACATCTTTAAACAAATATATAACAACATTTTTACGCTTTTCCTTTCCCTAATCGAAGTTAAAGATTTGAAGCTGTTAGAATCTGATGGCTTTATAGCGATTAAAGTATTTAAACAAGTTTGCAATCGTAAATTGCCTTCTTGTCTCTGTTTAGCGGTACCAAAGCAGAGTTTTTGGACTATAATTAGACACCAGCAGAATGGAATACGTATTTTCTGTGCCGCTACACACTTCATCGGCATTTGTGGTGTTTTATCCATTTCGGTTTCGTTGAAACCTAAACAGTATTAAATTAGTAAACTTTTTAAGACCAAAAAAAATAATAATAATAATAATAATAATATTAATAATAAATAACTAAAAATCGGGCCATTTACCCTCCTTGACAGAAATGTAAAATTAGTTTTAAGGACAAACAATGATAGCAAATCAAAATTCCTTAAAACCAAAACAGAGCTCAAAAAAAAAAAAAAAAAAAAAATAATAATAATAATATTAATAAATAAATAAAATAAAAACTATCGCCGCTTCCTGATAGTAAAATCTGGCTCTGTTAGCATTTGTAGGATGAACAGATATATAAATAAGCCGATTTTTATTTATTTATTTATTTATTTATTTATTTTTTTACCAAGTCTGGGAGCTTCAGAAAGCTTAGAAAAAGACACATAAATCCGATTATCTCCGGTCCCTGATAGAAATTTAAAAATATGTCTCGTTAGGATTTGTAGAAGGAATAGTTTTATAAGTAAGCCGAATTTTTCTATCACTGCTGTGAGCTTCAAAAAGCTCTGAAAAGAGAAAAAAAATCCGTAGAAAAAGACACATAAATCCTATAGCTCCCTAATAAAAATTTAAAAATCTGGCTTAGTTAGGATTTGTAGAACAAAAGTATAAGTAAGCCAAATTTTAATTTTCTACATCGGCTGGGAGCTTCAGAAAGCTGTGGAAACTGATAAAATGCTTAGAAAATTATATATGTTGATATATAGAGTATAGATTTTTAATTTTTGTTAAGTTTTAAAGTGTTTTTGTTTTTTCAAACATTAACATAAATGTTATATTACATTTTATTCTGTTAATATTATTATTCCCTTGCTGCGCCTAACTATGGACAACATATTTTGTAGACTTGCAAATATGATAACAAATATTTATATTAATTACTAGCTTTTTCCGGTGCACATTGCTACCCCATTTGATGCGATAACTAATATGTTCTTTATATGGGGGCTACTATTCCCCTTGGACCTATCCGCCCTATTGTGCTATATGCGAAAATTAATACTTTCTTTGTATGGAGACTACCTTTACCCCTGGACCTATCCATCCTATTTTCATTTTATCAATGCGATATGATAACCTAGATGTTAATAGGGCTCTAACCATAATGGTTCTTTAGATATACCCTAATGAGTATTTGTTTTGTATGGGGGATACCACTTTCCCTGCTCCTATCGAGAGAAATTATGTCTGAATTAAGGGACACACAGGATGATGCTGTGAAAATTTTAAGCTAATAGATTAAGCCGTTTCAGAGTTTAAAAAAGTGGGCGTGGTATCCGATCAAGATCGAAAATAACCCGAAATAATATATATAATATATATATAAGGATTTAAAAGAGTTTCTTTAAAATGGCATTTATTACGTTTATGCGGACGATTATTGTAAATAAAAATAATTTGCAAATAATTAGTTTATATGCAAATTGCATAAAAAAATATATTTTCCTTTTTGTTGTGCTAGTTAAAAAAATACAACTGAATTAATTAAAAAAAAAAAAGCGCAAATATTCGGCCCGGCCGAATCTATATACCCACCATCAACTTTTTCACATTTTAAGTTATATGAGAGAAGGAGGTAAAGTGGGCAGTAAAGTGGGCGGGCCACGCCCATTTTTTGTTTCCGAGTTTGAATTAGTCCTTGAACTATTTGAACAAAATTTCATTGATTTTCACCTTATATGGGAGGTGGGCGGTAAAGTGGGCGGACCACGCCCATTTTTGGCTTCCGAGTTGATATCGATCCCCAAACTATATGTACAAAATTTCGCAATCGTACATGCTTTTGTTGCAGAAATATCAGCAGAAAAGTATAAAACGGACACCCTGTGTTTCTAGTTTTTAGGAGGTAAAGTGGGCGGTAAGGTGGGCGGGCCACGCCCATTTTTTGTTTCCGAGTTTGCATTAGTCCTTGAACTATTTGAACACAATTTCATTGATTTTCACCTTATATGGGAGGTGGGCGGTAAAGTGGGCGGACCACGGCCATTTTTGGCTTCCGAGTTGATATCGATCCCCAAACTATATGTACAAAATTTCGCAATCGTACATGCTTTTGTTGCAGAAATATCAGCAGAAAAGTATAAAACGGACACCCTGTGTTTCTAGTCTTTAGCCCATAACGTTTGTGAACCGATTTTGCCCATTTTCAATCCCAAACAAACCTTATATAAGACAAATATTTGTGCCAAATTTCGTCTCCCTACGTTGCTCCGTTCGAGCGCTATCCTGCTTTCAACAGACGAACAGACGGATAGACGGACAGACGGACGGACATAGCTAGATCGACTCAGAATCTAACCAGGACCCAGAATATATATACTTTGTGGGGTCTTAGATGATTCCTTCAACATGTTACACACGGAATGACAAAATCAATATACCCCCCATCTTTTTGATGGTGGGTATAAAAAATAAGTGGCAATAATCACGATTATTTATGGTGAGTTATTTATTCGCAAATAAAATATTAACTCAATATTTATATAGAAAAATTTTCTATTTGTAATATTTTGAATTGTAAGTAAGAGGTGCGTATAAACGCTATAATTATCTTTTATATTCCGTTTAATGATGCCTCAGTTCTCAGATGAACACTATAATCAAATTTTACGATAGATTTGATCAGACACATAGTCAGTTTTTATATTATTACGCGATGTAATAATATTCGCTACTTCGTTAGCGAAATTTTTTTATAAAAACCAAACTATATAACAAATTTAAACTAAGATTCCTAACTCCAGTGGGAACATTTTTAATAATGGTGGTATGTCGACATTAACAACAATAAACTATTTAAATATCTTACTTAAAAAAGTACCAAAAAGTACAATAAATAATGTATATAAAATAAGGTTTGTTGTATTTCTGATAAAAATTATAATATTTTAAATTTATTTCTATGTTTTTGGTTTATAAAGTTTGTAGGTTGCCAATAAAGTACCAAATTTTTACATCTTTAACGTTCGAAAGTTCAAAAACATCCAAAGTTTTTCTATTATTATTTTTATTTTAGAAGAATGTGACTAATAGGGCTTGAAAATTCTCATCCGTAAATAACCATATATCTCTAATTTATTACAAAAGATTAAATTAGCAATATTAGTATAACGAAAAATTACCACAAAATCTCTTTTAAGGATTCTCATTCACTTAGGATCTTATAGCTTTAATTTAATGTTTCTAGACCAAATATAGAAAATCCAAAAAGTACTATTAGAAGAACAAAAAAAGTACCACAAAGTTCCTTTTATGGATTCTCATGCACTTACGAACACGTATCTTTAATTTCATATTTCTAAATTAAATATAGAAAATTCAAAAAGTACCATTAGAAGAATAAAAAGGTACCGCAAAGTTCCCCTGTGAATTCTCACTCACTTACGGCCACATATATTTAATTTCATGTTTCTAGGTTCATAATTATAGAAAATTCAAAAATTACCATTAGAAGAATAAAAAGGTACCACAAAATCCCCCTTATGGATTATCATTCATTTAGAACCACATATCTTTAATTTCATGTTTCTAGGTTAAATATTATAGATCATTCAAAAAGTACCATTAGAAGAACAAAAAAGTACCACAAAGTCCATACTCTTGAACTCTTACCTACAGAACCTTTAAGTACCACAAATTCCACTCTTGTGAATTCTTATCCACATAGGACTACATTTTCTTAATTTCATGTTTCTATGTTTTTTTGGTACTTTTTTCACCAATGGAAGTATTAAAAATTGTATTCCAATAAATTTCTAAGTTTTAGTGGTATCCCATATTAAAATACTCATATATTTATGCCAATAAATAGTAAAAATGTTTTATGAAAAAAGTACCAAAAATAGGTACAATTTTTACCCCTTAATGTTCGAATTTCGAAAAAGTACCAAATTGTGTTTGTAATTTTTCGATAAGTTACGAATACGATGTAAATTTTATCTGTATGGTGACTGGTACAGTTTTACAGAAAACGGGTTTCTCCCGAAAAGGGTCGATTTTCAAAAAAGTACCAGACACCTGTTCGATTATTTTTTATATGAATAACAAATAACTATTCAACTTTTTTTGTGTCTCTATTAGTTTAGGAGATATAAGGTTACTGATTTTACCCGTTTTTACCCTTTTAGTGGATCTATATGGAGGAGATCTACTTATGTTAAAAATTTCGTCTCCTTAGCTTCAGCCGTTTCGGCTGTAGGATGATGAATCAGTCAGTCAGTCACGTACTCTTTTATATATCGTCCATTCCATGAAAGAACGCCCAAAAATATACCAAGTGTCCTCCGATTTTTATAAAATTTTATACGTGTAAGGACTATGGGTGTCTATAATTATTTCAGTTTTCAGATTCGCTTAATTCAGAAAATTCGCGATTTTATTTCGCTTTTTCACTTTTGAAAAAATCTAAAAAATGTCAAAAGTATACAAATTTAAATACAAATATTTCTGGGAAGCCTTTGCAGAAATTCGTGATTTAAACGGCGTTTGAATCGTTATTATCTTAGCTTAAACAAGAATATTTTATAAATAAAAAATATTTTTTAAAAATGCATTTTAATGCAATTGCATTTTTGAAATGCATTTTTCTTTAAATATGCTATTCAAATTCGTTAATTTTTTAACATAAATGAAAAGTTTGGAATCTTTACATTAAAATAAAAATCTCAAATATTTGGGACGCACACATGTACTATGCATAATTTCCCCTTTTCTTCTTCTAGTTTAAATTTTTTCATATAAAAATTATAGTTTTCTGGTATTATGAGAATCTTTACGTATTTTGTTAAAAAAAATTATTGTGTTATTTTTTTAAAAAAATCCTGAAAAATAGTAAAACTTTATGTATTAAATATTTATTGTTTTAAGTTATAATAACCAAAGCATTTTTAAATACACTTTTGAAAAATTTAAATTTAATAAATTCGCAACTAACAAAAATGCATCTGAAAACTGCATTTATATTTTTAAAATATTATGGATCGAAGACGTGGTTTTTGAAATGCTGACTAAATTACACAAAAAATATACAATGGCCTTTAAAATACTTTTTAAATTACAGAAATCCTTCAATAACTTCAAGAGATATGAACATTTAAAATTGCATACTTTTTATATTTTGTTAACTTTTATAAAAATGTTAAAAGAAAATTTCAAAAACAAGAAAAATTTTTAATTTTATATGAAAAATTTGAAACATGTTTTTATAAAAATTGGATAAGATTTTCGGGTCCCAAATATTTGACACTTTTATTTTAATGAAAAGATTCCAAACTTTTCATTTATGTTAAAAAATTAAAAAATTTTAATAGCATATTTAAAGAAAAATGCATTTGAAAAATGCAATTGCATTAAAATGCATTTTTAAAAAATCTTTCTTATTTTTAAAACATTCGTCATAAAGCCGCCATATGCGAAATTTTAAGGCCGTTTAAATCATTAAAATTCACAAAGTCTTTCCAGAGATATTGCTGTTCAAAGTTACATACTTTTGACATTTTTTTGGTTTTTGAGAAAATTAAAAAGCGAAATTAAATCGCGAGTTTTTGCAATTTCACAAAACTGAAAACTGAAATTAATAAAAAGCCTAATGGAGTTTATGTATACCAATTTTTATCAAAATTGAAAGCCATCAAGTAAAAAAATATACTTTTTCGGGCGTTCTTTCCTGGAATGGTCGATATATAGGTAATGAAATTTAATTTAATTTTTTACATTTTGTTTATACATGATTATACAAGATTATTCCTTGATATGTAGATAAAGCGTATGTATTTCCAGAATGCTTAACAATGTTCAGTGGACTTTAGTGCTACTGATATGTTCAAAGCAACAACCATATTCACATTTTCATTGAATGCGAGTCGTAAACATCCAAATTCATGTTTGGTTCCTTTGAAGAGTTTAGGAAGACTAAAAGTAGGTATTCTTCTTCTTGCGAAAAGTACCATTTATGTTTTTAGATCTGTTTCTGACACATATACAACCATTTCTATTTGTAATACCTTTTAACCGTTAATAAGTCGCCATAGTTTGTTGTATATTTATGATGACAAATACGGACTCAATACGTATCTCTTCTTTTGTGTAATACTTATATACATGCATGAGTATTTTTCACCGTCTGCAATATTTTTTTTATTTGTTTACCATTACTGCTGCTGTTGTAAATAAAATTACATACAACAATGACAATTCAAATATTTATCCATCATCTCTAGACTGATAGACATATAATTCTTTCAGTGTGGATAGTTGGCGTGTGTTATTTTTATGAATATTTTTATCCAACATTTTTTTTTGCATTTAGTAAATATTTAGTTTTTCTTTTTATTTAACTTTCATTCATACGCAAATATTGGCAAAAGTTTTTGTTTATTGTTTTTATTTGTATGCACCACAATGATAATGATAATGACAATGATGATGATCATACAAATAAACATTTTTAAGATTATCTTTTTTTGGCCACTTCTGCTAGTTGATGCATTTGTATTCTCATTATCATTATTACTGTTTTCTACTTTTATGCATTTTGTATTTCATTTCATTTGAATTTTCTGTAAATTGAAAAGTTCGTCAACTTAATGTATGGCGATTATGATGATGATGATGATTATGAGAAATATATACAATTGGAGAGTGAGGTAGTTGTTTCTGGTCAGTGTTGTATTTCATTTATTTATTTGTTTATCTTTTTGTTTATTATTTATTTACTTTTGTTTTTTTTTTTTTTAATTTTTATTTGTCCCCAATAAAGGTTATTAACATTGAAATAAATAATTTGTTTGATAATAAACAAATATTTTTTTTTTTCAGATTTCTCATTTATAACCAAAATAAAACAAAAATATCTATATTTATAATGATTTAACAAACATTTTTGTTTTCCCATTGTGAGAATTGTTACAAGGTCATATTTTGTTGTTATTTATTACAAAATTACTTTGAAATTTGTAAAAATAAATTGATTTAATAATTTATATTTTCAACGGTTATTAAATAACAAAAGAATCTGTTAAACAAATTAACTACAACTTGCTTATTGATACTTCCTATATCTTTTTTTTTTTTTTTGTTTTTGTTTATTTAAAAAATGTAGTTCCCAAAATCTAAACAGAAAGTTTGTATAGTTTGTGTATGTATAGACAATAAATGTTTGTAAAAAATTTCAATTAAAATATTAATCAAAATTTTTAAAAGATTTCAAAAATTGTTATCCTAATATATACAGTGAAAGCTCCCATAGGCGGACAGCAATCGACACGCTGATTTTGTTCGTTGTCGGGAGATATCCGTCTATGGGATATGGTACATAATTTTTTATTTTTTTTAAGGGGTAATTCAGTACTATATCTTTTTATTTCAACATCCAAGATTGATTGTAATGAATTAACTTATAGCAAAGAATATACAACATATAGAAGGCGCATGTCAATGAAAACTGAAATATTTTTTAAAAGTATTTCATGATGCGGGAGGGAAGGCAAAAGGAAAAGAAGCTTGCGTGTTTTTTATCTCTTTTGTTATGCTCTTGAAATGAATAAAAAACACACAAGAAAGTCAGTCTCGCACGAGCATTCAAGCAAGAATGTTGTGTTATTGCTTGTTGCTTGAGATACACTCATGAAAAATATTTAATATTAAGTAGGATTAATTAATATGATTTTTTAATTATATAACTATCTTTTTTTAATTAATAATGTACTACAATTAATTTTTTATTATAAAATACAAATCTGAAATAATCGTTCGTGCTGAATTATTCGATATTTTTTAATAAGAAATTAAAATCCTAAATTAATAATTTATCGTTATATTTTTTTTAATCAAATAATAGAAAAAATAAACATTAAATCTTAATTTTTATGATTACTATGGTAATCGTTGCGATCCCTGGTTATTACTATTAAAATTCTAAACTAGTAACGTGTATTTCCACTTACAAGTCTTGAATTGACGAAGAAACTTTCAAAATAAAATTACTATAAAAATGATGTTATTTTTTTGGTGTATAATTTCATAATGGGAAAAACAAAACATACACAAACATAATTGTGAATGTATGAGTGTGGCGATCGCTGGTGTAGTGCCTATAAAAAAGTAGAAACAAGGAATTGGTCGTTTATTTACTAAAGGAGATAAAATACGATCGTGTATGTTAGTGTAGGGCATAGCATATGTGTTTTGTTGTTTTAAAAATAGAAATACTTTAATCGTCACCGAACTACTTATACCTTTTTAAACGTCATATAAGCTTATGTAAATATACTTTCAGAATATCAAATTTGTATTTTAAAATTTGATTTGTGTAGTTTTGTTACTTATGTATTCAAAGTAACAGATGTTAAAGTTAAGTATATTAATTAATTAAATAAATAAAAACAAAAATATAAAATTATATCCACTTGAAAAAAATATAAAAAAATATTTTTATTTTTTTTATTCATAACAAATTTGTCACCAAAAAAATTAGATTTTTCTTTAATAATTTTGTTTTATTCTGTAAAGAAGGTGGAATTATATTGAAAAAAGATCTTTTGAAAAAATATTTAATTTGTATATATACCTTCTATATAAAAAAATTATGACAAAAATAAATAAATGAATAAATAAAAAATAACTTATTTCCTGCCAAAAAAAATAACTTATATATTAAAAAAAATCAGTATTTTTGTTTATAAAAAAATTTAGGTCTATAAATTGAATCTTTGCTGTATGAATATTTATTTCTTTTTGTATAAAAAAAAATAATAACTTTTTGCTTAGAAAAAGGAAATCAAAAAAACTTCTTTATTTTTCAAAATAAATGTTATTTCTGCCCAAAAATAAAAGAAATGAAATACTTTTTTTATTCAAAACTATTTTTTTACTAAATAAAATATATATTATTTAAAAATAAGTTTTAAAATTGAAAATTTTAATATTATTTATTTCTAAAAAAATGTATATTTTAATAACAATTTCTTGATTCAAATAAAATACAACTCAAAAACATGGAAAAAATCACAAAATAATTTTTTTCCGAAAAAAAGGAAAAACTTTTATTTACTATTTACTTTATTTTTATTTTTCTTTCTAAAAAATCCAAAAAATGGAAAAATATATACTTTTAAAAATGAAAAAATTTAAATATTTTTTTTAAATAATAATTTCAAAAACTAAAAATTCTCTATAAAAACTTTTTTTTAATAATAATAAAAAAACACCAAAAACAAATTATATGCACATTTTATGAAATATATAAAAATATAATATATAAAAGTAAAATATAACAATTATTAGTTTATCAAAAATATAACTATAAAATATAAATTGACAACTTCGAAATCATATAAAAATTTGTCACGTCACTAAGAAAGGTATAAGCACGTCGGTGCAGATCAAAGTATTTCTACTTGTAAAACAACAAAACATGTATGCTATGCCCTACTGTAATATTAACGTTCATATCTTTTCCATTAGTAAATAAACAACTAAAAATTCTGTTGGCACTTTTTTCAAAATACAAGAAACAAATTGTTTCTTTCAATTTGAAATAAAGATATACATGTACAATCTTATATATATGTGTGCGTGTTTTTATTTGCAATTCTTTATAAGGAATACACACATGTACAAACACATATACTTAAACTCTTTCTCTCTCTCTGTTTTGGTGGTGGATTTAGTTTTCCCTTGTTACTTATCCCCCTCATCATCGCAAAATGTTGAGAGCGAGAATTACATGAGAGCAGGTACTATGATTAGAACCCGCCATAAGAAATTTTGTTTCTACATGATGCGCATTCTATATATGAATATTCTTTGCTTATAGATATACTTATTCTTATTTATACATATGTATCGTCAACGGAAATGCAAAAGGCCGTAACCACTTAAAAGTAAATTATGATTTCATGAAATTTATTTTATCGAATTTTAGCCTACAGTTCGCTTCTCTCCGTTCGAATTTTTCGTACGTAAAAAAAAAAAAATAAAAATCTCTTAATTGACTAAGGGCCAGACTTCTTTCAATAGCATTTTTACTAACGATTTTTCTACGAAATTTTAAAAATTAAAAGCATGTTGAGGACAAGTTTAACATATTATGTTCTCATGTTGTTGCCATTTAAAAAGAACAAGATTAACTTCGGAAAATGTTGTTGGTGGCCTGGTCTTGATCTTAAGCAACACCCAATTACGTTTTTTATATGACTGATGACAATGTCGCTCTGCACAACAAGAGCAGAATTTCTATGTTCTTTGTTCAAAAAAGTTATCAAGATTTTTAGGAAAATATGAAAAATGAAGGCAAACACGGACATAAATGATAATAAGTAGCATCTTATTATAAAATATTCGGTCCATTTCTTTTACGGTTTATAATTTTTGTCCGCCTACGAGAGATGTTTTTTCTAAAAGAGAGCATTCGCCTAGCGGAGATTAATTTATTCTAAAAATGCCACCTAAACCATGGGACCTAAAAAATGTTCCGCCTACCGGAGATGTCCGCCTATGGGAGCTGTACGTTAAGGGAGCTTTTACTGTATTATAAAAATGAAGTGTTAGTTTGTTTGTGCGACAATCACGACAATCAATATATGCATTGTGTTGATATTAGAAAATATAGGTATTAGGAGGAGGATAGAGGTAGTAGTGTTTGTGCACATTTAATTTGAATTGTTCAATGTTGTATTCGACTGGGAGGACATGGACTGGAAGTACATTCCTGGATTGGATGTCACGCCCACTTGTTTAAAACTCATAAGCGGCTGCACCGATTTTCACGAAATTTGACATACAGATAGTACAAGTGCCGGTGGTTGTTGGATGTTACGCCCACATTTTACGTTCACTTTTTCAAAACTCTTAAACGGCTGCACCAATTTTCAAGAAATTTGACACACAGATTGTACCAGTACCGGTGGTCGTTATAGGATATGTAATAACTGGGTTGAATTTCACGCCCTCTTTTTAAAACTCTTTAACGGTAGTAAATATTTGATATCGCCTAATAAGTTGTAGCGACGCGCACTGGGTTACGCTCATAATTAAACAAATTACTCAAAATCGAAGTATTCTAACAAATAAAATTCAAATTTTGCATAGAAAAATATAAAATCCAATTTCATTTATGCATAATACATATTCAATTACTTTATTAATTGAAATTCGATCTATTAAAAAAAATTGTATATTAAATTATTCTAATTATCACTTATTTTTTATTTATATTTGATTTATTTATGAATTGATACAATAAGAAACATAATTGAAATCCGATAAATTGTTTTATTTTTTAATAAAAGATAATAGCAAAATCGAATTTTGAACACTTCAATAATTGATAAAACCAAGGTTGGAAACCAAAACGAATAACAGTATCGTTATTCAATTTACATTTATTTCGGTAACCGTATTTTAAATTATATCGGTATACGGAAACTAATATACCAGTTAATGTTGTTATTATTAAAAAAGTTGAAAAAAACCTTAAAAAAAATTATTTTTAAATTTTATTTAATATATATTTACTTGAAATTTTTAGAAATATGATTATGATTATTATGAATTTTTAAAATCCAATGAATTCTTATATATTGTTTTAATTAGTATCGGTATTTATAACGTTATCGGTTTCCAACCTTGTATAAAACTAGAAAAGTACTTGGAATAGATTTTATCTTTGATAAATAGTAGTTTAATAGAACATATTTTTTTTCTGTGTACCTTAGAGTTAAAAATGATTTATAAACGATTTGTATAGTGGTCAACAAAAAAAGTTGATTAATATGAAATATTTTAAATATTTTGACACATTTAATCCGCATTTAAAACTTAAACATATTGCACGTTAAGATTAAAGATGTGTGGCTCGAAGGACCATATAGAAATTGCCACACATAGAAAACAATTTCAATTTTAAAATAGAATGTCAAAATAATATTTTTTGTTTTATTTCAATAAAATATTTAAATATTATAAATTGCAAAAAACAAAAAAAAAAAAAAAAAATTGTTATCTACACATTAATGTTATTCAAAACTACAATACATATCACAGATAAAACAATCATGAACATATTTTGCATTGATTTTTGAGTCTACCAAAGGATTAGTAATTGTTATAATTTGTATGTCCTGAAATGGAGAATTTTCCAAGAAGTACCAAATTTTAGCCACAAATTATCCTGCAAAATATTAAATTGTTGTTCTACATTTATTATAAGGATATATTTACCTCGTCGGTTTTATTCTTGATTCAATGAAGCTCCGTCCGTTCACCATATCCAACAGATAATAAAAAAATGTTTTGTAAAGAAGCATGGCTAAATATATTTTTAAGGAAGCATTATAATAAGATACTTTTCGCAATTAGGTGAAATTAGCAAGTATATATATAGAATAGTATATTCCAATTTATTTTTTAAATACAAATCTTATGAATATTATTTTTTCTTTACCTATTAGACGTCAAAAAGAAATTCTAATAAATTGAATTGGCCTTGTGTTGGGCGATATGAATGATTTTCTTTCATCGTGACCGAATTTTGTTAAGAATTAAAGGTGTTAATAATTAAAATTTAAAATAAATTATGTAAACGAATATTGCTTGAAGTTGCCAAAATATATTAGGTTTAAATTGATTTAAATGAATTCAAATTGGTTGTTTTAATCGAATTGGTAAATTACTAATTTATTGGTTATCCCAACAATATTGTTTCCTGTCAGAACACATATTACATTATTAAAATAGAAATATTATTACAAGTATCAAAAATCTCATAGATTTATATATTTTTAATACCGGAAATATAATTTTATTTAATTCTCTTAAATTTTTATAGTAGTTACCATTTCCCAACCAATCTTTTTTTCTGTGTGCATCGAATATTTTTCTTTGAATTCTCTATTTGGTGTAACGAATGCAAAATATCTGGACTATAACTAGATATGTAATATTTTCTATGCCGTAACATGCTTTATCAAAAACGACATTTTATCTATTTAATATTTGAGATCCATTTCATTTAAATCGCCAAACTCCACGCTTTCATTCTGTTTTTACTCCTATAAATATTTTATTTTATTATATTATTTCCACTTACTTATTCCGCCTCTAATACTAGTTTATATATTTTTATACATACATATACATGTATTAAAATATAAAGTACTCTTTAAACACAAAATTAATCATATTTAATTTACAACTACTCTACTAACTACATACATTTATACTATACTCATAATTTCCGTTTCCGATTCTAAAACTATTAAATCAACTGACAACAAACGTGCGTAACGATCACCATAAAATTACTCTTCTTCCATCATATTAATACACATAAAATATTTTATGAGAATAAAAATAATAATAATAATAATATAAAAACTGGGAGAATTTTGTCATATTTGCGATTTCACAAAAAAAATTCTATGTTTGTTTGTAAAAGATTGTGGCATCATGAATATCACATCATATTAACGGGCACTGACTGACAGCTGGACGGACAGACAGGCATTTCAAAACTATTAAGAGATAATACTAAATAGATAATGATTATTTAAACAATTTACAACACAGACATTTTGTAGACTTTATGACGACACAGAACAACAAAGAAACAAGACAGAAAATATAATAAAAAAGTTTAGTGAAAAGTGAAAACAAATCATAGTTATTGCAATGATATTTATATTAACTTGAACGTTGTATTTAATTTATTTTAAATAAAGTCTAAACAAAAGCACAAAGAATTAAATAATTACCTAGAAAATATTGTTATCTTATTTAGATAATATTTATATTTAATACAGACATAAATACTACTTATTAGAAAGCAGTCTTCTAAGCGAAAGTTTATCTATATACATTTCTATGTAATTATTAAGTAAAAATAAAAACATAATTAACCCTGCAAAAACAACTTAAAATTTTAAAAGCCACAGTTTCCTGTGCATATTACTACATAGTAGCTTTTAGTTTATAGAAAATATGATAGGAATTTGGTTTTTATGTTGCTCAATTCATTTAGAGCGTCTAATGAATAAAATATATATTTTTTATAAATTATATTGACTTATGTTTCAAAATGAAAATTAGCATAAAACAACTGTTTTTGTACCCAAATAAAAACTGGTCAAATGTTGCACATTGCGAACAAATTCATCAGTTATAACACCGTATCATATATTTTCCGCTTACAAAACACTTTATATAGATCACCAAAGGTTGTATGGTTTTCATCTAAATATCCACGACTTCCTATATTATAGTCCTTATATGTTGAAATTAATTTACCGGATTCCCTCGATAAGGAAGAGTTTTGTATAGAAAATCAGTAAAATCCCTTGGATTTTGTTATAAAAAATCATCAAAGCTATTATTACGACAACTGTGTTATGTTTACAGAAACATTTCAATTTAATAATATTGTGTTTATACCCTAGAGTAAAGAGAACCGGTTCAAAACTAGTCACGTGACAGGTTCTCAGGGCTAGTAACCGGTCCCAGTTCTAGAACTTTATGTGAGAGGAACCTGTCACTTTTACATGGGGTTGTCATTGGAGGTGGCTAATTAGCCCCTTGGGACAGGTCACAGGATAGGTCACATGACTGGTCCAGGAGGACAGGTTCAGTATCGATTAATATAATAAAAATTTGATAACCACTCAGCCACTGATTGTTATAAACTGACTCTCAACTGTTAAATAGTGAGTGTGTTTGTGTCAACTGGTTCTCAATTGGAACTTTGGTGACGAGTTAGGTGTCAATTGGTACTCAACTGGTACTGAGGAACCGGTCCATTACAGCAATTGCCACAAATTTCCCGCAGGGTAGTAATAAAACGTACGCTTAAGTTTTACCATATTGTTGTTGCCTCCATTGAATATTTTAATATGATTAACTCGAACATATTTAATTTCTATCAAAAAATAAAATATGATAACCATAATAAAATATTATTATTTCTATAAATATAAATTGTAACTTAAAAAATCATAATTTATTAGCTCAATCTTTTTAAAATTTTGATTTTGTTAAAGGCTGGTTTAAATTAAAAAAAAAAAAAAATAACACTGAGAAAATTTTGGGTCATCAAATATTGTTTCAATGATTATAATGCGAAATGAAAGGATACCATCAGATTAGTTAAATCTCCAAAGGGTTTTGCAAAGTTAGTTCGAATTTCGATTTTATGGACTCATAAACTTTGTATATTTTGGAGCACTTTTTTCATTATATGTGTAAATAAAAAATATTTAAATCAGTAAATTTTAATATATTTATGGGGTTTATTGATTAATAGAGTATAAGGCATTTCTTAGATATTATGTAAGGATTTTGTTAAATGCTCTTCCCTTTTTACGCCCACTTTTTATAACAAAATTTTATGCAATATTTGAGTACTCACATTATTCAACCGATTCAACTGATATTTGGACGTATGGTTAGGTTAGGTTTAGGAGAATCGTGTGAACCATATTTGTTGATCCAATGTGAATCTTCGGAAGTTCCCCATCAGCACGTTTGGAATCAGCGTCATATTATAGCACTGCTTCACGTTCTCTAGCTAATCCATTTGATAGTATTATAGTCTATCCACTGCACAGAGGGCCAGGGAGATCGATTTTTGGCCAAAACCCTTTATCGTTGTCGGATATGGCAAAAAAAAATAATATTTCAAGGTTATTGGACTTGTTGATTCCAAAAATGAACTAAAAAATAAAAAATTCAAAATGGCGGAACCAAAATGGCTGCCAAAATTTTTAAAAAAATTTCTGATCCAGCTAAAATTTTGTGTATAGGCAGTTTTAGAGTTACTTAATTAGAAACTGAAATCAGAATTTAAAAAAAAACAACATGTTTCAACATGTTTCTTTATGTTATGTTAATTTCTTCAAAAATATTATTTTTTTTTATAATCGATAAATGTGTCAAAAACCAAATACAATAAAACTTTGAAATTTCTTTTCTATAAAATTATCGAAAATATTAAAAAAATGCAAAATGGCGGAAACAATATGGCGTCTAAAATTTTTTTGCTACCGTATCTTTCTAAAATTAAGTTTTCTGTTTGTTTTTGTTGTTATTGAATTTAAGAGCATACATAAAAATCAAGTAAGAAAGCTATAGTCGGTCTATCCCGACAACATAACACCCTACACCATTACTTTTGTGCATTAAAATGATTTCCGAAATTTTCGGAAATGGACCTAATAAGAAATTAGTTTATATGATTTTTACTGATTTTAAATTTATTTGTGTCAAATATTACCATGATACTGTAATTTTTGTTAGATTTTGGGAGTTAAATTGATTTTCGAAAGTGGACTTTATATGGGAGCTATGCCTAATTGTGGACCCATCTTCCTGATATTTTGCACTCCGATTTAATATTGCATAAAACTTATTTGTACTGAATTATATTGAAATAGTGATATAAATAAGGCATTTCTATGCGTTAAAACCCTATTCGTGGGGTATTTATATGGGAGCTAGTTGAAATAATTGACGAATCATGACCAATTTCCGTATTGTTTTTCTTCTTTGAAATAGAGATAGAAAATTAACTGCATCTATAATTATATCGAAAGTATCAATTTTTGTGTAAATACACTGGATAATTATTTGTATGAAAAAATATCTAAATGTTTTCTTAAAATTTATGTTATTTTTTAAATGAAGGAACACTATTATAAATTGGTGCGATATATCATTTGGAGCAAGTTTGGGCAAATTTTTTTTAAAAACTAACATTCCATTAGATATAAAAATAGAAAAAAATTGCTTTTATCGGACTGAGGATTTGTGTGGATTTCTTTGGAAGAATGTTAATATCCAAAAATTTTTAACTTATTTGATTAAAATTTAAAAAAAAATATACTATATGTAAATAATTTAAATTCGGGTTATTTTTGTTATAATTGACGATTAAAATGTCAATTGATGCGAAAAAAAATTTTAGCTTTTGTCATAAAAATATGTAACAAAAAAACAATAAAATTAATTTTTAACAACTTTTTTAACTTTGGATCGATACAGAAGGAAATGGTGTAGATGGATAACAAAAAAAATTTCGGAAAATATACTTTTAAGTGTTCCTAATAATTTGCCATATTCGCTATTTTCAAATTCTTAAAAACGACTTATGGCCAAAAATCTATCTCTCTGGCCCTCTGTGCACTGGCGTCTCAATATTTCGTACACAAAGTCCAGTTAATTTCACAAATTTCAGCATCCTCATTGGATTCGTTCCTCTCAGTTTCTCTAAATTCTGAAAGAAGTAGGAATCAAACAATTTAAATCTGTAACGTAGTAATACAACACATTGGCAAATGTAGTGGAATGTATCCTTCTCTGCATCATTACACCATCTACATATACTCACTGTACTCAGACCAGTTTTGTACAGAAAATATCTCAGTTCATATGGCCTGTAATAATACCAATATACCGTCTCAGTTTGCATTTCTCCATATTAAGTAAAGACTTTAACGTATTTTTATCTTTTGGTTTCCATAATATCTACAGTGTTGCCAGGACTTGAGAAAAAAAGAAGCTAAATTAGACTTTAAAAAAAGTCAGAAAAGGCTAAATGTCCCAAAAAATAAAGCCAGAAAAAAAGCTAATATATTGTTTTATTTAAAAACGCATTTTTCATTTGATTTTGGTATTTCTTAAAGATATTTTAGTGAATTTGTAAATATAACATAAATAGTTTTTATAGGTAACAAAGTTTGTTAAAAAATACTTATAATATTTTCGTAGTATGAAGCGCCGCAGGCGAAAATTTTCGTTAAATATAAATAATTTAGATTTTTTGTGCGAACTAATTCACAAAAATGCTTAAATTGATTCTGTAGAAATAAAATGAGTAAATTTTTAGCCTTTTTAAGGCTATGTTAAGAATAAAAAAAGCTAGAAAAAAGGCTAAAAGCTAAAACGAAAATTTTGAGGCTAAAAGCAAAATAAAAAGGCTAGATTTAGCCTTAAAAAGGCTAAACTGGCAACACTGAATATCTACGTTTGTTTACAACGTGGTAAGTTTCGCCAAATCTCGTCTGATTTAGTATTGAATTCCTCCCGTATCGTGGTCGTGCCAACTCATCAGCATATTCGTTTCCCTGTTTATTATTATGAACCGGTACCCGGCACAGTTTCAATGAGTGTTATTCGTTGAGAACCTGAAACTCTCAGCGACAACGGCTGACTACCTTTGATCTAATATTCCTAATACAGAGTGCCTTTATCGTAGCATGACTATTTATGAATATTGTATATCGCTCGTAAATATCGGTCTCATAGATATAAATCTGGCTGCCTCAGACACTGCAAAAACCTCTGCTTGAAAATTTGTTGTTGCCTCAATAGAGTGATGGAGGTTAACTTGTAACAGTTTAAAGCATGAATTAGGAAGGAAACAGCTGATCGTTTATATTACGTGCATTGTAATTGAAACAATTATAGAAACTTGACGTTGACGTGATGTAATGTCTGATTCTGTTAAAAACGGAATTTTCTTACGTTGTTCCGTGACAGTTGTTAGGAGTGTTGCCAAACAACCACTTTTTTCTTAAAAATAAACAAATACTTAACGAAGTAAAAAGGAAAAACCACAAAATAAACAAAGAAATAAATGAACAAAATTAATTAAATACACAAACAATTAAATAGATATATATTTGGCATGTTTAATTTTAATCAGAGTTGTATTTTTAGGATTTTTCTAATAAATAATTTATGGTAACACTGTGTTTTTGCTTGCCAAAAACATATGTCACGTTAATAATTTTGGATAATTGCACAAAATTCTTCCCGTAAATATACGGGACATCAACATAAACAACCAACTAACCCGGCCTTTAGTGTCTTGTACTCTTGCTATGAAAATATGTGTAATCATTTGAATATAAAATATAAAATTGCACTTTTTGTGCCGTAAATGTACTAAGATGTTAAGAACTTCTTTGACTCAAAACTTTGCAACATTTCTTGATCAGA
This sequence comes from Protophormia terraenovae, assembly GCA_951394005.1. Lineage (NCBI taxonomy): Eukaryota > Metazoa > Arthropoda > Insecta > Diptera > Calliphoridae > Protophormia > Protophormia terraenovae. The sequence continues at coordinate 43,665,394 of OX596077.1, read as the reverse complement.
ATATCTTTCACTTCAGTTCTAAAAATAAGCATTATTATTTTAAAATGTCAAAACTAGGTGAGCTATTAAATATCGAAAAATTGTATGATCTACGTTTGACTATGTCAATGTCTTCATTTAACAGCTGAATCCAGAGAAAAGAGTACATCTACTATTAATGATGGGGTTTTAAAAGTAAAGTTTGGAAAATTCGACTACAAATTTTTCAATAAAAATTTTCCTTTGTTCTTAAAATATTAAAACTTTCAATGGAAAGTAAAAAGTCTTTGTCGAAAAAATGTGCGAGTTGAGTTAAATAAACGCATATCCGAAAAAAAACTTCAAACAGCATAACATACTGGTATAAGAATGTCCAAAAATTGTAATGCTAAAATATTTCAATACTAATGTAAAACAAATTTTAAATACTATTCTTAAAAAATGTCTAAAAGAATTAAAAAATTGTCTAAAGAACTTTTATTTCAAATCAATTAAAAAATGTATTATGTAGAAACACTTTATAATTGTACTAAATTAATCACTGGAGTACTGCTGTACTTTTGAACAGCGAATTGTACTGAATTTATCATCCCTGACATACAGTGTTTCGTTGATGTTCGTGTTATATTTGTGTGAATAGCCGATTATGTTCGGTCCCTGGGGCTAAGTTGGCGATCGTTGGTTTAAATGGTAATGTCATAAATTTTTAATATAATTTAAGCTTAGTTAATCAAATAACAATAAATTTCAAATTCAAAGAGAATAGTTGAATAATTTTTTGAACTTAGAAGATATAATTTCTTAATGACTTGTTACAATTTTTATTTAGCTGTTATTAAATATATATAGATTATGTAAAATTCCCATTAAAGTACTTCTTAAGAAATTCTTAATTAGATATTTATTATTTGGATACTTATTCCCATATGATATTAATTATGTACTTGTATGTATAATTTTCTTTTATCAATCGTTACTCATACTTTAGTTATTTTTAAAATATGCAAATCATTAGAAATAATGAGATTAAACGACAAATATTTAATCATTCATACATTTATTTATTTATTTTTGTACATATTAATATAATATTACTAGTAAAGTAATATTATTAGATTTATAAACTAGACATGTTTGCTTCTAATAAGTATCTGGAGCAAATGAATAACGTAATAACTCATAAATTAAGGGCGTAAATTCAAATGCAAATTGCAAAATCATATAAATAATAAATTGTAAATAGAATATTTAATAACGCATATTAAATAAATCTATTTAAACATGTTTAATGCATTATAGAAATTATTGTACTTTAAACTAATTTGAATTTTAAACTTAACACTTGCTATTTAAAAATTATTTTACTTTTATGCTAAACTGAAATTAGTTTATATTTTAATGTTATCTTTTTAGTTGACGAAACTGTAGATGTTGCTTTTTTATACCTTTCACTACCCTTAGTAATTTAATTTTTATCGTTCCATATATGAGACCAAAGCTAAGTTCACATTAGGCAAATATTTGACATGAAATATTTGTTAGTGTTTTTTCACAATTTTTGCGGAGTTGATTTCTGATTGATTAAACAGCTATCAAATATCGTAACATATGAAAAAGAGAAAAATATTTCAAGTCAGTTTAGATTATATGCAAATTATTTACTCAAAATTATTTGATTAAACACACTACTACGATAAATTTATTTAAAATCAATTACTAAATAAATTTATAACAAAATCTGTTTTTTTTATTAGGCTTTTATGAATTTACATATAACAATTTTAATAGAGAATTAAGGGAAATGTGGGTGTCGAAGTCATTTTTATAACATTTTTATTTATAGCCTGTTTCTCTATGTCGAACGAAAGCTTTCTTTCGCCTTCTAAGCGAACGAAAACTAATTTGGGTTTCTCTAACTTACTTCTATGCGAACAATGAGTCGAACGACAAATCGAAAGAAAACGTAAGTATTTTCATATAAAATTGGGTTTCTGTATTTTGAAAGATAAGAACAAAAATGTCAAAATAAGTCACTTGCATTCGACTGGTTGAATTTTTTAATGAAAAATAGGAAAACTTCTCATCAAGACATTGCAAATGTTCCTCAATCATGTTTATTATTCGTTTTGATAAATATTATATCGATAAACGACGATTTTGTATCTAAAAAACAATTTCTAAAGAAATTAAAATTTTTTTTTTTTTTTAATTTTTTTAAATTAATTTATTTTTTCTTGTTTATTTACTTGGTTGTATCTACGTTTAAACAATTTAGAAGTATTTTTATTATTTTTGCGAAAAAAGTTACTCTGAAAGAAAAATAAAACAAAAACAATACGAAAAGACGTAACTCCATGCGAACGAAAGCGTAAGAAATAAAGAAACCCAAATTGATTCAAATTCGTTCGACTTGCTTTCGTTCGCTTAGATTTTCGTTCGACATAGAGAAACAGGCTATTAATATATGTTTTTCACTCTGTTTGCTTTAGACACGCATTTACAAAATTTACAATAAGGTAAAATATTTAAATAATAAATGAAAAATGCTAACTATAGGGCGACCTAGTTAGAGTTTTTTTAATATAAAATAAAATACTTAAAACAGATTTGAATATCGGAATCTTTATTATGAAACGAAAGCAGATTCTTTAAAAATTACTAAAAAAAAACAAAAAATACATTCAAATGTTGTTCGCGACTACGCTGTAGGTAGTCAATTAGGAAGCTCCATTTTTCGGTAGCACTTTCAAGCATTTCTTCCGGCATCACGTAAATATTACACTATTAATGTTGGCTTCCAAGTCTTGAAACGTAACTGGCTTATCGACGAAGACTTTTTACTCACATAGCCTCAAATAAAAATATAGACGTGAAATATTAAAAGATTTAGACCAGTGTTGCCAGAAGATATAATTGGTAAAGTGCTAAATCGCCCAAAAATTGTATAAGACCAGTGTTGTCAGAAGCTGTAATTGGTAAAGTGCTAAATCGTCCAAAATATTATTCAAAATGTTTCTACAGCAGCAAATGACACTGTTAAATTATTTAATAAAGAAAAATTATTATTTTTGTTTACCTTGTTTCTTTTAAAATAAAGTTCAAATGAAAACTTATTACCAATTTTTTTTAAGAATTATTTATAATATTGGGAAATAAAGTAAAAATAGGGCTTGCATTTTAAAACTGACAACTAATTGATTCAAATTTACTAAGAAAGTTAAAAAGTATTGAATTAGAAAATACTGTAAAAATGTGCATTAAAGTATTTAGCATAATTTAAAAAACTGCCAGTTCACTTTAACCTTATCAAATGCTAAATCAAGCATTGAAAGTTATAAAATGGCAACACTGATTTAGACGGTCAGTTGGCAGGTACGAAATTCGCTGCTCTTCAAAATGAAGTAAACCATAGTGTTTTGCTAAACGAGTCTTGCGTATTATCCAATTTCCGTATTAACTTAGACTCAAATTTGCAGATGCTGTTGGCATTAAAGGTCGATGAAGCCGAACATAACAATAGGGTTCATAAAATCGCATTTTGGATAATCGAACAATCCAAATCGACTTTTTAGTTTGAAAATGGCCGATAAGTCGAAAATAGTAAAAGAAAAATTATTTTATTTATAAGGTATAGTTTTTTAGCAGCTTTTATGTATATATATCTTAGAGAAAAAAGAACCGGTTCTTAACTAGTCACGTGACAGGTTCTCAGAGCTAGTGACCGGTTCTAGTTCCGGAACTTTATACGGTAGAAACCTGTCACTTTTATATGGGGTTGTCATTGATGGTGGCTAATTAGGCTCTTGGGACAGGTCATAGAACAGGTCACAGGACAGGAGAGTGGATTAATATAACAAAAATTTTAAGAAAAATGCTTTCATTAACGTGAGTTTCAAATTTGCAGTGACCAGAGGTTGCTGCTTTTATATTACCTAGTAGATTCTACACCATTTCCAGTTGTATTTCAGAAATTTCTAATTATATTTCAGAAAATTCCATTTATATTTTAGAAATTTCCATTTATATTTTAGAAATTTCTAATTATATTTCAGAATTTTCTAATTATGCTTCAGAAGTTTCTAATTATATTTCAGAAATTTCTATTTATACTTCGGAAGTTTCTAATTACATTTCAGAAATTCTATTTTTAGTTCAGAATTTTCTATTTGTAGTTCAGAAAATTCTAAATGTATTTAAGAAATTTCCATTTACATTTCAGAATTAAACAAAATCTTTTTAAGAAATTTCCATTTGTATTTCAACATTTTCTAAATGTGTTTCCGAAATTTCCATTTCTATTTCAGAAATTTCTAATTGTATTTAAGAACTTTTACATAGAAAGTATATCTTTAATGTTCCAAAATACAATTGGAAATTTCAGAAATACATTTATAAAATGTTGAAATACAAATGGAAATTTTTTAATTACATTTAGAATTTTTTGAACTACAAATAGAAAATTTCTAAAATACATTTAGAATTTTCTAAACTACAAATAGAAAATTCTGAACTACAAATAGAATTTCTGAAATGTAATTAGAAACTTCCGAAGTATAAATAGAAATTTCTGAAATATAATTAGAAACTTCTGAAGCATAATTAGAAAATTCTGAAATATAATTAGAAATTTCTAAAATATAAATAGAAATTTCTGAAATATAATTAGAAACTTCTGAAATACAACTGGAAATGGTGTAGACCTGTGCACCCATATCAGTGCCATGTTCGAATGTTTCATCTCATTCAGGGATGTCCGTCATTCATGGACCATATTTGAAGTGGAGAACACATCTATTGCGATATCTTTACCGTATATCTTATAATACCTTCCTTAGCCAATTTGTCGTCTTATGGAAGGCCTTTATTTCAGTCTGTAGAAATTTCCAACAAAAAAATGGGGGGTATATTGATTTTGTCATTCCGTGTGTAACATGTCGAAGGGATCATTTAAGACCCCATAAAGTATATATTTTCTGGGTCGATTTAGCTATGTCCGTCCGTCTGTCTGTCTGTTGAAAGCAGGACAGGGCTCGAACGGGACAACGTAGTGGGACGAAAATATAAGATTTGGTATTGAAAATGGGCAAAATCGGTTAATGAACAAAAAAGTTATGGGCTAAAAACTAGAAACACAGGGTGTCCTTTGTAGCTTAATTTCATACTTTTCTGCTGATATCTCTTTAAACAAAAGCATGTACGACAACGAAATTTTGTACAGATAGTTCGGCCGAGCCGAATATAACATTCGCGCTTGTTCGTTAATGTCGATGGCGGCACCCCGAATCCAACCCGCGTTCTTCTGGCGTATCTTACGTTTTATAGTCTTCAACGTTAACCACTCAGCTACAGATTGTTATTTCGTGCGAGTTGTTAATTGAGCACTTAACATCATTGTTATAAATTGCCTCTCAACTAATATTTAGTGAGTATGGTGGTCAATTGGTTCTCAACTGGAATTTTGGTGATAAGTTAAGTGTCAATTGGTACTCAACCGATACTGAGGGACCGCAGGGTTTATACATTATCTAAACGTTCGTATCATAAATACATATTTTTGTGTGTAACCAACATAGATTGTATGTTAATTATCAATATATTTGATTAATTTTATATTTTATAAGTTTTAATAAGACAAATAACAAAAAATAGTAAAAAAAATCGAAAATAGTCGGAAAAAACCAAATATTCCAAAATTGAAAAAAGACGATAAGTTCACACAATGTTCTCACTTATCATATTTCTAACTTAAAGCATATATTTTAGTTTGATCAAAGTCAGCAAATATTAGCTTAATGTTAATTAAGCTTCCAAAAATAAACATTAAAACTTTAAATGAGAATTCGGAGTGATTTAGTTATGTTCGTTTATATGTATGTTTATTCTAATATTTATTAAAATTTACCATCTGCTACTTTTTGCACTTTAAATGTTTTGAGTTCAATGTTAACTTTAACTTTCCACAGAAAGGATTCAAAACATTTGACACATCTAAACACTTCGAGTTCTTAAACGTATTATAATATTTCTTAAGAACTTCTTCACCTTTTTGGCTTTATCTTTGATTAGTGGTATTTTCCCTGTTCTAGGTTTCCAATCAATTATAGGGTAAATGTTTAACTTTCTTATGACTCTAGACACTAATTTTAACATTTTATTGAAACGCACGCTGAACTCTATGATTTGCGGAGGGTATTTAAAATTCGACTTAACTTCATTTAGCATTTCCACTTGTTTTGCTATGATTGTTCCAGTATATTTCCCCTCTAGTAACAATTAAGTTGTATTTTTTGTTTATATATTTTTTGCTTCACGTGTAGCTAGATAAAGTTAATTTTATTAAAAATAACTTAAATGGATATGTATTTATAATAAAAAGAAAACTAAATATTAGTTGGACTGTCTGTATGGTAACAATATAACGTAATTCGTTAAGTATTATTATTTATTTTTTTTTTTTAATCTTAACTATAATTATAGAGTTATTTTTTTCCATAAATAAAATTACAGCCACTTAAAATCATGGGATTCCCTTTCAAAATTGAATGTTGTTTAATTTTTGTAATACAATTAATTTTCCTGAAGTCATGATTTTTTATGATTCATTTCGAATTTTGTTCTTAAATTTATAGCTGATATCTATATAAAGAATTTATAAAATTTATTGCTGATTTTCGATTTCATAATAAATGTTATAATTTAAAAGAAATGCCGCTGATCTTAATTTGTTCGTTAATATTTAACTTCTTGGAATAGATGTAATTTTTTTTTATTTTATAGAATTGTTTTTATATTTGTTATATTTCCATGCAAAAATAGTTAATGACGTGGGTTTTAAAATTGTTTTTCATTTATTTAATTTTTTTTTTTTTTTTTTTTTGTAATACTTTGTAATAAAATTTTACAGTGTAATCATAAAGTAGTTGTAGGAAATGTTTAATAGATTTATGAATTAATGTTAAAAATTATAAAAAAAATTCTATTTAATTTGAAATTAAAAAAATAATAATTTGTTATGATACATCATCTATAATATAAAATCTTCTAAATTAAGCTTTAATATAATACATATTTATTTCTTTTAAAAATGCGTTATTTTTTAGTGAAAATGTTAGTTTGATAGGTAATTTATATATTTAAATTTATATATCTTCCATTCTCTGGTTAAATTTTAAATTATCTAATACTTACGTTAAAAAAAAAAAAAAAAAAAAAAAAAAAAAAAAAAAAAACTCTTTTTATTAGAATTACTAAAAAAATATATATTTTTTTCTTTAAACAACTCAAACCTAATACATTTTATCAATACAAAATATCTATCAATTTATAAGATGACAATTATAAGGGAAACGAATTTTAACAATGCTTTTGGATGCAAAAATTTAAAAAATAAATGTGTTTTGACAAAACGATGATTAAATTTCTTAAATTTTCTAAAACATTTAAAAAAATTTTCTCCTTAAACTACACCCTGTTATCACTTGAAACGAATATCTTGATCATTAAAATCGATTATTTATACTATTACAGTGGAAATATAACTGTGTAAGGTAGAAAATTATAATTTGCATTAATTAAATTCAAAACAGAAAAAAATAAAAAATAATTTCTATGACGTTTTTGCCATAATTTGGAGCAAAATAACAATATATTCTGCCATATTTGAATTTATTTCGTAAACACACTTCCATGAAATTAATGTTCAGATGAAAACAAGTTTTTTAGAACAAAACATGACTTGTCATATTGAATATAAATAGACTTTGTATTTATTTCACAAAAGAAAATAATATTATTAAATTTCAAAATAATAAAAATAAAGCAAAAGTTAAAGAAAATTATATATTTGTAATTTGTAATATAATTAGTCCAGAAATCAAGTATAGAGCTTATATAGGTTGTAAATAGTTTGTCTTTGCGTCTAATCACTTTTGTATTAATTTGTCAATTTCGGAACTAATTTTTGGGAACCGTAACCTAATTAAGAAGCATTTTAAGGAATGGTTCTACAATAGTTTTTTACTCAATGAAGTTCGGAGTTCTACAAAGTATTACCAAACCAATATACACTCTATGACAGGGATTCTCATAAGATCCACGACCTTTTTGACATTGCCATGAAAGCGCGACTCACTACAGCTTTGACTACTTTAAAAAACAGATAAAATATAATGTAAATATAAAATAATTAAAAAAAATATCAATAATTACATTTTGCTTCATGAGATCTTTAATTTAAGAGACGCAGAATATAGATTTTTTGTTTTGATGCACAAAATGCTTTTAAATCTGTTGAATCAAAATTAAATTTAACAAATGGGTTACGTTTTAACTTTTTTGAAATAAATTTGGAATTTTCCAAACAAAGCACGGGTTCCTTCATTGGTTTTTCTTGCAGCTAATGCTAGTTGATTCTAAAATGAACTCATTTTATCAAAAATTCTTTACTTTTGCCTTTAATTTGAGTAATACAAATTCTATTCATGATATTATTAAAATATTTCTCAACATTTAAAAAATATTTAATACTAGCTTAGCCCGGTGCGCTTTATTATAAGGTATTAACTTTATATGGGGCTAATACTCCTCGTCGAACTATCCCATTTAAAATATTAAATACAAATTTTTTCTACAGCAGTTTTTGAAACTTTCACTAAATTAATACATTAGATATACGAAAACTAATATTTGTTTAGTATAGGGGATACTTCCCCAGGTCCTATCCGTCCCGTGTTCATCTCAAATATGCAGGTTTTTAATAAAGTTATACCAACAAAATATGTTAATTTTTGCTGTAATAGTTCTCAAGATATGTGGATAATTAGAATTTACTTCCGCCGGTCCTAACTATGCTAATTTTTATTTAATGTATACATGATACAAAAAAAATTCCCACCGTAATAGTTCTTTAGATATGTCACTAAGAATATTTGCTTTGTATGGGGGTACCATTTCCCCAGGTCTTACCCATCCCATTTGCATCTGAACGTATGGAGGTTTTTGAGAATGTTATTCTAACAAAATGTTTGAACTTTTGCTGTAATAGTTTCTAAGATATACGACATTAAATATTTTCGTTGCATGGGGTGTATCATTTCCCTATCCGTTCTGTTTTCATATTAAGTTTGGTATTTTATGAAAAAGTTATTCTCGCATTTAAGTTATTTGGTAATTAGTATTTTCTTTGTATGGGGGCTATCACTTCCCCTAAACATACAATCACCATTTTATTCTCAATTATGTAGATTGACAATAAAATTATTTCCAGAAAATCTCAGGATTTTATCTGTAATAGTTCTGGAGATATGTGATAATAAATATTTACTTTGTATGGGGGCTACCATTCCCCCTGTTCCCATCGAAGTAGCCTATTTTACTTTCAGGTATCACAAAATGATATTGTGAAAATTTCAATAAAATCGGTTCAGTGATTTAGCTGTCTATAATGCCTTAACAAACAAACAAACGCAGTCTCATTTTTATATATATTTAATTAATATTAATATATGATTTAATGGTGTAATTCAGAAAAATGGCTCAGGCCTTATTTACTAACAGAATATACAATTTCAGACCAATATCTCTAAAACTGGATTTTTGTCGTTTTAAAACTGCTGGGTCTAGAACGTTTTGTCCAAAAAGTGTTTTGAGTTTTGTCTTGAAATGGGTATCAGGAAACTAATAAATTTGAGCTTACTATCAAAAAAAAATTTTTAAAACAATTTTTTGCTAATATGTTGGTTCATAAACTAACATTTTTTTATTGCAAAAGTGAATAAAAATTGTATCCAATTTGCAATAATAAAATATTAAAATAGTGTATTGTACTAACTATGGTCCATAATACATTATTTTCAAAAAAAATGTTCATGAAAATGCACTTAAAATTCCTCTAGCGGAATAAAATCTGATTGGCAAAATTTTAAAAATATATTTTTTCCATAACAAGCTTAAAATTAGTATTTTTTTGAGACCTATTTCAAATACCGTTTCCTCGGGACACATGTAAAGTTTAAAGTAATAAAAATCCTATAGATGATATCATTATAATTTAACATGATTTAATGGTACAATGTGGAAAAAAAGCTCAGCATTATTACAATTTATTTGGAATTTGTATCTATTAATTTATGGCAGAAACAATGAATTATATTGTTCTTTTTACCTTTATAAATATTCATATTTAAAAAAAAATAAAAATAACGTTTTTTTCCCACACGCCTTTTAAATATTTTTCCCTTTCAAAATTTTTCCAATACATACTTTCTCATAAATAATTGGCATCTCTGAATAACCGGCAAATTTGTGTAAATAGAATGAAAATATTCAGAAAAAAAAAAATATAAGAAACAATAACAATAAAATATATTCAACAAGTGGCTGCCAACAAGTGTGTCTGATCATAAGAGGTAACAACAAAATAAAAATCACACACACCCTCTTATACATACACTCTTACAACATTATTATTTTAAAATTTAAATGGTAAGAGAATTACAACAAAGTTACTCATAAAGAGAGTGTAAAAGGGAAGAGAAAAAAAGTGCATTAAATTAAAATTATAAATAATTAATTTTTTGCAGTTTTGTAGTACAAAACATCACGAGTTTGCAAACATATTAAACAATCTACTCACTCCTCTATTGTTGTAATATGCACAACTACACAAACACTTATCTAAAGAGAGAGAGAGAGAGAATGCACAAATAGAAAGTATTTTGTTGTTAGATACATTTTGTGTAAACATGTTAATTGTTTACGGAATTTTTATACATATCTCAACAATATTTTTTAAATAAAAGCAACATGATCTTTTTTTCTTGAGAAACATTTGTTATTAGTTTAGCAACATGTTGCTAGAGAACTTTGAATAATGAAACAAATTTGGGTACTTATTTTTAATAATCATTTAGTTTGGTACTTTTTGATGGAAAATAAGAAATAAAAAATAAAAATTAATGCTGTGAAAACTTAATATTTGGAAGGGAAACTATTACAAGAACCAAAGCAACATTATTAGTTAATAATTTAAAAACCAGCGGAATAAAATACGATTTTCTTTGCCGCTGATTAAACATCCGGTTTGAAGAACCATAAACAAGTCACAATTTGAAATTGCTCTTGTTTTCTCCTTTTGTATACTAATATTTAACACCAGCTGAATGGAGTATTTATGATGTCTTTTCTACTTGGTTTGTATTTAAAGCCAAATAATAACCATTCACTTCGATTTGAGGTAAAGCGAAAAGTAATTGATGAGGACATAATGTTGTTACAGAATCCTGTTTGAAGGACCATAAATAAATTTCAATAGGTAATTCCCTTTCAAAATTTTGTTGTCTCAGTTTGGCGTTACCAAAAACGGAGTTTGTTATCAAATAGTTTTAACTGATAGCGCAAGATGAAGAATCATGCAAAATTACGTTTCGACGTCTCTTAATTTTTGTTCGTATGGTACCCAATTACCTTACTTTGAATACAAGTGCTTTTAAACATCTGGAAATCTTTGCTAGATCCTACTACCAATTATTCTGCAAGCATTTCTTCACCAATCTTTAATCATCAAATTTGAGCGGCTGGTCGGGACGCTTCTTATTGTTCACTTTGAAATCGTCATTTTTAAATTATCTAAATCACTCACGACTAATTGCCCCAGTTAAAGCCAAAATACAAAAGCTAAACGATACTTTCCTTAATAGCCTTTTTATCGTGAGAGAAACCAATAAGATGGTATATTGGAGTTTGAAAGGAATATTGTTTCTTTAAATAAAATTAAAAGGTTTGCCTTTTTTATAACATTCATCAAAACATTAGACCATTTACTTTATTCAGACTAGATAATTTACTTTAATTTTGTACTTTGGAATAGATCTTCAAGCTTTTAATCTCTCGTGAAGTTTATGAAATACATTTTTAACAGTAGATATTTTTCTAGCTTTAAATTATGGATGTCAATGACTAAAAATGTAGTTGGGTTTGTTAGAGTGGAAAAAAGCACTCAAAGCAAATTGGGCTTAGTAAACGATATACATTAGTTATTCATGGTGTTTTATTATTATATAATACTTATAGTTTATATGCACTTTCGCTTTCATTACACTTAAATCTATTAATATTGCCATAAAAAATATTATTACCATCCCTACAATTTTATCTTTAAACATTTATATCATAGAAATTGTTTACCAAACAATTCATTCCATCATTTTTTCATTTCGTAATCTTCGCACTCTCAGCAACGTTTAAATAAAGAGCGTAAGAATAGGTGTGCACTCAGCCAGCACAATTGTGCTATAAAATTGGCATCCGTACTTCAAACTGAATTTTAACTTTAGTGTGCGTTCAGACTAGTTGACTTATTTAATTTTCTTTTTTGAACTGGATTTTTTTTTTTCGTTGATTTGATGGCGATCCTAGGATCTATTATTCTCCGTAGTACATATGTATAAACAATTTCAGCTGTAAGCCAAATTCTTCGCTTAATGTGGTATTCACACTTGCTTACATCTAACATCTACCATCAATTTTACAAGATGTTAACATATTCCCATATGAATTGTATAGGGCTCAGAACTCAACATTTTTCAACATCTTTAAAAGATGTTCCTATCTCATTTTGTTCCACCTAACATCTTTCGATTATTTTAGTGTCATCACTAAAAAAATTACATGAAACTGAAAAAATAAAAAAAATAAAAATGCAAACAATAAAAAAATATAGGAACACAATAACAACAAAATATGTATTAAAACTTTAATTAAATACAAATATTAAAAAAAGTATCATATAAATTGACGTATTAATAATTGTTTTTATTGTTTAATTGCAATAATTAATAAAATTATTGATTATTTTTGTTGATCTTATAAATTTTATATATTTTTTTTTTTCCTCAAGCATTTTTCCTCCATCATGTGACTTTTTCATTAATAAATGATGGTAGATGTTAGATGTTGCAAGTGTGAACAAATGTTTCACATTTTCAACATCTTCCATGCATTCCTTCAAGATGTTCGCAAGTGTGAATACGGCATAAGAGTACGTTCAGAAGAGGCTAATTTTATTTTTTTATTTTTTTTATTTGTATTGATTTGTTTCTGTTAAAAAAAGTATGAAAAGAAATTTTAATATACATTTACATAGTATATTCCATGGTATAATTATGTATAAGCTAATTAATATTATCATTATTGTTTTTTGCTGGTGAAACTGTCAAACTTTATATAAAAAAAAATGTTCTATCTTTTAACAGTTGCTAATAAAAAGTGTGACCAAAAAGTTATTTTTGAACTGCTGCTACCTTATTAAATGTGCCTTTGTATAATGCTTTTTCTCTCATATGCGAACTCAGAATTTTGACAAGAAAATATGCCTTGTGTGAACGCATCATTACATTGCTTTCATATTCAAAAAATATCACTTTAGCGAGCCTTCAAACAAGGCAATTTTTATCTTTTTATATTCATGCATTTTTTTTTTTTTTTTTTTTTGATGCACTTAAGAGAGAAAAAATATTTCACAGCTAGTTTGTACCTTTTGCTCTCTGACAAGAAAAATTGCGTTGTATAAATGCATTCAAAATTTCAGGAATCAATAGAGGCTATTTGCTTGTAAAGCCCTAAGTACTAAAAACGAGATTAAATGTGTTAAACAATTTCTGAACCAAAAAAAAAGTTTTATTTAGTTCTGTCATTAAAATTTGTTCTCTAATATTCTCACGAACTAGTTACGTACTTTTTTAATAGTATCGCATATATTTAAAAAAAAGTACCATAATATCCATCCCTGATACATGTTTTGTATCTCTGATAAACTCTGATATGCGAGCAAGTGAGTGAGTGAGAATTGAAAAATTAATAAAATGAGAAATACGACACGTACTGTGAAAAAGACTTCAAATACTTTTGCTTTTTGTGAAAATCACTAGTCCTTTAAAGCATCTCAAGAAGAAAACAACGCGAAGCGAATAAAATATAAATTAAAAAAGAAAAATAATAAAATTTATAACAGAAAAATAAAAAAACGTTGTCAAACAGTGATTTCAATATTTTTAAAAAATTTGAAGCATTTTTTTTAAAAAAAGTTATAAAAAATCAAAATAAAAGTGTTTTAAAAAAAAAGTAATTTTTATCAAATAGCAAATAAGCGATTTAATACAAAAAATCCTAAACAAATATTTACTATAAAAAAAAAAAACAAACAAAAACTAACTAAAATGTTTTTTAAAATATATTTTCAATATATTTTATTAAACATTTTTAAATAATAAAGCAATGGAAATTTACAATTGTATTTTTTAATAAGTCAAGCATGCTGCACATGCGCATTTAATATAAAAAAAATATATATTTTAATATTTAACCAAAAGAAGAAAAAAAAAAAAAAGCAAACAACAAAAAATAATAAGAAAAATATATTAATATATAGTATACCTATGTACAGTGAAACAACTTTCAACAGAGTTTTTTTTATCTTAAGGTTGGCGTTAATTTTTGTTTATTTGTATCTTTACGGCATCATCTTCCAAAATTCCATAAACTCAGTCAACCAGCCAGCAAATATTGTACAAAAAATACCATCACCCAAAAATATTTACTTTTATACTTATATATAATTTTTTTTTCACGTTATTGTCCATAAACATTGGCCCTCAATGACTTACAACAAGACCAACTATAACAATCCAAACAAAAAACAACAAAAACCAAAAAATATAAAAATCTTAAAACCAACAAATCCACTTAACAATGCCAACCAAAAAAATATACGAAGTTACCAAAAAATCAAAATTTAATACCATTGTTTTAATTCTCTTACTTCTTTTAATACGCCAGGGAACAAGAGAAAAAAATTAAATCTGTTTAATCGACCGTAACGTTTACAACAGTGATGATAATTTAGTTTTTATTTTACAAAAAATAATCACAAGCTAGACACTACTGCTAATTGATTTTATTTATTTTTTTTTTTTTTTTTTTTTTTTTTGAACGGAAGGTGTGTAAACGCTGTAAAAAAAGATCAGTTTGTAAAGAGTAACAAGTAGAAAAAAGAATGAATAAAGTGAATTTGCTAAAAATTTTTTTTGCTAGTAAGAATATTATAAAGAAAATTATAAAAAGGTTATGAGTTATTTTTTAGCTGTAAAAGTAAACAAAAAAGAATGGTAAATTGATCTTATTTTTTTATTTTTATGTAATTTTAGTTTATCTCTTTTAAATATAAATTTAATTTAAATATAATATTTAAATCAAGCAAATAGGTATAATTTTCATAGATTCTTTGATTTCTTAAAGATTTTAAAAATAAGGCAACTTTGTCGAATATTAAAATTAAAGATTTTTATTGCGACGAAATTTCTATTTATTTTATAACCTGAGAAACTACAAAAATCTTTTGATAAAATATTTATTCGTTTCAGAACAAATAGAGCATTTTGGCATTAATTTGTAAGAACATATTTTTTGCATATTTCACCCTTAACGGAATATTTTAGCTGTACTAAATTTTATATCATATTTATAGCATATTTTGTTATTTTTAGATTGTATGGAGTGAGATCGAAAAAATCTTAACATAAAAAAAATCAATA
The DNA here is from genome assembly GCA_951394005.1 of Protophormia terraenovae. Taxonomy (NCBI): domain Eukaryota; kingdom Metazoa; phylum Arthropoda; class Insecta; order Diptera; family Calliphoridae; genus Protophormia; species Protophormia terraenovae. Next base: position 43,649,828 of record OX596077.1, on the reverse strand, counting down.
ATTTAATTTTTTTTTATTGAATTGATTTATATTCCAGATCACAGAAAAATATAACTTTTATAGTTCTAACCACTACTTATGAACTCGTGTATCTTTTTTTGTAACCCTTCCATTTGAGATTTGATAGTTGTTTCAGTCACTTTTTTGGAACAGTTTGCCCATCTCCTTTTAAAATCTTCGTTTTGTTCTCTTTAATTCTCTATTTCTTCACTGGTCGTAGCACCGGACAATTTGGAGGATAGACCTCTTTTGGTACCACTCCAAAGCCTTCTTACAGTATTGACATGATGCCAAAAATATGTGGACACATTGTGCTCTCTTATGAAAGGAAGAAGCATTTTTTTTTTTTTTTGCAAAAATTTTTTGATGTATATTTCGGTATTTATAGAGCCCACTGTAACAAATGACTTGCTTCTTTTTCCGCAACTGCATAAAGATTGCCACACCAGGCATTTTTTAAGAAATTGTGTCTGCTTTTGGATCCTAAACTTATCTTTTACATTTCCTCGAGCATTAGCAGCATACAAATGTTAACACGGAAGCCACTACATACGTTTCATCGTCCATTATACAACATGAGTATTTTTGTAAGAAATTTGATTTTAATTTCCGTGCCCTATTCTTGGCTTCTAAATTTTTTTCAGCATTCCTGTCTGGAACTTTTAGGACATTGTATGTTTTCAGCCTGCATTGGCTTTAATTTTTTGCACATAATAGTCAGAGCACTCAGCTAATGATAATGATTTTTGCTTTAAATTTTCTTGGACTTCCCAATATCTTGTTTTCTTCTCGAACCAAGTTTCCTATCAATGGTCAAATTTTCCTAATACTGTTTAATAACATTGGAAAAAGATTGACGGTAAAAATTTTTTTTTAATTTTTTTATAATTTATAGCACGTACATCTTTTTCGTCACTTATTTTGATTAAATTCACAATAAATCAACATATGGTTGTCATTAAAAATAATAACTGACATATTTTTCAAAGATAACTAGATAAAAAAAAAAATAAATGTTGCTTCCGAAAAAAGTTAAGAGTAAAACGTGTTAAGATTTTTTTTCGATCTCACTCGTTATTATGACATTTCGAAGATAATGGAAAGTTTTTAAAGTTTGATTTTTATTTAATAGATGCCGCCCAAGTTCGTAATCAATTTCTAAGTGTTGCTTTCAATAGGTGTTTTCAAATATAACTTTCAAACTGAAGACCTTTTCCGGTCCAAAAATATGACGTTTTAAAAAATAAACATATTTCGAATTTTTCTGCAAAAATGTACATGCTTTATTGTTCATAACTTCTAAAATATACATTATAGATTTATAATTTTAATTTCATTTAAAATTTATTGACTTCGAAAGTTCAAAAGTCAATATCGATGATATAAAGATTAAAGCTGAATATTAATCAAGCGAGAATGTTATATTCGGCTCGGCCTAATCTATATACCTACCATCTACTTTTTAAAATTTTACGTTATATGGGAGGTGGGCGGACCTTTTTGGTTTCCAAGTTTATATCGATCCTTGAATTATCTGCACAAAATTTCGTTGTCGTACATGCTTTTGTTAAAGAGATATCAGCAGAAAAATATGAAACGGACACCCTGTGTTTCTAGTATTTAGCCCATAACTTGTTTATTAACCCAAACAAACCTTATATAAGATAAATTATCCTGCTTTCAACAGACGGGCCGACGGACATAGCTAGATCGACTCAGAATCTAAACAGGACTCAGAAAATATATACTTTATGGGGTCTTAAATGATTTTTTCGACATGTTACACACGGAATGACAAAATCAATCTTTTTGATGGTGGGTATAAAAACGGTGTTCTTTACGATTCAATACAACGGCAAATACCGATAAACATTGACATATTTGTAAACGATTGACTTAATTGTAAAAATGAACCGCTTGAAAAAAAATTAACCACAATCTAATGTAAAACGATGGGAATTAATGCATACACCCAATATACAAAAATATTGTATATCAAACCTCAAACTTAATTAAAAATTTTCTAAATAATCCATATTGCTAGATCATTGCTCCTATTTAGGATCAAGTCAGTGCTGCAAGTGGATATTTTTTAAAATACCTTTCCAACGTCTTATCCACCTTTGACACTTGATGCGTAAAGTGTCAAGCGAGAGGGTTCTTTCCCCTCTGAAATATGCATATTAAAAGTACTTTCATCACTTTAAAAGTAATTAAAACAACCTCTAAAAAATCTCTATTTCTTTTAGAAAATACTTCTTCATAATTTATTTAACCCTGTAATGTCACACTTCTTCGTAACAATGATGAATTTTTTTTTTTAAATTTACGTTTTTTTTTTTTTTTTTTTTTTGAGAAAACTGAATTTTAAATATTTAATATTTCAATATTTTCTTATTTTATTTCATTTACATAAAAAAAAAAAAATAGTAAGTAATTCAAAAAGTTCGATTTTCATAAGTAAATTTTCTATATTTCCCTTTATAAAATCAACAAAAACTAGATTCTGGCGAGAACTTCAGACTAAAATCGGGCATATTCCCAAAATGAGACATTAGTAAACCTGAAAACCTGGAAAAGATCAAATGTTACATGAGCTATGTTTCAAAATTTTATTTGCAATAAATAACGATACTGACGGGAACTTTAACGATCAGTTTTTCTCTTTTCAACTTTCAGAGTCAATGGTTTTGTGTAAACATAGAATTGAGACAAAAAATATCTGGAGGAATATTTAAGATTGACTGCTCGAATCAAATTAATTATTAATTTGTAACAATAAAAATTACGTTAGAGTTTAATTATTTTTATTTGATTAAGCTTAAAAACTCTCTTGTAATATTTACGGCTTGACATGTAACAGTTTAATTTCTATTTCTCACATTTTATTTGACTATGTCGTTTGCCAGGGATTTAGAACAGATTAAAGAACCAACGCTTAGGTTATAGTTGTGGTTATAGCCAGTAATATGGACCATCAACAAGTTGATTTATGAACAAGTACCTATCTTTACCTCTAGTGAATTCTTTACATTAGAGTTTTGATCAATTTTAGAAGGCACTTAAAATTTAAATTCTTAATCTTAAACTTGTTATCTCTCTCTCTGGAAAATAACTAGTTAATTTTATTTGAAATAAGAATTAATAAAAGCGTGCTTACCTAAGACCAGAATTATTTCCACTTAGAAATCATTGAAAAAAACTTTCATTTTTTTTGCCAGGGATTTATCAATTTTAAAGGTTTCAATATGCGTTACTTTTGTTCTTCATCTTTAAACACAATGAAACAGAAATTAGGTCATCATTAATAATAAAATTCTTCCTCTAAAAAGGTTTAACAAAATATTGATCTAAAATAAGCAACAAAATAAAAAAATCTTATCACCACTGTTATAAACGTTAGTGTTCGAATTTATTTATACTAATAGCAGAGTTTTAAAATAATTTTTAGTCGAAATAAATATTAAAATAAGAAAATTTCTAAAACCTTTTAAGATTTCTACAAGAAATTCAACACTGCAGTAGAAAATAATGTCTGGTAACACTTATCTTAAGTTTGCCATACTAATATTAAAAATATAGTCGGGGTTCACACACAACAATTTAAATTACCGCAATTCTGAATTTATAGGAGAGAAGGGAAAAATAAACTTTTACATTCTCTTTACCTCTTTCGCCAACGAAGTCAGAATTGCGGCAAGATAAATTGCTGTGTGTGATCTCCCACATACATTTATTTTGAATGCCATTAATGTATTAAGAATTCGTAAACTTGGTTTTAAAATTTGAATAATTGAATAATACTTCCTACATATTTCCAAAAAGTTTAAATTGAAAGTTATATCCCTGCGGTCCCTCAGTACCGGTTGAGTACCAATTGACACCTAACTCGTCAATAAAGTTCCAGTTGAGAACCAGTTGACACTACCACACTCGCTAAATATTAGTCAATTTTTAACAGGCATGTTAAGTAAAATAATGAAAAATAAATTGAAAAAAAATAATAAAAAAAAGTTTAAAAAGTAAAAACCCAGGAAAAATTTTAGAACATGTTCTAAAATCATTAGTTCTACAACTGGAGTACTCAGAACCACTTCAGATTCTTTAATAACATCCTCAGAACTAGTGGTATCACAACGAATTATAACACTAATGGAGTAGAACCTTATTCTGATTCTAAATTTGTTTTAAGGAATGTTTTAGAGAACTAGTGCTTAAGAACGAATTCTGTATGACTTCTATATTACTTTCGAGAACAAAATACTGGTTATCGAATGACTTCCTAGAACTTTTTAAAATACTTGTATAAAAAATTCCAAAAATTAAAATAACAGTATTTACAAAGATAAATTTATTTCAATAGTGGCCTTTAGAAATAGCCCATTAGAATATAAAATAAAACAAAAAACTAATTTTGAAACCGTTCTCTAACACTTCTATGGTACTAGTTCCGAATGTGACAATTTCGAACAAAAATCACTGATTAAAAAACTAGTTCTAGAACCGTTCCATAGAATGGGTACTGGCTAGCTAACACTTCTACAGAACTAGTTCTGGAGGTGACAATTTAAAAAAAAATCATTGGTCGTAACGCCAAAGTAGAACAAGTACAGGCTATTTTCATGTGTTCTGGAACTATTTGTAGAACTAATACAAATTTTCCTGGGAATGTTTTAAATTTTTATTATATCAATCGATTCCGAACATGTCCTCTTGGACCAGTCCTGTGACCAGTCTCAAGTTGCTAATTAGCCACCTCCAATGACAACCCCATATAAAAGTGACAGGTTCCTAATATAAAGTTCCGGAACTGGAACCGGTCACTAACCCTGAGAACCTGTCACGTGGCTAGTTTTAAACCAGTTATCTTTCCTCTAGAGATATTATCAATAATAAATTTTAAAATATTATTAATTTTTACTACTTGCTCTTAAGTAAATTGAAATTAATTTATTTAAAAATAATAAATGCTTTCTTTTAAACTTCTGTTTCTTTCCAATTTTTTTTTTTTTTTTTTCAAATAACTTTATTGTGGCATCTTCTTACCAACTACCTACCTGTGTATTGACACATTTTGCCACAATATTTCTTTCACCTTTCTGCCTTTTAAAATCTTATCTCTTTTTGGTATTTTCTGGAAAAGGGTTCTTCTGATTCGTTTTAATAGAAGATGATGTCATAATTATTTTCTAAATATAAAAATATAAATATTGGTGTTTAAAATAAACGAAAACAAAATCAAGATTTCAGATATTTTTTTATTTAAAAGACTTTATTTCAAACAAATGCTCGTTGTACTATAATTTTCTCAATAAATTCCAACAGGAAATATAATTTATAAACACTTCCGATATAAATGATTTTTTAGCCATAAAATATAATAAAATGGCTACTAAATATTATATACTATAATAATAAAAATAAAACCGGCTAAAATTGTTTTCAAATGATGCCAAGAAACAAATAAACAATTAATTGACTACAAATTGTTTATGTTAACATATAAAAATTAATAAATAAAATACAATTCAATAGATTTTACAAAACAACAACAATTTAATTAATATTTTTTATTTATCTAAATTAATCTAATATCTGTATTTTTTCAATTTTAGCTTTAAATACAATAATTGCATATAGAATAACAAAATATATACATACCTACATATATAGTATATATCAAAAAACAAATACAACTAAAAATCAAATTACGCATTTTATTTAAACGTAATATTTTCAGTTTGTTAGTGTTTTTTTATTTTTTCCTCCCCGTAAACTGTTCCAAAATATAAAATAAAATAAAATTCAAATGACATAAATTAATATACGTGATGATAAAATAAAGTATTTAAATTAAACAATAAATCAATTGCATTAAATAAATTTTATTTATACACTTATAAAGAAATAAACAACAAAATAAAGAATTTATCATAATTCAAAAGTATTAAACAAAATTAAAAAGTGAAATAAAGTTTTAATTGAAATAAACAAAACTCTACCTTAAACGAAAAAAAAAAAAAAAAAACAGCAGGTTCCACAACGATCGTTATACGGAAAAAGAAGTACTTAATTATTGCAATCATATTTACTTAAACAACACATTATATTTGTTTAAATAAATTTACTTAATTTTTTTGTCTTCTGTAATATTAAACACAACGAAATTTTATTTTGTAAATGTAAGTAGTTTATGCGAAAATTATTTTAATATTTATTTAAGATTTTAAATATTAATTTGCAAATAGTCTAAGTGTTGAATGCATTCGTGTATCTTAGAAATGTTTTTGCTTTTTATTTTATTAATCACAGATTAAATTGTCCTCTAATAACATTTAATATTTAAGGACTGCGCACGAAAAAATCCGTTCATGCAAATCTGCTTATAGAAACTAAACCAGTGAGCGAATTTTTTTAAAGTGATATTTTTATTAATGACTGTTATGTTCAAGTTCTAAACATAAAAGAATAAATTAGTTCCTGTTGGTTTTTAAGGAAATATCTGATCCTTTCAAGAATTATTCTAATTAATGGTTTTGTCGTGTTTCGGTCACTTTTTTGCTCGAATAAGTCGACTTATTTTTAAACTCCGTTTCATTTTATGCTGAGCTTTTAATGTTCTTTAAATAATTTTTTACTAGAGTCCAATATCTTTCAATTGCACGGAGTTTCGTACAATTTGATGGATTATCCTCTATCGATACAAACTCATACAATTTCTTTTTTACAACTCCATTGTTTTGTTGTTGTAATGAGAAAAAATGGAAACAGGCCAGAAAACAGGGGATACACTGAATTTTATTAGAAAAGGGAGAAGTCTTTTCCAAAGGCACTCATTCCCGTATATTTCTGTGTTAATGCAACCATTTTTTAAGAATGAAGTGCTTCATTCCTGCGTAGGCATGTGACTTCCCAAATAAAAACTTTCTTTTGAATTTTGATTTCTTTGATACACGAAATTTTTCTGCCATAATCCCTCTAGCATCTGCTACATAGAATTCTTGGCTAGGAAGTTGAAAAAAGTCACCCTGTACGAACGTTTCATCGTCTGCTATAGAGAAACAAAATTTCTGAAAAAATTCGTCAGAAGAACTTTCATGTTATTTTTTACCCCCAAATTCTTACTTGCGTTTCTATTAGGATTTTTTTCTTACTTTATAAGTCTTCAGGCTAGACTTCCTTTCAAATTTTCTGATAAAAATTCAAAGCAATTAACTTTTTGTGACACTTTTCTTCCGGAGATGAGGTGAATTTCTCTCAAAATCCTTTCTATTTTGCCTGAGTCCTACAGCCTGAAGATACTATTTGTCTTCCATTGCCAGGATACCATACAGTGATCATGACTCCGTTGTATAATATTATTACCCAAGAAACTATATTTTATTAATAACACACAACAGCCTTCCTTGCAATTATTCAAGAATTTCATGAAAAATTTAAATTATGTGTTTATGTGTTATTTGTTAAACTTCCATTTTAAGAAAAACCAATTTTGCTATTACCATGAAACTTATCACATGACAAGTGAGCATAATGGCAAATACAAACCAGTTAACAAAATTATTAATTTTTCACTACATCAAAAGTTGTAACCCCAAGAGCATGCACGGATTTTTTTGTGCGCAGTCCTTATTTTCTTCATTTTTTTTTAATTTTTTATTTACTAACTCTTGATATTCGCTTTAAAAATTTCAATAATTCTTGCCACTTAGCAGCATATTTTGTCATATTTTCATAAAAAATACGTATTTTAAAGTACTTTTAAAATTTTAAATGACATATTTTGGCATATTTTATGCATAAGAGCATAATTTTTCGTATTTACACCTAAGCGAAAATTTTGCATATTTTGCCATTAGTGAAATTTTCTTTTCCGATTCCCTACTAATTTCATCCTATAAATTGATAAAATTTTTGTAATATCCTGATAAATTTTATTAGATTTAAGTGTTTTTAAGAGTATAAAGAAAACATTTTGTACAATTTCTAATACAAATCAAGTTATTTTTAGCATGAATATAAGATAATTTATCCAGAATAAATTATAATTTAGAAGCATATTTTTAAATTGTAAGGGCATATTTTACGATTTAAAGAGGCATATAAGACAATTTCATTTATATATGTACATTATTTATTTGTACTTAACTAAATCTCTAAAGTTGCATTAAATGCAAAATCGTACTTTTTTTCGAATACCATATTGATTTTGATATTGGGTATTAAAGCAGCTACAGATTGACATATATCATCTCCAATTTTAATTAGCGCTTTGGGTGTGCTTCACTGAAATAATCTTGAGAGAGTGCCTCGCAAAATAGGAATTTCTTCGAGACATTCACGTTTTTTCTCTCCAAGTTTGGGTACCTCCTATAGCATTTCTGTTGTGGGCACATTAACGAGATATATGTCAAATGATGCATAATTTCATGAACTATTAAGCTCCATTTTGAATTTTGCAATACCCTAAACGGCGTAAAATCCCTAGAGAAAAACTGCAAAATTTTAAAATTTGTTAAAACTTTTGCACAACACAATTTGACACTGGTTAATGGCACGCTAATTAAATACATCCTGGGCTTTTTCTACAAGTGTTTACAGCCTACATTAAATGAATTAGACACTTAAGCTAAAATCCGCGATTACTGCGGATGGTGTTACACCACCACCAGCAGTTAGAAAAATATTTGAGGTTAAAGATCAGTTTCATAAAGGTAAACGTAAAATGAGAATTTCCCATATGTAAAAAAAAAAAATCATAAAAAAATCGTCCTTCTCTCCTCCCATATAGAAATATAAAATTAGTTTCCAAAATGAATTGAAGAGCAAACAATAAGTATAGCAAATTGAAACTTTTTAAAACCAAAACTGTAAGTTATATTCGGTTGTGACGAATCTTTTATACCTTTCACCATCTTACGGAATATAATAAAATTTTCGATTTAAAGTATGCTTTCATACTTTCGAAGTCCCTAGCATATAAAGAGGCTTCTAAAACTCGAAAATCGGGTTTTAATCATATCTCTGCCATTTAAGAACCGATCTTGCTGAATTTCAATAGCAAAATTCTCGAAAAGATTTCCGATCGTTTGATATATATATTATGTATGACAGTTACCGATGGGCTTTATAAATGCCATTTCAACCGACACACGGACAGAAGAACATGTTTCTATCGTCATCATTTCTTCCAAAGATCCAGAAAATATCAAAATTTTTTGCTCTCAAACTTTCCAATCAAACTTATATATACCCTTTATGAAAATAAATCCTTGTATATCCGCTTCCTAATAGAAATCAAAATCTGGCTTCATTCATCTTCTTTAAAAGGGTCTGGAAAGAGAAAACATTGTTTGAAAATTTACAAGAACTGCGCACGAAAAAAAAAAATCCATGCAAACTTTAAGGCTTTAACTATTGTACTTGAAACTTCCCTGCGGGAAATTAGTTGCAATTGCAGTAATGCACTGGTCTCTCAAGACCGGTTGAGTACCAATCTAACACGTCACTAAAGTTCCAAATGAGAAGGATGGTGAGAAGCTGACACCACCACACTCACTAAATATCTATTGGGAGTCAATTTGTAACAGGCATGCCAATTGCGCAATTAGAAACACGCAGAGTGGTTAGAGTTAAAGACTATAAAACGTAAGATACGCCTGAAAAACGTGGGTTCGATTTGGTGTGACACTATCGATATAAAAAAAAAAAATAAAAAAAAATTATAAAATAAAATAAATATTGGTTGGTTTACGTGGTATCCCGCAAACTTACGGGCAATCAATTTGATTCGTTAGATGAGACCACACTACTCGCCTGGTCAATGAGTTGAATTGAGTCTGCAATGAGATAGAAGTGTTGAGAAGAGAAATGAGAACATAAATAAATTACACCCAGCCAGTGGAATTGAGATATTTAATAATGTCACTGAATCTAGTGTCAGATATCTCACAGATGTTGTCTAATTGATACCTTCCCAGAAATTTATGTTTGATTGCGTTCGAGGTTGGGCATTCACATAGAAGATGATGTACTGTCTCCTCCTTCTCACGTTTGATACAACTACGACAGTATTAATTATAATGGAGACCAAGTCTGCTTGCGTGTTTTCCGATCGTCCAATGATCTATAAACAATACTATTAGTCTCGAAATGTTTTTCCTTTTGCAGCCTATAAGTTCCGTTGAGCGTTTCTCGTTGTAGGTAGGCCATGTTTAATTCGCGACTCTACATTTGTAGGGTTTCGCCATCTATTTTTTGCCATTTCGAAACAGAGTTTCTGGATTCAGCTTTTGACTGATCCTAACGGGATTGCTACAGAAACCGATAGGGAGGCATTCAAAGCAGAGCCTGCACGGACTAATTCGTCTAGCTGTTCATTGCCATAGTGATCCCTATGCGCAGGAACCCAAACTAAAGTAATGTCATACAGTCGACTTAGTCCTAGCAGTTCCTCTTTACACGGTCTGACTAGAATAGAGGTAATTTTGGGTGATTTGAGCGATAGTATTGCCGCCTGGCTATCGAAGAATATACCAATATTCCCTTGTATATTTCTATCGCGAATTAGTTTACACGAAAATATTTGTTTATTTTGTTTCTCTCTTTCACAAGTGTGTTGAATTCACACAGAACTTGTATGTGAGGAGAGAGAAATGTAGTTGTTGTACGATTTTGACAAGCCTTCTATTCTTAGTATTCTTTGGTCTTAACACTACTAGCTTCTGTTATAAATAAAATATAGAAATATTTTTGGTGTATTTACTTTTTTAAAGAATTTTTTATGAAAAAAAAACTCCCATTTCGAAAATAATTTCGAAATAACTCCAAAAATACTGAGCATAACAAACTATATTAGAATGGTTTAAAACATTTTCTTTAGAGGAATTATTTTCAAAAAATAAAACATACTCTTAGTTTCACTTTGTGAAAATCTTATTTTCTCTGTCTTTCTCTTTTATTTTTTGCTGGACTGTTTTGATCGAGACCCAGCAAAACAAGAGATGATTTTAACATTGTTTTGTACCTGGAAGCAAGTACTTGCTGCTGAAAAAAATTGCAAAAGTTATTTTCTTTAACCCATGGTTGTCTTTGTTTAATGATTTTTTTTTTATGATTCTTGTTCATTGCTTTTGAAGTGCTTTTCTTAAGACTATGTTTGTACAATTTTTAATAAATACACCCAGAGATATATCAATCACATACGTGTTGAAAACGATACCATTCTGTGTCAATAGTGAATCTACACCGTATGTGTTTAAATTAAACACTGCGTGTTCAATTCTTATTGAAAATCGATACCTAATTGGCACCAAGTTCAAACCATTTCGGTATCAATTTGTTAAATTACATATGTTTTCTATTAAATTTGTTAACGAAAGGTATTAAAAAGCTGTTACCGTAAATTACCAATGTGAGCACAACCGTTGTTGATTTTGAATCGAATTTTTTCCCTTAGTGTATAAAGTTTTAAATTGATTTGTTAAAATATATTTATAAAATGCTAATTTTCTTAAAATTTATTAATTCTTTTCACACTAAAAATACATTTATTTTCACATTTTTGTAAGTAATTTTTATTAAAAAGTACAAAATATACACTTAGTTCCACTTTTGAATGGTGAACATTTTTTTGTGAAATTAATTATCTTTATATCTATTAATATTTTGTCATAATGATCAGACAAAAATTCATGCCAAAGAAGACAACCTGTATTTTCTTAAGGGAAAAAATCGATTTTGACAAGCTTAATGTTATTATTGTTGCCAACTGTAAAATCCACACTGAGATTATCCAGAAACCCCCTAATAATATTAGAAACTATTTAACGTGTGACTTTGAAATCGTCTCTATAATAATTTTTTTTTTTTTGTTTTTATTTTTCATTTTCTTCTATAACTAATAATAATTTCTCTCAAGTACTTGTAAGTGTAACCATGTAGCAAATTTTTGCAAATTGAAAAATCAAAAAAGATGTCAATTTAAATTGATGTTTAATATCAATAAACAAGCAATAATAACGACAACAACAACAACTGTAAAAATAAATTTTATTGATTAACACTTTAAAAAAATCACAGAAATGTACATGTCTGTCTTGCTGTCTCTTTTGAAATTTGTATTGCGCAGATGTAGAGGACTTTAAAAAAAAAAAACTATAAATACCAGCAGCAATCTTTACTAACTGACTGACTATTCATACAATATGTCTGTATTTTAGCACATAATAAAAAATATAAATAAATAAATGAATGTTTGACTAAAAGAATTTCTTCATCGAGACCATAAGTGAAAATTGCAATTATAAAATTTTCTATATAGTAGTATTAGTATGTACAAGTTGAGTACATTTATCTAGATAAAATTTTTTTAAATAAATACATATAAAGTATGTATGTATATATTAAGCTTACTCACTAACTGACAATATGTTTAAAATAAAAAAATAAAAAAACTTACAGCTAAACCTACATACATTAGCAGCTATTATATGTAGCAAGTTTATTTAAAATTAACTTAAATATTTCATTTTTGTTGAATGAATTATTTTTTATATGTATATGTATGTAGTAATGGAGATACATAACACATACACAGATACATTACATTACTTAGTATCTCATTCAGCTCTCATTTAAACATTTCAAAATTTATTCATATGGAAACATTTTTAGCTTAACAAAAAAGACCCAGAATAATTAAATATATAGTCTAAATGTCTGTTGATTTGATCTGACTGCCACTGTTGTTAACGCTCCAGTTGTATTCACATTTCATTTTTTTTTTTTTTTTGGCTTTTGATATGTGTATTTTCCCGCCAAACCAAAATAAAAACGTAATAATTTTTTAACTAAATTTTTTAAGATATAAAAAAGTTCATATAATAATTATATTTTTTTTTTTTATTCAAGTTCATTAACATAATTATGGCTAAAAGAGTTTTTCATTAAAATTTGAAGGCAAAATTTTTATTTATTGTTTAAATAATTTTTTTTTTTATATTTTCAATATGGTTGTTAAGGAATTTGCAAAGAAAAGAAAAAAAAAAAACATTTATGGCTTAAAATTGTTTATAGACAAGGCAAAAATGTTCCAGAATAGCATTAAATAGTTTTGTATCTTAGGAATTTGCATCTAAAATTTTTGTTTAACATTTCAGAAAATAAAATTCCCCATGATTTGCAATTTTTAAAATAACTCAGTACAAATTTAATGGCGTCTTAATTTTTGTTTGTTTTGACTAGAATATTTTGCATTTTTTTAAATATTACTGGATAATTTTAAAATTATTTGCTTTAACGAAATGGAGAATTAATTAATAAATATTTTTAATCACAAACAACGAAAATTAATACAGATTTTTTAAGCGAGAATTGGTAAATTTTAAAACAGAAATACTTAATTATTTGAATTTGTAATTAAATATGAAATTTTAAAATGTTTAATACATTTTCTGTAAAAATAAAATTTACGGAATATTTTCTAGAAAAAGGAAATTTTTATGTTTTTATGAAATGAAAATTAATGAAATATTTTCTATTTAAAACAAAATTTATTGTAAATTTTCTATAAAAAGAAATTTTGTCATAAATTTTTTATAAAAATAAAATTAATGAAAAATTGTCTATAAAAAAATTATGAAAATTTTTCTATATAAAGAAATTTGATGAAAACTTATCGAAAATTTTCTATAAAAAGAAAATTTATCGAAAATTAATTTTCTATAAAAAGAAAATTTATTTTGTATAAAAAGAAAATTTATTTTCTATAAAAAGAATATTCAATTCTATAAAAAGAAAATGTGTCGCAAATTTTCTATAAAAAAAATTTATCAAAAATTTTCTATTAAAAGAAAATTCATCGAAAATTTTCTATATAAAAAAAAAAAAAATATCCAAAACTTAAAAAAAAAAAAAATATTTAAAACTTTCTTTCAAAATAAAATTTATCGAAAATTTCTTTAAAAAGAAAATTTTCTTTAAAAGGAAAATTTATCAAAAATGTATTTTCTATAAAAAGAAATTTATCGAAAATTAATTTTCTATAAAAAGAAAATTTATTTTCTATAAAAGGAAAATTTATCTAAAAATTATTTCCTATAAAAAGAAAATTTGTCGAATATTTTCTATAAAAAAAAAAAATTATCGAACTTTCTCTCAAAAAAAAACAAAAGTTATTGAACTTTTTCTTTCAAAAGAAAATTTATCGAAAATTTCTTTAAAAAAAAAAATATATCAAAAATTTATTTTCTATAAAAAGAATTTATCGAAAATTTATTTTCTATAAAAAGAAATTTATCAAAAATTTTTTATAAAAAAAAAAAAAAATTATCGAAAAATTTCTTTCCAAAGAAAATTTATTAAAAACTTTCTTTCAAAGAAAATTTATTAAAAACTTTCTTTCAAAGAAAATTTATCGAAAATTTTCTTTAAAAAGAAAATTTATTTTTTATAAAAAGAAAATTTGTCGAAAATTTCTTTTCTATAAAAAGAAAATTTATCGAAAATTTATTTTCTATAAAAGGAAAATTTATCGAAAATTTTCTATGAAAACAAAATTTATCGAAAATTTCCTATAAAAAGAAAATTTATAAAACATTTTCTATAAAAATAAAATTTGTCGAAAATTTTCTATAAAAAGAAAATTTATCAAAAATTTCCTATAAAAAGAAAATTTATCGAAAATTTCCTATAAAAGGAAAATTTATCGAAAATTTCCTATAAAAGGAAATTTTATCGAAAATTCCCTATAAAAAGAAAATTTATCAAAAATTTTCTATAAAAAGAAAATTTATCGAAAACTTTTTTTCTATAAAAAGAAAATTCATAAAATATTTTCTATAAAAAAAATTATCGAAAACTTTATTTAAAAAAAATTTATTGAAAACTTTTTCTTTCAAAAGAAAATTTATCGAAAATTTATTTTCTATAAAAAGAAATTTATCGCAAATTTTATATAAAAAGTAAAATTATCGAAAATTTTCTATAAAAAAAAAAAATTATCGAAAAATTTCTTTCCAAAGAAAATTTATTAAAAACTTTCTTTCAAAGAAAATTTATCAAAAATTTTCTTTAAAAAGAAAATTTATTTTTTATAAAAAGATTTCTATAATTTCTTTTCTATAAAAAGAAAATTTATCGAAAATTTATTTTCTATAAAAGGAAACTTTATCGAAAATTTTCTATGAAATCAAAGTTTATCGAAAATTTCCTATAAAAAGAAAATTTATAAAACATTTTCTATAAAAATGAAATATATTGAAAATTTTCTATAAAAAGAAAACTTATCAAAAATTTCCTATAAAAAGAAAACTTATCAAAAATTTCCTATAAAAAGAAATTTTATCGAAAATTCCCTATAAAAAGAAAATTTATCAAAAATTTTCTATAAAAAGAAAATTTATCGAAAATTTTCTATAAAAAGAAAATTTATAAAACATTTTCTATATAAAAAGAAAGTTTATCGAAAATTTTCTATAAAAAGAAAATTTATCGAAAAATATCTATAAAATTAAAATTATCGAATATTTTCTATAAAAAGATAATTTATCGAATATTTTCTATTAAAAGAAATTTTATCGAAAATTTTCCATAAAAAGAAAATTTATCGAAAATTTTCTATAAAAATAAAATTGATCGAAAATTTCTTATAAAAAGGAAATTTATCGAAAATTTATCGTCAATTTTCTAGAATTAAATTAAATTTTTAAATATAAAACTAAAATTAACAAAAACTTCCAAGAAATAACTTTTTCCCTTTACAAACATAAAACAAAAAGAAAAAAAAAAGGAAAAAATAATCAAATCGATCTTAAGTGAACATAAGCGAAAGTAACGGTTAGTCAGCTTCATTACTACAACAGCTATAAAATAACTTATGATTTTATTATTTAAACTTATACACACTCAGTTCAGTAGAGCCTCACATAAATAGTACACAAGATCTATAAGTGTATATTTTACTCTATAATACTACTAGACATTTATAGTACAAGTTATCATGCACTAAAATGCATAAAATTTATGTGCGAACAAATCGAGTTCATGGGCAAATATACAACACAAAAAAAAAAAAAAAAAAAAAACTAATGAAAAAAATATTTTTATACTAGCAGATATTGGCCGGTTGGTCTAAGCTGTAAAATACAATAAAAAATAAATAAAACAACAAAGCCAATAAATACCAGCCCCCTTTTATTTGTTGCACTATGTTTGTCGTAATGTTTTCAAAATGATCTATATTGCTGTTATTGGTGGTGTTTATTCTTAAGTCTTAATATATAAAAAAGACTCATTCACAGACTGACTCGCCTTTAAAACAAAAGTTTAAGAAAAAAAACTTAACATTATCACTGCAATTTAATCAAAACCAATTGAAAAAAATTATAAATTTTTAATGTGTGTTGCTGCTACTTTTAAAATACAATCTCCTTTTTGTTACATATATTATTGACGTTTTATTTATAACAATTAAATTTTACACCATTTTCCACAAAAAGAAGTAGGATTGTTATACATACATATATGTATATACATGTATGTACCTAATGGGAATCTGCCATTTAAACACGATTTGGATCGAATATATTATCTGCGATCAGATCATTTCCTTCTGATATGTTAGCTAGACCATTAAAGACGGACAGATGTCAGATTAAAAAGAAAAATCTTAACTTATTTAGTTGACGAAAATCTATTACCAAAATATATAAAAAAAATAAACTAAAATCTTAACTAAGAACACACAAACGAAATTGAACTTTAGTCAATTTAATATAAGCGATATTACCACCATCTGTTTTGAATGAAAGACACAAAGAAATTTGTTGACAGTTGTCAAGTTGTTTTGTTTATCTTGGGAAATTTTTAAGATTTAACAAACATTTTATTTTGGTTAACTAGTTTTCATATTTGTTGTCGTCTGTTTTATAAATTTGTTTGCAAATAATTTTAGCATACAATAGTCCAGTCAATTGATTGATATGTTAATTACAATTAATACGTTATAAAAATATTTTTATATACTAAATTGAAACTTTTTTTATCGAAAACTGAACTTTGAAAATAAAAATAAAACTTAAAATAAATCACAGTACTTATACCTCAACACTGACAACAGTTGAATCATAATTTAAATTATTTATTTGTGTAGAAATATATCATTTTTTTTACTAAAGAACAATAATTGTGGATGTTTAATAAATGTATTAATTACTATAAAATCTTTAGATCTGTTTAATTTATTTGAAATCATACTTAATGTCTTAGATTGCATATTTTATGATTTACAAGATTTTAAATATTACTAAAATTTCATATATTTTAATATTAATATATTTTCTTAATTCCTAGTATTACTAAATTGTCATTTTTATCTAGAGCAGTTTAAATATATTTTCATTGACATTCCACCATAAATGGCTACAAAGTCAAGGTACTATAAATAACTCAACATATCCACTTAATAAATAAATGGTATTACATAACTTTAATTACCAAAATTACCTTACAAAATTAGCAATCAGCCCCTGTTACTCACTCTCCTCACTGGTGGTATTGTGGCAAGTTTTAATGCCAATTAAATTGTTGGTAATTTTTTTTTTTTTTTTTTCTGGTAAAGAATTTATTTGCTGATGCAATACTTTAAATTATTATGTTCATGTCACAATAATTCACACAACACGCAGTTTTTGTTATTGTTGTATTTTTTTAATGAAATACATTTTTTGTAAAAACAAAGCAAAAAAATAATTTTGAAAGTAATATAAAATAAATGAATAAATTTTAGTGTTAGAATATCTACAAAATAAAGAATTTTAAGTTAAATTTGTTCTATTTTAATATACATAATCTAATAACAATAATATAATTATCCTCGAGTCTATACTAGAAAAATTTTTATAAGGACAAATGTAAAAATTTAATTACGATATTTTGCAATGTGTAGACTGAATTTATCGGTAATATTTTAGCGTAACGTCGAGTATATATTAGAGAAATTGTTATCAAAACAAACGTCAAATTTTTCTCTGAAGATTATTTTTTATCTCTATCAATAATAGACGAAAACTTATATCACAATAAATCATGTAAATAAATAGTACCAACAACAATCAAGATGGCATCTTTTACCAAGCAACGTCAAGACAAAGTTGCCAGCGGTCGAGCGCTGATAATTTTCTTTTAACGCTGCAATAATACTTACAAATTTAGTCTGCATTACTTCGAGTCTACATTAGACAAATATTTATCAAGACAAACGTCAAATTTTTATTACAATAAAAATTTCTCTAATGCAGACTGAATTTGTAGGTATTACACTGGGTCTACACATGATTTTTTTATATCAGAATATGTAACAGAGAGTGTCAAATCCGCTCTCTGAGAGAATTATCTCAGTTGTAGACTAAAATATTAGTATTATAAGAAAAATAAAAAAGTTCACCATTTGTCTTAACAAAAATTAAAAAATAAGTAAAATGGATGTCAGATGTATTGATATTTCTTACTGATCTAAACAAACCTTGCCATCTGACAGTTTAAAGCCCAAATTACAATAGCGCGTAGTCAGCAGCAGTGTGTGCTGCCATAATCAGCTGATTATTTAGAATGCACTGTTTGTTATGGTGTTGATTACATTTGATCAGCAGCAGTTTGCAGTGCTGTTTCATTTAGCCCTGTTTCTAAATTCACTGCGCTGCATTCAGATTGAGAGTGAGCAAATAAATGAGATGCTAAAATACACAAGTAGAACAAAGCTAGATGGTGGTTGTAAATTGTGGCTGCCTACGCTAAATTGTAATTATAACGGCAGCAACATGTTGTGCTGACAGTGATCAGCTGATAATTTTTGCTGATACTGTTGCTGACTACGCGCTATTGTAATTTGGGCTTAAGGAAAAAAAATTCTATTATTTTTTTTTTTTTTAAACAAGTATAAGAGAGTTTTTAATTAACATTTATTTCACCATTTGATTGTTAAAATAATACCTACATTTAATTCTATATATTCTATAATCTATAAAAATTATTTAAATTTTTGCGGCAACATTTTCTTAATGGTCCGCATCACATGGTTCTCTAATTTCTTAGAAATCATTAATAAAATTCTTTAATTAAAAATAAATCAATTGCATATTTGTTTAAAATTCTTAAGAAAAATAAATCTACTTCTTTTTTATTAATGTTTGCTTGTCAAAAAAAAAAAGAAAAAAAAAACTTGAACATATACCACCAGCATATTAACAAAAAATAAAGCGGATGTGAATCATTTTTAATGAAAATTGTTGAAAACTTTATGTCTATACAAGAATTTTCATAAGTTTTTTTATTACTCTTTTCTTTTAAATTAAATCTTTTTATACCTATAATAAAAGTAAAGAAATTTCATTATTTATTATAAATATATATATATATATATATATATATATATATATATATATATATATATATATATATATATATATATATATATATATATATATTAACAGCAAATATTTCAAATTTTTATATTCTGATATTCTAATTCTATTATTAATCATTAACAAAACAAAAGAAATATTTTAAAAACTATTTAAAAATAACCAAAATAAAATCACATGCATTATTTTGTTTATTTTAACAATATTTCTATTTAAAAAATCTAAACAATATTTTTGTTTAATAAACATTTAAATCAATTTTATTTATAACATAAATAATAATTTTTATGCCATACATATTTTCTTTGACTTTAAGCGAAATTAAGTGCAGACAATAAACATTAATTAAAAACATCTTTAAATAATTATTTTGTACATACAAGTTATTTTATGAGCTGAGAATCTTAAATTTAATATAATAAAGTATGATTTTTTTAAGAATAAAGTTGCCACATATAAACATTAACTTCCCTCTCCCCCATTTATGGTTACAGAAAAATTTATAGTGTTTATATAATAATTAAGACAACCAGCTGTTTTGATGACAGGCCCCCTTTTTGTGTGTGACTGTTTATTATTAATATAGTCATAAATTTTAAACCCCCTATGGGCTTTAATAATTTTATTTCAATTGTTGAACTATTATTATTTTTTAACTTTTTTATTTTTATGAGCAAATTAGTTTTTATTTGTGTGTAATAAAAATATTAAAAAACTGAAAAATTATGTCATATAGTTATTACAAAATAATTATAAAAACTATTAAATTTGCCATAAACAGATAATAAAACACAAAATGATGTTGTTGTATTAAGCGTTAAAAAATAAAAAACAGAAAAAATGTTTAAATATAGAAATTATATTATTAGAATGTGATTCCATTTTTTGTATAAAACAAAAATCCCTTATAAAAATTATTTTTATAAAAAAATTAAAACAAGTAGAAACACTTAATTATAATAACTTGACTTTTAACAAACTATAGTTTTAATAATTATAGATTTATTAATAATTAATCTTTAAATCTGGTAGCCTTAGTAAGAGTATAACCAATTTTATTTGGTTTCCCTATTTGTAAAATGTCTTTAATTAAAGGTCTTCACACTAGAGTTATAAATCAAAATATATATATTTTGCTATTTAAAATTGTTTTAATTGTTTCCTATTGTGATTATTTTCTCTTCATTTGTAAAGTTTTCATATCGCTCGAATTTTTCCATGAATAGTATTAGTTTGTCATCTGTTTCGTATATTTACAACAAATCTATACCAGAAAAATATATGTATATCAAGACAAACGTAAACATGTTATCAGTATAAAAGTTTGTCTAGTGTAGACTGAATTTGTCAGTACTATTACAGCATCAATACAACGTTATCAGAGTTCGAGTGTTTACAACTTTGGAACCATAAAATTACAAAAAATTAAAAAAATTTATTAAGTGGCACTGAGTCATTAAACGAAACTTTTATATTTGATCCTCTCTTAAAAACATAAATCGCTATGATTTAAATTTTATTTTTCACTATTGTGAATGATTTTATTTGCATAAAAGTTACCATATCGTTGTCTGTTTATATTTTCTATTGCAAAATAAAAAGGCGCCAGCAATAATATACAAAAATGTATGCAATAGAATTGTTAACATTTTAAACTTTAAATTAATAATCACAAAAAAAATAATAATAAAATTAATTACATTTTTATGATTTCGTTAAATATACAAATTTCAATTAGTGAATTTTATCATTTTAGCAGTATATCTTTGGCGACCTCAATAAATCCATTCCCCTTTCAAATAACTGATTTAAAATTGCTGCTGATCTTTTTTCTTAAGAAATAAGTATTTTAATTGATTTATGAAAAGGAAGCCATTTAATATTTAATAATTTCCTGCCTTGCAAAATCTCCCAACTCAATTGATATCTTATTTGTATTAAAGTCTTTTAAACATAAGAAAAAATAAAAATAGTCATAATTAACATCAAAAGGAAAATTCACAGCCATATCGTCGAGTCTATACTAGACAAAATGACATTAAAACGAACAAAAATTTGTCTAGTATAGACTGTATTTCAAAACAAAATTGTCAGAGTTCGAGTGCATGCAGACAACTTAATTTTTATCTTGAAGACATTGTACCTCCTTCCCTATTATTTATAAAGAATAATAATTATTAAAATTTGACGTTTATATCTTAATAAAAAAGTTGTTTATCTAGAAATAGTGTAATGGATGCGGATGGCAAAAACACATTTACATATTAATGTTATTCAAAACATTAAAAACGTTAAGAAGTCTAACAGCGTCTTAACAACATTAGCACAATATTGGTAACATTTTTGTTAAGATTTTAAAACATTAAACAAAATGTTTTTATATGTATATACCTTTACCACTATAAACATTTGAACAACTTTTCAGCAATTAGAAACATCTTTGTATACTTAAGTTTATACCCGGCAAAAATAATTTAAACGTCATGTCTGTTAGGCAAAATCTAATGCTTTCACAGACATTTAATGTCTGCACACTTTCGGCAAGTAATTACAATTTTCATCAGAAAATTCATGCCATTAGTAAGCACATTTCTAATGTTTTGTCAAACTAATAACCAAATGTCTGTTCAAAATTTTGGTATACATGCCGGTATAATTGCTGTGCAATCACTCATATAAATCAAAAGCTTGTGCAAACTGTCGGCACAAAATTAGTACCGAATTCGGAAATAAAGCCTCCATTACTCTACCGTAAATGTAAATGTAGCGAATCAGCTGACACGTTTTGCTTATGAGAGTTATGTGTGTATGTGTACTAAAAAACGTAAATGTTACGTAGCAAATTAGGTCGCTCTACGTTTTTACGTGACAGCTGTAACAACAGTGTTGACAGCTTTTTATTTCATTATACTAAATCTGCGTAAAAAATCGCTGTAAATGGTTTATCAATTGGACAATTAGTTTTGCTGTTTTCTTCACTAAAAAAATGTTGAAATAATTTAAATAGTAGAGTCGAATATTTAATTTAAAATTCAAAATTTTTGTCATAAAAGCACAAATTTCGTTTTGTATACGAATCGCTGAAATACAAACCAATAAATTTATCGATTTTCAATTTGAAGAAATATGTGTAATTGACATCACCGATGTTCATGTGTACAAAACAACAACAAAGTATTGGCTACATTTATGTTTTTAGAGTAATCATCCACTTACGTTTCCCTTTACATTTACGTTTTTACATTTACGGTAGAGTAATGGAGCCTTAAGTGTACTTACACTTTATATAGTACACTCATATATATGTATGTAAAAAAAATACATGTTTCATCTAATAACCACTATGACGTTAATGCCCTTAAACAAATTGAGGTCTGTCATTTTTCTGTTTTTTACTTTTTTGTTTTCTTATTTTAATCAATTAAAATTTTGTTTCTTTAGTTTAATTTCAATCGATATCAATTAAAAATTTTGTTTGTTGTTTCTTTTCATTTTCTGAATTCTTGTTCTTATTTATTCTCTATTGTTGCTGATGTCAGTCTTTCTCGTTGCTGCTTAAATAAATACGAGAGTATAAGAACAAAAATTGGCAGTATTGCATTTTAGCTATACTTCAAGGTCAAATTTGAGGATCAATTTATTTACATTTAAATATACATACTATATAATTAGTATTTTTCTTATTTTATACTGTCTATGAATGAATAAATGAATGCAGATACAACAACATCTGGTCTATAGGAAAAAAAAAACTTATTATTAATTTTTATAGATATATAAAAATAAATAAATACATACGTACATATTTCTTTTAATTTAGTAGACAAGTACATTATAGTCAGTTATATGTAAGAATGACTGAGATTTCCATATTTTGTGCCAGCAAATGGCTCATGTCTGTATTAAAACATTAATTGTACATGAACAGATTGTAGATATAAAAATGTCAGCACTTCTAATTTGCTATTTGATTTAAATTAAAAGAAAATCTCTTTATACATATTGTGGTTAAATAAAACATGAAAAATTAAGTCAATATACATGTGTATTTAGGAGAACAATATTAAAAAAAAAAATAAATAGTTTTATTGGATATTGTATCTAAGAGCTGAGTCATTTAATAACATTAAATTAAAATTTGTTTATTCAATAGCATTTTTAGTAAATTAATAATTCTCATTGAAAGATAAAATTCAGCAATCTATAAAATTTGGGTTTTTAAAAGAAATATTCTGTGGATTGTTTGACAGTTTAAAAGAAAAGAAATTAAATTTAGTAATAGTTAAAATTTTGAACTTGATAATTGCAAAAACTAAAACGCTAACATTTTGATTTTATTGTTCAATATTTAAAGATTCCTTAATTTAAAGGTTATATCAGGAGTGGAAAATTAAAATAAAATATTTCTTTAGTATCAAAAACATAGTACTTTTTGGAACCTTAGATAATTTAAATTTTTACTGCCTATTAGCATCAAAATAGTACGAGTGTATCAAATTTTCCATACCTTGGTCATTATGCCATTTTTTTGTACAGAGTAACAAATAGAAATAACATAGTGTCTATATTAGACAAATTTTTATCAAGATAAATGTCAAAATGAAAGCGAATTTATGCATAGTGGCAACAGTTGCCCAAAAACAACAATAAGGCGAATTCATATTGAACTGCATATATACAGTTTGATAGCTGTAAAAACCAAAAATAATAATCAGCTGTTAAACTGAGGTTACCTTTTATACATTCGCACTTATTTTGACGTTTGTCTTGATACACATTTTTGTAATATAGTCACTATGTAAAAAATCATGTATAAATACCTTTATTGAAACTAAATACTCCCTTACTTCGAGTCTACATTAGACAAATTTTTATCAAGACAAACGTCAACATTTTATCATGATAAAGATTTGTCTAATCTAGACTGAAACTGCAACTCAAACAAAAATTTGAAGTTTGTCTTGATACAATTTTTTCTAATATAGACCGATGTTATGAAGAGTAAAACATTGACATTTTTATTTTTTCAATGATAATCTTATTTATCGGAACCGTCACCACTTATAATTAAAGAAATTTTCTTCACTATGAATAGTGAGTTCAGCATGTGCAAGCAATTGTCGTAACAAAGTAGTTATTAATTTTTTTTTTACATTTTGTTTACATTAAAATTAACCTGAATATATGTAAATACAAAATATATTTCAATGCACATAAATCTGTCAATATCACTAATCTCTTTGTTATGTGGCACCACTAAATATATTTCTTGTCATAAAACATTTAGTCTATACTAACATTTTTATGAAGACAAATGTCAAAATTTTATAACCATAAACATTTTCTTAATGTAAACTAAATTTGTCAGTATTATTTCAGAGTCAAAATAAAATTTTCAGAGTTCAAGTGCTAACAACTTTGTCTTGACTTTGCTTAATAAAAGACGCCATTTTGGTTATTGTTGATACTTTTTACATGGTTCATTATACCATAAGTCTTCCTTTATAATTGATATACCTAGATAAAAAAATCTTTTTATTTTATTAAAATTTTCTATTAATAAAACATTACATTCCTTTAAATATTCCTAGATAAATAGTGAACGTTAAACACAATATGTTTTAACTCTACTCTGTAAGATATTTATAACTTGGTCTGCTTTTATTATTATGTCTTTTTTTCATTAGTTTTGCCACCATGAAGTAGTTATAAGCAATTGACAAAATAATAAAGTTACAGAGAAAAAAATAAAACTTATAACAACATAAAACTATAGATCGTACAAATCAAGTTTTTAGCTCACCTTGCCGTTCGATTAAATTAAATTGCATTACGTATTAAACATCAAACTTCTTACATACAAACATATAAGTATTGTTGATTTTAGCTTAAGTTTTAGTTGTATTTTTTATTTTTATTAATAATATAGTAATGCAGGCAATAACCATGTTTATGCACAAAAAGTTTTTGTTAAAAAAAAACTACGTCCCACCATATGTGGGGTTTTTTAAAAGCCGGCAACAAAAACAATCTCTTATTTAGTAAAGGCAAAACTGCATTTACAATATTTATAATAATAAAAAAAACGCACATTGACAGTCTTAAAAAATCGCAAAAATGTTGAGGTTTAAACGAATATTTTATATTAACGCAATACATTTTTTTACTTTAAACACACCCAACTTTTATAAATACTTATATAAAAAATTATGTTTTTTTTTTTTTCAAAAAATGACTAGGAGGTTTTAGCTTTGGCGGCAAGAAAAAATCTTATGTTTCGTAAAATACAAAAAAAGAAAAAACAAAATATGTTTGTTGTTTAAAAGCTTAAATCCATGAACTGTTTAATAAATTCATTATATATTCTTGCAACGTTTTTTATTTATAAATTTAATTTATAAATATGTATAATGTTTATATATATTTTATATTAAACTAAATTGCCAGTTATTTAACTACCAACTTAAAAAAAAAAATTAAGAAAGAAACACGCAATATTTTACTAACGTTTTATGGTATGACATGATCAACGTCACGTTTACTTTAATTTACCATAAATATTTCTTTTATTATTCATAATAAATGTTGTTAAAAATATAACTCCCTAAATTTTTACATAAATACCTAATATCTTGCCATAAAATATAAATATCAATTATATATTTTGTTTTTAATATTCTTGTTACGTATACGTACTCGTGTTCGTTTTGCTAACTACTAATTGAATAATTTTCTAAAAAGAAACTTTTTTTTTTTACTTTTTGAAAGTAAAATGTCTAAGATTTTTAGGATACTAATGTTCAATTAGCTTGTTAATGCACTTTTAAAAATTTTGAAAATGTTTATATTTGATATCACGTTTATATGGCAGCTAGTTGTAAAGTCCAAATTACAATAGCGCGTAGTCAGCAACAGTATCAGCAAAAATTATCAGCTGTTCACTGTCAGTACAACATGTTGCTGTCGTTATAATTACAATTCAGCGTAGGCAGCCACAATTTACAACCACCATCTTACTTTATTCTACTTGTGTATTTTAGCCTCTCATTTATTTGCTCACTCTCTTTGTCTCGCTCTCAATCTGAATGCAGCGCAGTGAATTTAGAAACAGTGCTAAATGAAACAGCACTGCAAACTGCTGCTGACCAAATGTAATCAACACCATAATAAACAGTGCTTTCTAAATTATCAGCTGATTATATCAGCATACACTGCTGCTGACTACGCGCAATTGTAATTTGGGCTTAACGCTACGACCACACGAATCTTATTATTGTTCGCACATGAAGAAGACATCGTCACACTCACTATTTTCGTAATTTTATTTTAGGTGGAAATAGCACTTATTCGAATAAATCAGTATTTGTTTAGTACTTAGAACTGTCAAACTCCATATAAACAGTTTGGTCCACAACAAGAAAAATTCAAACAGGTGACCTCACTGAATCAACTTTCAAACTTCATATAAGCACAGTTTTGATTTCTCGTTGAAGTTAAACTTCAATGTCTAAAAAAATTAATCAATTAGCCGTATTTTTGTATAATTGCAACTACCTGTTTCATTTCGCCATGGTACACACTACCCAAATGCTAAGTGCACACAATTTTGTTCAACGTTCGAACAAATTTTGTTAAGTACGGTCCAAGAACAAATCTATTGACCGAAAATGAAAATGCTATTCATATATACTAATATTTTTATTAGTAACGCCAGATGTCAAAACTTTGCTTTATTTCGAAAGAGTTTGTCCAGGTTCACACTACCACAGCGACACTTATTGTTTTAACAATAAATTAGAGAAATTTGTCAGAGGAGGTGAGCTGACAATTTTACCATAACACTCCCATTCTAAATGAAGTCTAAACTGATAAATTTTTATCTTACTAAAAATTAAAAGTTTGACTTAAAAAGATTTTACCTGTCAAAATGAAACAATGTTACTTGAATTTCGCTTTCTAGTTAGAAATCAATAAATCGAAATTCTTAAGAAATTAAAAAAAAAAAAAATCTCATGTCTTATTATGTGACAACATTTCCCCTTATATATGTTATAAAACTAAGTTTTATAAAAAAATTCTCACGCTCGTATAACCTAAAACATAAATCTATTTTTTATTTTTTGCCAATATTTGACCGTTATTTTCAAAGAATTTTTCTAACTGAAAACAGTGGTAAATACAAAGAAAAATTAAATTCACATTTACTGCAGTATTTAAAATAGCCTTTTCTACGAAATATTGTGTATTGTTTGCAGTAACATATCTATCGGTAGCTGCTTCTCTAGCTAAAACATTTCTTTCATGTTTTGTTGTCATTGTTATTTATTTATTTTTTATTTTTTTGTATTTTATTTAAGTAAATATTATTTTAATCGTGTGCAGCAGAAAAAAATAAAAACATGCTAGACTTTCTGTCGTCGTTCGTGTTTTTTTAATACATATATTTTAGACAACATCAGCAGCAGCTATAACGACTGCTGTTGCTACATACATGTGTATAAACATCACGATAAATAGTAGCTGTGTTACCATATTAATGCGTTAAGTTTAGAAATATTTAATACAAATTTAAAATCATATTAAACATTGATGTTTTTTTAATATTAAAAGGAAATTTTAATTAATATTTGATATGCTTTCTCTAATTATAATATCCCATAAAAAACAACAATTAAAGGGATATTTATTTAACGAAATTAATCAAAAATCGAGTGTGCCAATATTTCAATAATTTTAATATATTGAGTCTATATAAAATGCAATTTTATCTTGATAAGTACTATTTGACATAATGCAAAGTTAGACCAAACAATAATTCATCATTTTAAGTTGTTCTTAAGTATGTATAGAGCAAATATTTATTATAACTTTTGTTAAAACATAGACAAAATTGTAGTCATATAAAAAGTACCAAGAATAATGAAAATATAATGTTTTACTTAGCAAAAGTTAAGTTAAAAAGAAGATAATACTATTCTACGCTAGGAAAATGTTTGTCATGATGAAAATTTGATTTTGTCTTCATAAAAATTTGTATAATGTAGGTCAGTTATTGCTTTTTTTTTATCTATTTAGTTATGAAAATTTACCTGTCATAAAACATCGCCAGAATGATTAAAAATTATTTATTTATATCATCTGTAATAATTTTTATTAACAAGAGAAGTTTTCGAATCTCGAACGATAATAAATATGTCAAAACATTGCTCTGATACCTTTTTAATTGTAATATTAATATGACATTTGCCTTTAACGTAATTTCTTTTTTAATTTTGAAATCTAAGAAATATTTAATATAAATAGTAACCAATAAAATATCTTGGCATTATTTTTAAATATCCCATTAATATCAGCTACCCTGCCAACATTTTCTATCCAAAATTGAACTAAAGAGTAACCTCAAGTTGTTAGATATAGCAGAATATGATATCATTTTCTTATCCAAGAAGTGTCACCATTCGGGAAGAAGTGTGCAGCAGTTCTTATACTTTTTTTTTATTATACTATTAAGAGCTTTATTTGGGTGTCGAATTAGAGTCATTTTTAGTGATGAATTTGGACACTTTTTTTCGAAATTCTAACAAAATATTCTATCCAAATTATCACTAAAAAGTAGAAAAAAAAGTATAATTTTCCTATCCAAAAAGTGTCACCGTTCGGGAAGAAGTGTGCAGCAGTTCTTATACTTTTTTTTATGATACTATTAAGAGCTTTATTAGGGTGTCGAATTAGAGTCAATTTTAGTGGTAAATTTAGACACTGTATTTTGTGTATTTTTTGGGCATCGATATCATTTAGGAAGGAAAATGTAACATAATTTTAGTTATACTCGAATTTTTGCCTTACTTTATTATATTCTAAATTTATTTCTATTTTGCGAAAATTTTTTAAATTTTTTAAATTTTTATTTGTTTTTTTTTTTTTTTAATTTAAACTTCGATTATATTTCTTTCAACTTAATTGACGTCTTACAACTAAGTACCACCGTTTTTTCACATTATTAGAAAAATCGAAATTAATGTTATTTGTTTTTGTAAAATTGTTTTCAATCAGAAAAATAACGTTTAAAGAACACAAACGGGAAACAGTTTTTGCTAACTTTATATATATCCAAAAACTATCTTTCAAGTGACTTTTTCGACATTTTAGTTATTAACATAATGCATTATAAATAGATGAAAAGTTGAAATTAATGTTATTTGTAATTTGGTTTACTATCCATAAAATAACATCTTGAGAGTACTAATGGGAGTTTTTGGTAACATTATATATATCCAAAAACTAAATTTTTAAGTGACTTCTTCGACATTTTGTTAGTACGAAAAATGTATAATAAATAGATCAAAAATCGGAATTAAAGTAATTTGTTTTTGTAAATTTAACACTGTAAATAAGCACTAAAAGGAGTCATATTTCTGATAGTGGATAAAACTATCACCCAATTGTTGGCAGGGTATAGGTCAATACAAGTATGTTAAAAAATTCCAACAAAAAACTTAGCAAGATAGCGGTAATAATTTTAAATAACAAAATTGTAAGACCAATAAAATATTTGTATGCCTTTGTATTTTAATGAGAGTCTCACATTTTTCTTTATAATTTTGACCAAATGGGAAGTTAGACTTTTTCTATAGCGTACCAACTTTCGTAAGGGAATAAACCCATTGTTATTAATATTATGCTGCTTAGAATGTACATATGTATGTATACATGTCTTCATGTTCAGCGATTTTGTATACTTATATAGTATTTGTTGGTGTTACTGCCTCCTCTACAAAACAACAACTTCTAGTTATTGTTGACTTTTTTTATTGATGTAAAACAATAATAAACATATGTGTATGTACTTGTACTTTAAACATAAAAAAGAAGTCACTGTCAAATAAAAGAATGTTAAGAGTTGATAGTTTTCTTAGAGGTTTATGACTCAGATTTATTTAAATAACTTTGTTTATGTTTATACATTTCAACAAGTAGTTTAAATATTTGTTTGTTTTTATTTAATTAAAATAGTTATTAAGAAAAATTAAATAAACATTTAAAATATTACTTAAACTATTTTTATTTTCAAAAGGAAAAATAAATTGACATCTTAAATACAGCAGACTAATTAATTTATACACTTAAATAATAAAAAATAAATCAAATTATTCAAATTTATATACATATGTTTGTACTATGTATATACATTTTAAATCTATTGTTAACATAAAAAAAAATTAATTGTCATTATACCACACAACACTTTAACAATTTAATTTAAACAAAATTTTTATTATTTTGTTTTTTTTTTTTTTGCCACTGCTGTACAACAACAAAACATACATATATTAACATTATTACTCATTATCACAAAAAGCTACAAATCACGAGTAGTGTGTTTTTTGTTTTTTGTTAAGAGAGATACCGAGACCGATCAACCAAAAACTAAAAAAAAATGTTTTTTTTTTTTTTTAATTTGTTTGTTGTTCTTTTTCTTGCTAGTAAGTTTATAAAATTTTTAAGTATATTAATTTAGTTCTAATTTTAATTTCAAACGAGCGAGTTTAAAAATAATCGCGTGTTGTGATTGGGTTTTGCGTGTTTTATATATATTTTTATATACACGCCCACTTTTTTGTAGTTTTTTTTTTTATTTTCTTTAAATTGATCGACAATAAATTTTGCAATTGTTTTAAATATTATATTATTATATTATTTGTAATTATACTAAGCTTTTAAATTGCTTTATAATTAAGTTAATTAAAAAAGGTATGAGACATTTGTTTTTATATATTCTATATTATGATTTTAAAATAACTATGTAAATGAAAATGTCTTATCACGATAAAAAAAAAATTGTCAGTGTTTAAACTCTGAGAATTTTATTTTAATAATTAACAACATTTTAATTGTTATTTCCTATAACTGATTTTAATAAAGAATATAAATCAGTAATTTCGTTGTTGCTTTATTTTATGAGCTAAGATAACTGTTTGTATTTGTCAGACAATAAATTATTATTCCTGAAAAACTACAATTTGAAATCTGCTTAATCGTTACAGATATGTATTACGATCTTGATACAGATATGTATTACGTTCTTGTTTCGCTTAAATTAGAGATAATCTAATTGTGACAATTTCTTATCAACACAAATGTCAAATCCTTATCACTTTAAATCTAGTCATCGTAAATCCGTATTTTTGCATCTTTATGGCAAAATTTCCAACGCTAGACTTATGACAAATTTTTCGTTATAATAAACTTTATTTAAATTGCTTATTAAATAAAATTTATTATAATCACGGATTCTTCCGTGATTTTATACATGTTAAAACAATATTTTGTTAAGTTTAGATATATTGTTTCAAGTTATCCCAAGTCTTTCAATATAATATTATGTTTTTTTTGGGTGGTCTTTTTTTCATATTTCCTTACTTGATCAATTTCATCAGCTATTATATATAATATATAAAAAAAAATCTTTTAATCATAATAAAATCAAGTTTTACTGTACTCTCTAATACAACCAAACATATTCACATAAATAAACGTGTGGTTAGTACACCTTGAACGCAAAAATTTAGATTTGAAGAAACAACACAGACTGCTTGGTTCCAGCCAACAATCTAGCAGCAAAAAGCTACAAGAAATACGTTTAAATATTCCTACTATTAAGTCTACAAAAAGAAAAATAAAGAAATACTTGCATGCAACTAAATTTCTTCGGATACTACTACGAGGTTTAGCTTAAAAGTGTTTTTAAATCAGTCGAAATAAAAATACTCATAACAAAAACAACTTCTATTGGTCTGCTGATAATTGTCAATTATTACATAGTGTCTATATCAGAAAATTTTTTATCAAAACAAACATCAAAATTAACACGAATTTATGGAAGGTGGCAACAGTTGCACAAAAACAACAATATGGGCAATTAATTTATGTTTTTATACCCACCATCATTCCGTGTGTAATATATTTTCTGGGTCCTGGTAAAATTCTCAGTCGATATAGCTATGTCCGTCCGTCTGTTGAAAGCAGGATAGGGCTCAACTACATAGAATACTTTCGCTTCAACTACGACTGACAGCTACGCAGCGCATAAATGATATAACCCATTCGTTGTATTATTTTGTTATTAAAATTTTATAATAAAATATAAAGATGTAAAAATTAAATTATGTTCTCAGTTGCAACAATGAATTGCAAATTAAAATTTCCGACTCAACAAAAAAAAATATAAAAAGTATTAT
The DNA here is from genome assembly GCA_951394005.1 of Protophormia terraenovae. Classification (NCBI taxonomy): domain Eukaryota; kingdom Metazoa; phylum Arthropoda; class Insecta; order Diptera; family Calliphoridae; genus Protophormia; species Protophormia terraenovae. Next base: position 43,617,169 of record OX596077.1, on the reverse strand, counting down.
AATAAAACAACCGACAAAATGTATTTATGTACTTTGGCACTTCAAAGTTGAACATTTTTTATCTTTGAAATACTTCACGCAGAAGTTTGGCGTACAGATTTGGTTTCGCTCCTTACAAATGCATGTATTTTACTGCAGCTGTCAGTTGCAGTTGAAGCAAAAGTATTGTATGTAATTGGAACTTAAGACTAAGTGTCAGCGCTTAATCTTTTTACATGGTTTATTATAACTTACATCTTTTCCTATACTTTATAAATAAAAACAATTTTCTATAATTTAGCAAAAATGTTGACGTTTGCCTTGATAAACAGGGTAATAATTACAATGACATTTATTATCAAGAGAAAATTATTTACCTGATAAATGTTTATCAGACTCTTGTCTTAATAAAAAAAGTTATCTCATCTAGAATCTTTCTTAGATTTTTAATGAACTTATTTGATTAACCTCGTATTTTATTTAGCTTCTTTCTGTCTTGTACATATAAAAGAACAAAATGTGTATGTATTATGTGTTTTATGTTAATAATATTGTTATTTGTATGGCTGTCATATAAACTGCACACAGAAACATTTGCCAGCAATATTAGCAAGACACAATAACAACCAGCAACATTAGCAGTAGCAATAGTAAAAAACATTACAACAACAAAATTGTTGGCTTAGCAAAAAAAAAAAAAATTGGCCTTAAATAGCAACAAGTAATACATATTAATTTAGTTTTCGTGTGGTATAACTAATAAAAGTTTTAAACTAATACTTATTCTTTTCTTATTTTCTTATAACTAAATACAATTACGTTTAACTTACCATAAACATGTTTAAAGCAGGGTTTTTATGGTGGAAATTCCCGAATGAAGTTAAGAGAAAATGTCTGACTCAAATGTTAGTTATAAATAGGGCTTGTTTGGTGATCAAAAATAAAGAGATTTATTTTTATTATAATTTTTTTTTTTTTTAATATATTCTTTCACACTAGTTTACACATTTTAAAAAATGTTTTTAATTTTTAATTATAAATTTAATTATATAAAACAACAATACGATGAATTTATAAATTTTGTATGCTTGGAGTTTGACTTTTCGGTGAACTGTCCTGTTGGAATTCGCCTTGGAACAAATTATACAATTTTTTATCAAAACATTTCTTTAGTTTAGACATATATAGCGTTTATACGCACCTATTACTCGCAATTAAAAATATTACAATATGAAATTTTTGCCGTATAAACGGTGAGTTAATATTCTATTTGCGAGTTAGTAACTCACGAAAAATAATCGTGATTAGTGCAGCTATTTACAAATAAAGCGTATGGCGTTGCCACTACCTTTTACGTTCATAGAATTTTCGATGACAATATTTGTATTTTTCCCATCTGGCACGACAAATAAGAAAATATATTTCTTTGTAAAATTTGCAAGTTATTTATTTGCAATAATCATGCGTATTAATTATTACGTTTATACGCGCGATTATTGCACATAAAAATAACTGGCAAATAAATAATTCACTGTTTATACGCAAATTGCATAAAAAAATATATAATTTGTCGTGCCAGATGGGAAAAAATTAAACTATTATCATCGAAAATTCGATGAACGTAAAAGGAAGTGGCAACGCTGTAAGCTCTATTTGCAATTAGCTTTACTAATCACAATTATTTTTCGTGAGTTGCCAACTTGCAAATATAGTACTAACTCACTGTTTATACAGCAACATTTTCATATCGCAATATTTTGTATTGCGAGTAAACGGTGCGTATAAACTTAATAAATAATTTATTAGTATTTTTGCAATGTCAAGGCAGTGTCAATATCAGTACCCGAACCATTTTTAGTTGTTGTTGGTTTTTCCCTATAATTAATGTAATATGATTTTTTTTTGCAATTAAGACAAAACTTTTAAGTTTGTCTAGATAAAAATTTTGCTATGGTAAACAATGATATTAGCAAATTTATTTTCTTAGTTCTATTGTAACATTTTAAAGTACTTTTTAGATTGATTTCTTGTTGTTAGTAACAATGTAGTCTGTAATTTAAAAAATTGCATAAAGCTCAAAACAAATTAAAAAAAGAGAGTAATAAGAAAAAGATGATTCAAAAACAAAAACGTTTAAATCAGATTTTCTATACTAAAATTAATATTAACAATCAAACACACACACACAGGTTTTTAATAAACACATTTAAGTTAAAACGTGAGAATAATTACTCTCTACCACAACCATTTAAATGTACTTCATATAAAAATAATAAAATTGACCGAATCAACGAACAAACATCTAAAACGCGTTCCAGTATTAAAAAACTATGCGGTTTATTTTGTATGATCATTAACAACAATACAAAATAAACCACAATTATTATATTAACATAACGTTAATGATGATCTCCATCATCTTGTTTTAGCCATTAACTGAAATGAAAAAGTTACATGCAGCCAGGTGGTAAATACTTTAGTTTGCATTACAATATTACTTCCTCCTCGGTTGGATATTGTTGTTGATAGTTGCTGAGTAATGTTAAATTAACAATACCACACAACAACATGCAACAGGCTTTTAAACAATGAAAAAAAAAACATTCTAACACATACTAACAAAATGGACACATAGTTGCCAAACAAAAAGTTATAAAAGCGCTAATATAAATGTTTAAAGGAAATCAAAAATATTCCTTGTAATATTATACAACATTTTAAGCAAAAGAATATTACGCAATTTTTATTTTTCTCTTGTTTTTTTCATAGATTTGTTTTTGTTTAGTAGATACCAAAAAGAAAAACAATATTAATTTCTAACGAACTCAAACATTCCGTAAGATAAAACGACAAGTGTGAACGAACGTTTTTTTACTTTATAAACAAAAAGTTATTATGAAGATTTTTTAAAGGAATATGTTCATACTTATAATAAATAATATTAAAAATTTATTAAATTTTAGAAAAAAAAATGTGCAAGAAAAATATTTGAATGCATTCATAAAATCTGGCAACATTGCTTTCGACTTGCACATATAAAGAATTGTGTACGTTTTACTTTTTTTACATGAATTTTATATAGTATAAACGCCTTTAGTTTGTAAGGAAAATGTAGGCTGTTACATATTCAGACGTACATATGCATAAACAATTTTCGTTCCTAGCTTTTTTCTTTCTTTTTTTCCACTAAAAATAATTAACCAATTATTTACTTTGTATGTGGCATGATCGTTTGCATAAAATTAATTGGTGTTTTAATTGCATCATGACGTTGATGAAATAGCACTTTCCGCAAGTGATCACTATCTCTATTAAAACATTAACAAACACATACTATTGTATACTCTCTCCTTCTCTCTTTTTCTTTACACGGTTTATTTAAAACGATGAAATGGTAATAAATTATTACAAAAAAAATATACACTAATTAACTTTTTACTTGCATTTTTATGAAAAATGTAAAGCGTATTCTTGATTTGAATAAAAATATTACATTTTGAATTCATAAAATTTTAAAATGGATTTTTTAACAACCATAAAAATGTAAGGTTTTTTCTTATGTTAACTAAAAATCATAAATATATTAATAATCATGTTATTTTGGCAAATTTTATACTCAGATTTGTCAATTATTTCTGGCTAAATAGTATGAATAAAAATAATTTCGGTTTAATTAAAAAAAAAAAATCGCACACAAGAAATAACAGTTTCACAGCAAATTTTAGAACATTCTTTTGCACATGATTTATTTTCAATATAAAATATCATTTCTTTTTTTAAGAATTGCGTATCAAAAAATATTCACAAATAAAAATTTATTATTTTTATATTTTTTCGTTAGAAAAGTTAAAAAAAAAAAAAAAAAAAAAAAAAAAAAAAAAACATTTTCATTTATAAAAATAATAAATAAAACTTATTAATAGTTTACAATTGACTCGTGTATAGATCATAAATTGAAACTAAATCAAAAGTATCACCAACACCATTTAGTAGACACACAAACAAAAAACGTACGGACGGACGGACCAACAAACAATTAAAATCGTTCATTCATTCAGTTTCATTTTGTTGTTTTTAATGGTTTAATTGTTCAAAAGCAGACATTTGCCGACAATCACATAAATTGGCAACTAATCAAGACAATAAATTCAAAACATTAAACCAATATATAGACATCATCGTCATTATCACCATCATCATATACGACGTTATCATCTTCATACTGGACGAAACTCGGTAAATATATGATTGTCATATGAATCATGATTAAGTTAAACCTTAATAAAGATGATTGAAAATGCACAAAAACGTTATAATAAAATGTTTGGGATTTTTTGTTTAAATAAATTGTATTTAATTTTTATTAATTCTTAAAATATAAATTAAACTTGGATTCGTAGAATTTGGGATTTTTTTTTTTTTAACTAAATTGATTTAAAATGTTTACTGTTATTTTAAATAAATTTATTTTTATTACCTAAAATATGGCTTTAGTAATAAGTTTCTTTATCATCCAAAATTTCTCCACAGCTCATTACATACTTTGATAAAAAAAAGAACTAATATTCGGCAAAAAACTTGATTTTAACAATAAAAACAAATTTTCGCCGCAAAACCGAATTTTCCCAATAAACCAACTTTTTAACACCTTACATAATTGTAACTCAAATTTCACGATAGAAAAATATGTATTTTCATTCTAAACCAAATATTGACTTTAAAACCAAATTTTAATAATGAAACCACATTTTTCATCACTATACCCATTTTTTAACACTGAAAAAAAAAAAAAATTCTCCAAAAGTTAAATTTTTTGCCGCAAACCCTAAGTATTGTCACCAAATCTACTTTTTATCATCTTATATAATTGTAACCATAAAATCACCTCAAAATTGAATTTTCACCTTAAAACCTAATTTTCATCACAAATATACCATATTATATGCACTCACTTTTAAATATTTTTCCAGATTTATCACAATGTAACGATAAAACAAGAAATTCACCCAATTCAAAGTCTCAGGTTTTAGTCCAAGACGAAAAAAGTTTAAAAATATTAAAATTCTAACAATATTACTTAAAATGAAATTGAAAAAAGATTCGGCTGTGCCGAATCTTTGATACCCTTCACCATATTACCATCTTACTATCTTATCGACATCATGTTACCATATTACCGACAAATAATAAAATTTTCGCCTTAACGTATGCTTTCATATTTTCACATATTTAAATCTAAATTTTTTTCAAACTACGAAAATTTGAATATTAACCTTTAACTTATGACGTGAAATTGTTTAGCGTATATGAAGAGGTGGTGTAAATTATACACCCGAATTATTTTTCATATAATTTTTAATGTGTATATATTATAATAATGTTATACTTATATTATTCGAATTTGATTGCTTCTAAACGAATTATTAACAAAAACAACGAAAAAAATTCAAATTTATTTAAAAAAATTGTACTTTATTTCACAAGCGTCTTTTACACAAACAAAAAAAAAATACGTATATCATTTACTTGTACATTAAGAAAACTAAGGTTAAACAAAAACAATAAATGGCATTTTCAACAGCCTAAGTTATATACTTATTAAAATAAAAAGGAACATTTCAATATCTTATATATATAAAAAAATAACAATCAGTCTTTTGAGGTAAAATTATCATTCGTCAAATTCAGTCTTAGTACAATTAATGCATAGCCGTTTGCTGCAGCCCATACACATTGGTTTATTACACTCTAAGCATGTATGTGTAGTTTTCCTTTTTAATTTATTGGGACATATATAGCATAATTTGCTCGCTTTTGTAGGTTTTTGGATAACAGGCTAGGGAAGAGAATCAGTCCGTAATATGGCATGAGATTTCCTCCATATTTTTTGAATGTGCCATTTCCCACTATTTAATTGTAGAATAATACCAAAAAAGTTGAAAACTTTTGAGAAACCCAAAAACAATGAGAAAAAAAATTACAAAAATACTTACGCTTACGGAGACGTGTAGTATTTTTATACCCACCATCAAAAATATGGGGGGTATATTGATTTTGTCGAAGGAATCATCTAAGACCCCACAAAGTATATATTTTCTGGATCCTGGTTCGATTCTAAGTCGATCTAGCTATGTCCGTCCGATTGTCCATCTGTTGAAAGCAGGAGAAGGCTCGAACGCGATAACGTAGGGGGACGAAATTTGGCACAAATTATATAAGGTTTGTTTGGGATTGAAAATGGGCAAAATCGGTTAACAAACAAAAAAGTAATGGGCTAAAAACTAGAAGCACAGGGTTCCCGTTTTATGGTTTTCTGCTGATATTTCTTCAACAAAAGCATGTACAACAACGAAATTTTGTACATATAGTTCGGGGATATAAACTCGGAATACAAAAATGGGCGTGGTCCACCCACTTAACCGCCCATCTCCCATATAAGGTGAAAATCAAAGAAATTGTGTTCAAATAGTTCAAGGACCAATGTAAACTCGGAAACAAAAAATGGGCGTGGTCTGCCCACTTTACCGCCCCTTTCCATATAGTGTAAAATTTGAAAAAGTTGATGGTGTGTACATAGATTCTGCCGGGCCGAATATTCGCGCTTGTTTTTTTTATATGGGTTACTAACGTTAGATTAGACGTGGTAGTAAAATATTTTCTATTAAAAATTTCCACAAACGACGACGTGTAGTAAATTTTACACCCACACACATAGATCTCCGCGATGCTGTAACAGTCGAAGGACAAAACTATACTGTCAATAAAAGCATAGTATATTATGAGGGTACTTGCAATATCAGCTTAAGAGAGTGCAACAAAGAAAAGTTATTAGAAAAATAAAAAAGAAGGTGTAAAATTTACTACCACGTCATAAGTTAAAGGTTAAGAAAAAAACAATCATAGCAGGCTTTGCTTTTAAAAAATAAACAACAACAATTCCACATTTATTTATTTTTTTATGTGTGTATATACAAACTGACTGCATATACAAAGAACAACAACAACACTGTTATTCATTATATTACTTCTGTTGCTAACTAAACTACTTGTCTTATAGGCAAAAACGTCACTAATAGTCATTACAATGCAATATATATGTTTGTGTATGTATTTATGTATATTCTTAACAGATATGTTTTAGTTTTTAAAAATAAACAACAACAATTCCATATCTATTTATTTTTGTACAGACTGCATATACAAAGAACAACAACAACACTGTTATTCATTATATGACTGCTGTTTCTAACTAAACTACTTGTCTATACAAAAAACAAAAAACGTCACTAATAGTCATTACAATGCTTAATATACATGTTTGTGTGTGTATTTATATTCTTAACAGATTTGTTTTTGGTCCATAACTCTGTTGATTCTGAACGAATTTGGTTTATTAAAAAAAACGAAATTTTATAAAAACATTTATGACTAATCTATATAAAAATAAAAATCTGTAGCTTGAACAAGGGCTTCAAAAATAAAAAAATCGTTTTCCCCGATATCTCAGTTATTACTGAACCGATTTATTTCATTTTTTCAGAACAAAAATTCAGAAAATAATTTCCGAGCCCCCTTTAAAAATTCGAAGTCCCTGGTATATGCAGAGGCTTCAGAAACTGAAAAACCGGTTCTGCTGATTCAAAAAACCGAAATTTTATAAAAATATTTGTGACCGATCTGTATAAAAATAAAAATCTATAGCTTAAACCAGGGCTTCAAAAAATTAAAAATGCGTTTTGTCCGATATCTCAGTTATTATTGAACCGATTTATTTAATTTATTCAGAACAAAAATTCAGAAAAAATGTCCGAGACTTCTTTGTAAAAACGAAGTCCCTAGTATATACAGAGGCTTCAGAAACTGGAAAACCGGTTCTAAAAACCGGTTTTTTTAACATATCTCCGCATTGTATGAACCGATCTTGCTGAATTCCAATAGCAAAATTCTCGAAGGCATTTCCGATCGTTTGATATATATATTATATATGTCAGTTATCGGTGGGCTTCATAAACGCCATTTCAACCGACACACGGACGGACGGACGGACATGGTCCTATCGTCATCATTTCTTACAAGGATCCCAAAAATGTCAACTTTTTTGCTCTCCGACGAAAATTGTGGGAATTACAAACGGAATGACAAACTTATACAGTGGTGGCCACGAATTTAAGACACGACATGTAACGAACTAAGTTGTGATAATTATTACAACCCTGCAATATAAAATTAGATTTTGTTAATTTTTCAGTGTACCCTGTAATGTTAAGATCAATTACCGTTATTTGGTTTTGTTTGTGTATACATTTTGTTGCTGTTTTTATTATATTTTCGTAAAAACGTGCTTTTGAAGCTGGTCACGAATTTAAAACATATAAGAAATATTTGGTTTTTAAGTGATTTTTTGGTGTTTTTTGAAGCTAAAAGGTAAGTAATGAATGTTTTATTCCATTTAATGTTAGAATACATCAAAATATTTAGTTAGAAATGGCCAGAGGTACTTGGAGTTCGGATGCCGAGCGAAAATTGATCCAACAAATGAATACTGATGGAAAAACAGTAATGGAAATTTCCAAGCTACTAAAATGTTCCAGATCCAAGATTTACAATGCACTGGAACACATCAAGCAACATGGCACTACCAAAAATGTCAAACAGCACCCTAGAGCCCGAAAAACTACACCCAGGGAGGATAGCTTAATTTATAAATCAGCTGCTAAAGATCCTTTCAAGAGCTCAAGTAAAATTAAAAATGAGATTTCATCGGATTTTGGTATTAATATATCGTCCAGGACAATAAGAAGACGTCTGAATGAGAAGAACTTACGTGGGTGTATTGCACAACGTAAACCACTTGTGTCAAAAAAAAATATTAAATCCCGACTAGCGTTTTCAAGAGAAAATCTCAATAAGCCGATGACATTTTGGAAAAATATACTTTGGAGCGACGAGTCGAAGTTTTGTCGCTTTGGTTCTGATGGAAAACAGTACGTATGGCGTCCTCCAAACCTGGAGCATCACCCAAAGTACACCCTTAAAACGGTTAAGCATGGTGGGGGAAATGTCATGGTGTGGGCAGCATTTTCCTGGCATGGTGTAGGTCAAATTCAGAAGATTATCAATAAAATGGACCAGCATATTTACAAAAACATACTGACAAGCATCATGATACCATTCGCTGAAGACAACATGCCTCTAATGTGGAAATTTATGCATGATAATGACCCTAAGCACACTTCACGCCTAGTGAAGAGTTGCTTAGAGGAAAATAATATCACAGTTCTGAAATGGCCAGCTCAATCCCCGGATCTCAATCCAATTGAGAACTTGTGGAATGATGTTGAGGAGCATGTACGAGCAGTAAAGCCAAAAAATTTGACTGATTTATGGGAAGAAATTCAAAAGGCTTGGTATGCCATTCCAAAGGAGCGCTGTATGGCCTTAGTTGAAAGTTTACCCAGGAGATGCGCTGCTGTGATTCAAAATAAAGGATTTCCCACCAAATACTAATATTGTTTTATGAAGCTGAGCTTTACTTTTGTGAATTAACTTTTATTTTGCCTATGTCCTAAATTCATGACCAGGCTTAAACTTGTATTAATCTGTATAATATGTAAATAAAAATTGGAAACTAAATATAGGTAACAAACTATTGTTGATTTTTTTTCATAACATTACTAGGATCTTTAAAAAATAACATGGATCTAAAATTTGTTCGATAAGATGTAAAAATTATCAGAAATATATAAGTGAAATGTCGTGTCTTAAATTCGTGGCCACCACTGTATATACCCTTTACACCTTTGGTGAAGGGTATAAAAATAAAAAACTTAAGAAAAAAACTTTTAACTTATTTATTTTTAGAAATTATTCATACCATTTATTTTATAAAAGAATAGAGTTATACTACTTTTATTAATAAACTCACCACAATTAGTTGAAAATAAACAAAATTGTATGATATCAATATTATATTTAGATTGTGAACGTAGTCAATAAATAGTATTAATTGAAATTCATTAAAAAAATACGATTTGTATCAATATTCTTTTACGTACAAACGACAACATATGTATTTATATACGGTTTAATTAAAATAATATAGAAAAGCATATTTAGTATACATTTTGCAACAATCATAAAATATATATTTTTTTTTTAATAAATATTTATAAATTTACGTGTTTTTTTCAAACATTTATTTTATTATTATTTATTTATTTTTTTTTTTTTTCTCAATTTATTTTTTAATTAAAAATAAAATAAAATCTTTTTTACAAAGTGAATAATGTAAAAGCGCAATTTAATTCGTCAAATTATTTAAAATTTAAACGAAAATAAAATAAAATGTGCTACTGCTACAGTTCGTGGCAAGTAAATGTGCAGAAAATCATCTACGAATACAAATTGTCTAAATGTACTTACTCATAATGGTGGTGTGGACAAGCCCCCTAAATAAAAAATGTTTTTAACTTTGCGTACTAATGATTAACATATTTATATATTTTAATCTATTTGCGCATTTTTTTGTTTTCAAATGAAATTTCATTTCATATTCCATACACTTATAGTATGTAAAGTATTTTACTATAATTATTTATATCAATTTGACAAATATTTTTTTTTATAATAAAGTCTTATGTAAAATTGAAAACATGTCAGAATTTATTTTAATATATAATATTTGAGTTATGAAAATTATAATAAATACTTTGCAAATAAAACCTATTTTTTCTTTAATCCTGCTTAGTATGAAAACGACTAAAAGATAATCTTATAATAACATTAAAATCTGGCTACACTGCTATGAGAGTATAAAGCCCCAACCAGTCAACTTTACATCGCAAGGTAGAATGAAGAAAAGTAGCGTGAAACATTTTGTTCAACCAGTCAACAAAAGTAAACGTAACATATGTTTTTCAACATTCATTGTGTAAACAACCCTGTTTTTCGGTTATTTTGTGAGCAAAATTAATTACAGGGTTGTTAAAAACTCACGCAGCTACGTAAAAATCTATTTTCTGTAGATTTCTGCGATACGCTACCTAGAATCTTTGTGTCAATAGCTACATACACACATCTGCATAAAGCTGGTTGAAACAGCTGATTGCGATACGATGATGTTTTGTTGAGTGGTTGGGCCTTAAACATAGAGGCGGAACTCTACGTTGACAATTGAAAAAAAAATTATGGTAAGGTTGCCATCTTACAAAGCTGTTAATTTAACCACGTTAAATTGTCGGCTAATTTGATGTTTTTTACACTGATGTATAAATAAAGAAATTTAAATTTTATTATCAATGCAGGCAATAAATAAGTCTTAATTAATAAGGTTTTTTATTTCTTTTTATACCAATATTTATTGAACTTAGAAATTTAAATTAAACTAAAAAAAAATTCAAGATAACATTTATATTTTATTATTTTTCGAATAACAAATATAATACCCAAACAAGTTTTATTAATGATATTGCAAAATTATTATCTCTAAAATGCTACTAAAATCTATACAATTTTTATTGTATCTCTTTATTTGTATTATATTTTCATGGTAGACATGGTGTCGCTAGTTTAAAACAAAAATGTGAATACAACTACGTTTATATAGCATTAAACAAAAATATATATATATAAAAATAAAACACGCTTGTTTTTTATTTTGTAAATTATCTCGTGACTTTAATAGATGAAACAAATAAATAAAAAAGTGAATAATACTATGAAGCTTTTATCTAATAGTTATAGTTTTTGCTAATGATGATCATACATGTGTCTATTAAATATTATGCATTGTGTCTTCTTAATTACAACAAAAAATTTAACGTTCCACTTTTATATATTTCAGTTTGTCATAAACTTGTATGATGTAGTCATATATTTCTTACATAAGATCAAGTATATGAATATATGTATGTATATAAAATGGACTTTTTTGTTAATATTTATTATAGTCATAAAAAATTTACCTATATACATATGTATATGGGTTTCATTTAAACCACAAGCAATTGTTTTAGAAAATATCTAATAATATTGAAAATTATTTAACCACAGAATTGTTGATGTAAATGTCATTATAAATTGTAATTGTAATAACAGCAATAAATATACATCAATTGCAAAATTTGTTTAGTTAATAATTGTTACAAAATCAGTTAAGTTTTTGTGAAATGTATTAAACTCAGTTTAGTGACTTAAACTCAGTTCAAATAAATACAAAGAACAGTTTAAACTAAATGTAATAAAACTATGACAAATTAAATTTGAATTATTTAAATCGAAATTATAATAAAAATTAATTATATATGTACATTCAGGAGTTAAAAGTAACTCAACCTAGATTTAACTTTGTCAACATATGCAATTGAATAGAAAAACAAATTTGAAAGCTAATTGAAAATTATAAAAAAAAGAAACATACATATTAATATTTATTTTTATCCTTTTTCTTTATTAAATTTCAAATTTTGCCATAAATTAAACATCAAATTAGCAATATTTTCAAAATTCAGTGTGGTATTACAATCAAATTTGTCAGTTTTAATCTAGCACTGAAAAACAGCATTGTTAGTTAAAGCTTGTTTAAATTTGTTCTTATAAATCCTAGAATATTTGACAAAATTAGATAATTAAAAAATAAAAACCTAAAACCCGTTATAATAAATATAGTTATTCAATTACATGGTGCCACAGTAAAAAAAAACACTTGAATTGTATTAAAAAAACTTGTCTACATTCGCACTGATTTTGACGGTTGCCTTGATAAAAATTTGTTTAGTGTAGACACAACGTTAAGAACATTTTAATTCATATTTTTTTTAACTTTATGACCATTTAGTATGTACTACAATAACATGAGTTATCATGTAATAAAAATTGGATAAGAATTGTAGAACATATGATTTTTTTCGTAGATGTAATTATGATGTAAAATAATGGCAACAACAACTTTGAAAAAAATAATAATATTTTTTATCAAACGATGACTCACTTTATTTTTTCCTAATAAATAGTAGCATAAGAAAAATATATGAATGAAGTATGTATTTTAATATAAAAGATTTTCTCTTTCTAATGCAGTTTTAAAAACGTAAATTAGTTAACAAAATCGAAATATCTAAAAAAAATTTAGGAATTTATCCGATTTATTATTATTATACCCTAATGCGTATAATAATAATATATATATGCGTTTGTGCTGATGTTTGTAACGCACAGAAATAATTATCGGACCACCACCTTAAAGTACACCGTTCGACTCAGAATCACTTTCTGAGTCGATTTAACGATGTCCGTCTGGCTGTCTGTCTATGTAAACCTTGTGAACAAAGTACAGGTCGCATTTTTAAAGATATCTTGATGAAATTTGGCACAGATAATTATTTTGGTACAAGGACGAAGTCTATTGAAATTGGTTATGATTGGTCCATTATTTCACCTAGCCCCCATACAAATGTCCTCCCGGAATAAGGGTTTAACGATCATAAATGCCGTAAATATAGCAATATTTCAATGAAACTCGGCACGAAGGAGTTTTATATAAGTGTTAATCTTTGTACCAAATTTCATCAGGATCGGTTCATAATTGAACATAGCTCCCAAATAAACCCCTCCTCCAAAATCACTTTAACGTGCATAAATCCCATATGAATGATAGTATCAAGTTAATATTCGACACAAATAAGTTTTATATAAGTAGAAACAACATTGCCAAAATTTACGAGAATCGGTCCATAATTTACCATAGCCCACTTCCGGGAATCACCCTAAAGGGCAAAAAATCATACAGATGTTAGTATAAATGCATTATTCTGTATTTATATAATTTATTTTACATTTAGTAAAAGTGTTGGTTTACAATTGGACACAGGTCTAATGGTGTAGGGTATCATATGGTCGGTCTTGACCGACTATAGTTTCTCTCTCGTTTATTATAGGGCGTTTTCTTTCTTCATTTGTTTTAAAGAGTTTTGTATCATAGTAACATTGATAAAGGTTACCCGACCATCATTTCCACAAAGATACATTTCATTCATTCATATATATTTATACAATTTGAAATCAATTTATTCCAAAAAAATTTACAACAAAAACCTCATACATAATAAGTACATACATAAGTGTAATATACGTATGTATGTGTACATATGTTATATACCACTGTGGTCTAAATGTGGTTCCAATATCAATTTTCAGTTAAGGCGGCATAAAAAACATGAACACTAAATTGTCTTACTAATTGGCATCAAATTGCTAAATTTATTACTTATTTTTCTTTTTTCTTATTTCTTTTTATAAAAATAAAAATCTATATTTAATTTATAGTCATAATTCTTTTTTTTTTTTTTTATAACTCAATATTATGAATGAGCTGTTGAACACGCATTTTGCCCCCAAGTTGCATTATAAGCCGGCCGGCTTTGGTGTTAAAAATAAAAAAAAAAAAGTTTTAAATGATTTATATAATTAAGTGCCAGTAAGAAGTGGGTTTTGAACATACAACAGACAATTTTTCTTAAGAAATTGAAGTTAAAAATTAAAGCCTTTATATATTGAGAGAATTACACTTCAGTGCAGCAAAATGTTAATAAATGGAGAGTACGATAAAATTAAATCTATGTATAGTGAATTATGTATAAATAGTGGAACCATTTTTTGTCAAACATCGCAGGCGTATTTAAACATCCTTCCGATTTCAACTAAATTATTTAAACATAATTTTTCTGCCATTTAAAAACGCTTTTAAAATTTACTTTTAATTTAAGTAGTAAATATTTTATTTTCCCAATTTTTTTTTTTTTTTTTTCAACACTGTTGTTTAATGGATTTTAAATTAATTTTTCAAAATTTTTTTTTTTTTCCTTAATTTTTAAAACCCATTATTTTAAATGTTGATAACACTAATAAAAATTTTATTGTTAAACACATTAAAACCAAAATTGTTTAAACATAAATTTTCTTCTAAAAAATAAACACAATTTTGTATGCTTTATTTTTTGCTAAATTATAAACATCTGCAACAACAAAAAATGAGTACAAAGCAAAAAAAAAAAGAACCAGACTAGTTTTTTTTTACAAGCAAACAAGTTCATTACGAGGAAAAATATATATCTAAATGTCTGAACTACTCATGTAGATACATGTTTTAAATGTAGGTATATATAGAATAAATAAAGTATTTATAGAATATAATGTGATGATGTTGATAACATCGTCTGGCGGTTGGATCAATGACAAGGTGTGCAAGCACACGCAAAATTAACTTTGGCGGTCTGTGTTTTTTTGTACTGGCTAGATACAAAATAAAATTAAAGATCCCTTTTACATAAAAATAAATTGTCCGCTTGTTGTTACAACAACATAACAATTAACTATTTTTAGATTTTTTTAATAAAAATAAAAGATGGTTATATTTTTAAAATTGCTGTAAAAATAAACTTAATACTAAAGAGAAGCAGTAAAGAGAATAAAAATAGCATTATTCCTGTGTTCACTTTAGCATTTAACGGTTCTTAAGTTTTGTTTACATTTAAGCCCTAATTACATTACTTGCGGTCTTCACCTAACATAAAACATTTAACATTTACTCGTGGTCCTCACACTAACATCATGTTAGTGATAAATGTAGATCGTTCAATTTGATCTTAATATTAATTTTGCGATGTTTAAACACGGTTGTTAAAGCAAATGTTTCTTAATAAAAATTTGTCTAATTTAGACACTATGTTATGGAGTTGATAACGGGTAGTCTCCACTAGAGATGCTCAAATTTCAATGTTTTCAATATGGCGTACATGCATTCATGTTAATTTCTTTTAACATTTGCTTTAACAACCATGTTTAAACATCGAAAAAATTAACATTAACATCAAGTTGAACGGTCTACATTTACCATTAACATGATGTTAGTGTTAATGTTAAATATTTTATGTTAGGTGAGAACCACGGGTTACATTTGGTAAGCAGCAGTTTGCAGTGCTGTTTTAGTTAGTCCTGTTTCTAAATTAACTGCGCTGCTTTCAAATTGAGAGTGAGCAAAGAAAGGTGAGGTGAGAGCAGCAACAAATTATTCTGACAGTGAACAACTGATAATTTTTGCTGATAGTGTTGCTGACTGACCCGCTAATGTAATTTGGGCTTTATACAAATAAGAAAATTGAGATGCCATATGTTTATGTTTGTTATTATTTTCGCTTGTTACAATAACTTAGAAATTAACTATTATTACGTTTATACGCTCGATTATTGAAAATAAAAATAACTTGCAAATAAATAATTCACTGTTTATGCGCAAATTGTACAAAGAAATATATTTCGTTATTTGTCGTGCCAGATGGGAAAAATGGAACTACTATTGTCGAAAATTCTATGAACGTAAAAGGAAGTGGCAACGCTGTGCGTTTTATTTGCAATTAGCTTCACTAATAACGATTATTTTTCGTAAGTTACTAACTTACAAATATAGTACTAACTCACTGTTTATACGGCAAATGGTGCGTATAAACGTAATATATTTTTAGAGTTTTTACCCAAAAAAAAAGTTAGGAATATTTTAATAATTGTATATCCAAAAAATAATAATAAAAGAAACAGAAATAGAAAATAACTTTATATGAATGTAAATTATGCTAAAACAGCAACTCTGTTTTTAACTTTGCATATAACGGTCCTAGTGTTTTGTTTACCTTTAGGCATATGAAAAAATATGTTACATGTTTTTTTCGCTAGCTTAATGCTATATTTGTATTCTTCTATGTTTTCCATACACAAATTTAAAGCTTTTAATATGAATATATATATATTTTTTAATTTTTAGCAACTTTTATTAATAAACTTTTAACATTAATTTCCTTTTTAGATGTGTTCCCGCAACATTAAGATCTCGGTAGTGCTGTTTCTTGTTTTGATTCCACTATTCACAGCTTTACCCCATAATCATAATTTATCGAAAAGAAGTAATTTCTTCGATTTAGAGTGCAAGGGTATTTTCAACAAAACCATGTTCTTCCGCTTGGATCGTATATGTGAAGACTGTTATCAACTATTCCGTGAAACAAGTATACATCGATTATGCAAGTAAGTTTTTTAATTTATTATTATTTTATTTTTTTTTTACCACAATTTTAAAATAAGTCTCTTTAATATCATATAATGTATAATTTATCACTTTAAGAGGCCACTGACCTAGTAATACTCACGTTTAGCAATTAAGAAATTAATTAATCATACAATATAAATAAATAAAATAATACGCGCACATTTGTTTTCTATTATTTAGCACTTTACGTATTTTAAGTATTTGTTTTTAGGAAATTAAATGTTTGTGCTTTGTTAAGTGTTAGGTTTAAGTATTTTTCTCTTAAGCAACATGGGATGTTTCATAAGTTTGTTGAAAAAATAAATTAAATTTTAAAACAATTTGAAATTTCTTTGAAATTGTTAATTTTATGTTTTAAAATGTAAGAGTTTTTAAAACTATAAAAATAAGCAAACACATTAAATTTTTTCATATCTATACAATGTATAAACCAAACTTTTAATATCTCTATTTGTAAACTTATTCAACATCCCTCGTATTTATTTAAGAAAAATGGCACATTTTTCCGGATTCTTATGTTACTTAGGTCTATTTTAAGCAAATTTTTATTTTTCTTTTTTTTTACTCTTATATTGATGTTTTATTTTTAAATCAAACACAACAAAAAATACAAACTAAATGTAATACTGTAGTTCAAGGTATAAAATCAATTAGATATTATTAAGTTTATATTTATTTATTTATACAATATTTATGGAAAATTACTAGAATAATAACCGTGACACACAAAAAGTTTTTTTGAACAAAATCACAAAACTTATACAGAGAAAATGCGAAACACTTTCTCTAACTAATGCAATTAATAAAACTTGGTAAATTTAGGTTATTTTATTGAAAAAAATTCAAACATTTTTGTTAAATTGTTTAAATTTTTTTCAGCAAAATTTTCAAAAACCAAAAAACATTTTATTATTTTGTTAATTTGCTTATAAATTTTCTAATACACGCGCCAATTTAAAAATAATGTTAATTTGTTCTAATATTTCTAAAATTTCAAATATTTGTTTTGTTTCTAAATGATTCATTTCAATTAAACTATAATTAATAACGATTTTTTATACTATTCTAAATATTTCAAGTGTTATTATTAGTTGTTAATTTTTGTTTACTTATAAAGATTTATAAATAATAATTCAACCACATGTAGATTTAATGTAGAGCAGGATTTTTTATGATTAATTTGCGCGAAACAAGAATCATTAATGTTCAATTGTTAAGTGAAATATTTAGAAAATTTATTTAACTATAACTCAGGGAGTAAATGTGATATTTTTAACAAGACAAATGTCAAATCTTTACTTTGAGTATACATTACATAAATTTTTTTCAAGACAAACGTCAAAATCCGTGCGAATCCATACAAGGTAGCCTCAGTTAAAGAGCTGATTATTATTTTTTGTTGTCACAGCTGTCAAACTGCATATACAAAAAACATTAATGAATTCGCGATATTGTTGTTTTTGCACAACTGTTGCCACCTTCCATAAATTCGTGTTCATTTTAACGTTTGTCTTGATAAAAATTTTTCTAATGTAGACTCAAAGTTAGTAAGAAAATTTTTATCAAGACAAACGTCAAAATAAAGATTTGTCTAATGTAGACTGAATTTGTCAGTATTATTGCAGCGTTACTTTGAGTCTACATTAGACAAATTCTTATCAAGACAAACGTCAAAATCAGTGCGAATCTATACAAGGTAGCCTCAGTTAAACAGTTGATTATTATTTTTGGTTGTTACAGCTGTCAAACTGCATATATAAAAAACATTACTGAATTCGCCATATTGTTGTTTTTGCACAACTGTTGCCACCTTCCATAAATTCGAGTTCATTTTGACGTTTGTCTTGATAAAAATTTGTCTAATGTAGACTCAAAGTTAAAAAAAAATTGTCAGCGCTCGAGCTCTGACAACTTCGTCTTGATAATCCTTGGTAGAAGACGCCATCTTGATTGTTGTTGGTATTTTTTGCATGGTTTATTAGATTGGGTCTACACATGAGTTTTTTATGTCATAATATGTAACTTCGAGTCTACATTAGACAAATTTTTATCAAGACAAACGTCAAAATTTTATCATGATAAAGATTTGTCTAATGTAGACTGAATTTGTCAGTGTTATTGCAGCGTTAAAAGAAAATTGTCAGCGCTCGAGCTCTGACAACTTTGTCTTGATAATGCTTAGTTAAAGACGCCATCTTGATTGTTGTTGGTACTTTTTGCATGGCTTATTATGACATACGTTTTCCCCTATAATTGACAGAGATAAAAAATTATCTGCAACTCAAACAAAAATTTGACGTTTATCTTGATACAAATTTCTCTAATGTAGACTCAAAGTAATTACGCTATGACAAAAAATTGACAAAGGAAAATTTGAAAATACTTTCATAAATTTAATCTGGCAATGCTGAGACACGCAGCCGCGCATCAATGTTTAATTTGTTTCAACTTTTTTATTTGCGGTCCACACGAGCCTTTTTCATGCTCGCACATTGAACAAAATGTTGTGCGCACATAGTGTGGACCCAAGTTGTTCTTGTTCGCACAATTGTTCGAGCAACCATGTCTGCCATCAAACGTCATTTTGTATGCGGAAGAAGAGGCGCTGCATGTAAAAGTATCGAAGCGACACTGACGGCAAACAAAAAATTATGATTTGTTCGACAAATGTTCTGCCCACTGAAAACAAAAGGAAACAAATTATGTGTGTTGCTCTGCCGACGTTTTGTTCTTGTGCGAACAAGAAAAAGGCTAGTATAGACGGTACGTTATATAGACCGCGCGAGCGCGTAACTAGTCGTCTTCACGTAACATAAAATATTTAACATTAACACTAACATCATGTTACTGATAAATGTAAATCATTTAATGTGATGTTAATGTTAATTTTTTCGATGTTTAAACACGGTTGTTAAAGCAAATGTTAAAAGAACCATGTTTAAACATCGAAAAAATTAATATTAACATTAAATTGAACGACCTAAATTTATCATCAACATGATGTTGATGTTAATGTTAAATAATTTATGTTAGGTGAAGACGACTAGTAAGAAAACATGATCAGCTGATTGCCGCATACCGCATACATTGGCCTTCCACTATTAGATTTTTATGTAGAATTTATAAGTATGTACAATACATTAATTAATAGCTTTATAGAAATAATTATTTTTTAAATTATTCTATGAACTTATTTTTTTTTAACATAAATTATTATTTGTTATTAACGTATATAACATAAAATAATTATTGACTTCCTTAGCTATAACTCTTAAGTATTTATTAATATACATGCTATATATAACTTAAAGTACAGCGGGTGTCATAAATAACTTAACAAACTTATCATTTCTGTTTCGCTTTAAAAAGCGGCAAATGTAAAGGTCCATTTTTAAAAAATTTACATGTTTTTGACGAAGTCAATTTGTTTTCTTTTACATTGATGACAAATTTTTCTAATATTATTCCATTATAAGTTTCTTTCTAAAGAAAGTTGAAAAGAAGTCGTTTTCGGGTCAAAAATAAGTAAGTAAGGCTTAATTTCTTTAATTTTTTATTAAAAGTAAGTGAAGTTTATGGTTGCAAAATGATTTGAGTACAAAAGAGATAGTTATTTATTATATTAGAAAATTTGTTAAAAGCAGAAAATTTTAATTTAACCATAATTTCAAACTAAAGGATGGCAAATAGCGCACAATTAAGTGTAGGAGAACTAAGAGTAACTATCATATAATACGCAAAAGGTGAAACATATAGAAATATATAATAAATCTTTAACAAAACGGCCACTTTATTCTCAAGGTGGTTAAATGCTTCAAACACAATGAACGCGTTGACCGCAATTACTCTCGTAAACGCTTAAGAATCACTACAAAAAGAATAGATATCAATTTAGCAAAAAATTCTATGCTTTCTGCTCCAAAATTTTTATCAAAACTTATTCCGGAAGTCTGAAAACTATAGTCTGAATTTACAACTCACAGAAAAATATATGAAGACGGAAAACATGGTCTAGCTATACGGAAAATTTTATACATAAGTATAATAAATCTTTATTATACATAAGTATAATAAATCTATTTGATAACGTTCTATGCAGATTATGTCTAAAAATATGAAAAATCTAGAAAATAAGTCTCTGGATTGAATAACCTATGATTCGCATAAAATATAATGTAGGCTATATGTACGTTTAGCTCTAAAATGTTTAAACTTTAACTTTTAAGTATAGAAAACCAATACTTAAGTCCGGCAGAAAGGGCTTAATGGTTTAGAAATACATTTCTATGTATAAAATAGGAAAAAAAGTGGTACACAAAGGTAAAATAAAATCCAGATTAACCTTAATCTGTTAAAAGGTATAAAGTTTCATTAACATTTCAGAGTGACCTACTCAAAGTCCAGATGTATACCAACACGTTTGTCATTAATGTATCAAAATATAGGCGGTAACCGTGGCTATTAGAAGCCATGTTTACTTATTTATGGAACATTGATTTTTTTAGACTTCTTTAAAAACACTCACATTCACTAAGAAGTAATGTGTTGAATTGAATCTTTTGCTGCTTATTTTACTAACAAACATTATATATTTATAATTATATGTTACTTTTGATATCTTCGATCTACAACTTGAAAAAGAACCAATTGAGTTCAAGATACTACTTTGTTTAATTATTTATAACACCCGCTGTATGTTCAGACAAGTCAAATATTTAACCAAAATGACATAACCACTATATAAAATATTTTCTAACTACTGCATTTTGATGTAAAAATATTTTTTACTTATCATCAATCATAGCTGGGATTTAACCGAATTTTGTTTGGCGCTGTTTTCTCTTACAAAACATTTGCAAGGTCAAACAATGGCAACCAATTATTTTCTATAACTAGTGGTCACGCAAATTTGATTAAATATTTGACAAATGTGAACTTAGCTTTAGTTAATTTTTAATATAATTACGTAGTTCCTACATATTTTAATTTATTTTAATATTTTATTTTTAAAACATTATTTTCTACTTAAAAAAGAAACAAAAAAAAAAACAAACCATAAAACAAATAAAATTTTTTTAAACAGGCAAAAATGTTTTACTCATGAAACCTTTGGCAGTTGTCTTAAGGTTTTATTAATACCCGAAGAGGAAGTAACACAACTACAATATTTCCTTAAAGTTATCAATGGCTCTCCATTATCTTCTTTAGATTTTACGGCTTTATTTTAAAACACATACATATTAAAAATAATTTTGTAGTATAATATAAACCTTAAAATTAAAAAATTTTTATTGATAAATTTATTTACAAATTCTAAACTACACATATGTATATTTTTAGTTTTCTATGATACGTTTTAGTTTTTAGCAGTTATGGCTTTTTTATTTCGTTTTATTACACATTTTGACCAACTATTTAACCAAAAGGAGAAGATCACAGAAAAAAAATCTTTCTTATACAATTCCTGTATAATATCCTAATCACAGTTTTTATTTTTTACTCTGCCCAAAAAAAAAAAATCTTATATTTAAATTAGTTTACAGTTTAATTAATCACTTTCTTGTCAATTATATTTTCTTCAATAATATTTAACAATTTCTAAAAGAAAATTGAGAATTTCTCTTAGAAATTGTATAGTATTTTTTTAAATAAATTTTAACAAACTAGAATCTAAATTAAACATGTGCAAACAATAAATTTTTAATCAGCCACTAACTAAAAAATTAGCTTTTTGAACATTTGATAAATTAAAAATTGTCTATGCACTCTAAAACAGAGTGCGTAAATCGCTCTATAACGAATAACTCCAGTTTTAAGTAATATATTTTTTTAACAACGGAATTTCTTTTCTAATATTACGTTGTTTATACGTTAGTTGTATTTGCAAATAAAAATTTTCAAATATGAAAATTATATTGCAAAAACAATGAGTTAATTTTTTCATCAAAAATATTTTTAAATAAACTATAAGATGTTGATACTTCTTTTAACGTTCGTAGAGCCACAAATAAGTAAGCAATTTAATCTGCCGTATAAATTATTGATGGTGTATCAGCTAATTAATTTTGATTTACAAGTAACTGCAGTAAACATAATTTTGTAGTAAATTATATTTGTTGTTTTGATGTTTACTTTAAGTTGCCACACATTTTTCAAAACATTATATATTTGAAGCGATTTTCGTATATTTTTTATATTTTTCTGTTTATATTATTTTTATTTTTAATTATTTTTAAAGGCTGGTTTGCTATTATATAATTTTAATTGAAATATATACCTATTTAATTTATTTTTTATAAGACAATTTATTAAATTAAGAATATTATTATGTTATATAATTTTGATTCATCGTTTTTAGGAAAAAAAACTTCATAATTGGATTTTAATAACTTTATTTATTTAATTAATTAAATTATATAATTATATAGTCATCTTTTTATTTATTTATTTATTCATTTATTTATTTATTTATTTATTTATTTATTTATTTATTTATTTATTTATTTATTTATTTATTTATTTATTTATTTATTTATTTATTTATTTATTTATTTATTTATTTATTTATTTATTTATTTATTTATTTATTTACTTATTTATTCATTTATATATTATATTTTTTAATATGTAGGTAATTTAATTATAATTTTTTTTTTTTTTTTTTCAGTTTTAATTAAATTATTTTCGCAAATTTTTTCTTTATTTATCATTTCATTTGCTTTGTTTTTTTTATAGGAAAAACTGTTTTGATTCAAAGTGGTTTGGTGAATGTTTAAAAGTTTTATTAATTCCCCCAGAAGAAGTTTCAAAATTGCAACATTTTATAAAAGTTATAAATGGTTCACCCATCCCCTCATTCAATATGACGCCGGTTACAACATAATAAATATATTTTTAGTTTTATTTTTAATTTTTTTATATATAAAAAAATGTTTAAAACAACACACATTGTCTTAAAACGAGCTTAAGTTTTTTTGTTTTTGATTTAATTAAACGAAAGAAAAAAGTTTATTTTGTACTTATTTATTTTATTTTTATACAACTTGTATTAATTTTTAATTATAAATTTTTATTATTTATTAAAAAAAACAACAACAAACAAAACCAACCTAATTTAAAAAACCTATTACTTTATTTATTTTTAAGTTTAAATTAAAAAAAAAAAAAAAAACATAATATTGTTATACCTTAAATATTATTATTTTTATTTTTTTTTAATAATTTGCACAGCAATTTTTTTAAAACTATTTATACCAACTATATTTGTTTAGTTTGCCTTAAGAAAAGAAACTCAAATATTGTTTTAGTTTAAAAAAATAAACAATATTTTTAACTAACAAAAAATCTATCATGAAATATTTGTTTCAGTTAAATTTTTTTTAAATAAAACATTTTTTTATTGAAATACCTATATAACAAAAACAAAATCTAAACATTTTAAATGTTTTCTATATAAAAACAAAACTGTTATCCAATTGTAAATTATTAATTTATATATTTATAAAAGTAAAATAAATTATAAATATTAATCAATTAAAAATTACTATATTTTAAACTAATATTTAAAAAAATTTGCTGGCAAATATATTAATGTATTAATTTACAACAAACAAAAAAATATATTTAAATAACAAAATACTATAAAAAATGAAAACTAATGAAAAATATTGTGATAGAACACGTTAAAAACACTCCTTTATTTACTACATACAAATACATTTATATATGTATACAAAATTTATATGTATATATCAAAAGAAAACAATCATATGTGAAAAAATAAAACAAAAGCCTAAAAAAATAGAAAAAAATATAATCATTGTAAAATCGTATATATTTATATTCATAATATATGCTACAAACTTTATAAACGAGAAAAAATTATAATATCAACGGCAGCTTTTTTTGAATTGAAAATACAATTAAAAAAATAAATAAAGTCAACAGACTGTGGAAACTTCATTTTTTAACAAAAAAAATATATATATTTGAATATATATATATATAATATTGATTGCGCATCATCATCTACTACTTCTACAGAATATAAAGAGAGACTTTATGATGAAACTCATAAAATAACAATTATATTGTTTTGTTTTATTTGGTACGTTTTTATTTTATAATTAATTTTTATTTCTTATACATATAAATATTTTTAAATTATTTTGATTTTTGATGAATTTTTTCGCTACAACTAATTTTATTTGTATATGATTTAAAGTATAAACTTTTTTTAAATATCATGTAAATTTTTTCTCCCCTTTTTTTAAATTTTTTGGATGAAACCATTATATATTTATCGTGTTTAATTTATATATGAGCCGTTTATTTTAAAAGTGTACTAAATCCTTCAACAAAAATAATGAGGTTTGGTATGAAAGTATTTAAATTTTTATGTAATCATTTAATTCTTTTATTTACCTATATTAAAACTTTTTATGATTTCTGAGGGAAAAAAGACAAAAATTAAATTAGGATAATATAAAAATTTAACAATTTTTATGATTAACTCGATTTTTTTATGAAGCGACTTAGGACTCTTTCAAAATGAACAGCTCATATGTATTCTATTTTTAATTTCCCATTTTACTTCAAAACTTTAATTTTGATTTATGTGAGGGTTTTCATTTTTTTCTAAAAAAATCTTAATAAACCAAATACGTCAGTATCCAAAATTCTCTAACCTTATATGTTTTCTTAATGCAAAATGAAATTTCAACAGTAAATACAGAACTGAAAAAATACTTATTTTTTTTATAACTATTTATTTTATACTTTTGATACATTTTTTTTAACAGACTTTTATAAAATAAAAAAGATAGTTTTAATATAACTCATTCATTTAAAAAGTATTTTGCTTTTTGGGATTACTGCTATGTGGAACGAAAAATTCGTTTTAACAAAATATATGGAAAACAACAAATAATTTTTTTTTTTTTTTAATTTTATTGTTTTCAATACATATAAATTGACAAACGAAGTTTTCGTTTGACATATAAAAACACACAGTTAAAGAATTTTCCTAAATGTCACTGAAGTATTATAACTTTTTGGGAGTCATCATTTTCATTTAAAGGCAATATATATTATTTTTATTGTTTTTATTGTTACAAAATAGCAATTTTTGATTATAATAAATTCTTTAACAATTTTTTGAGAATTTTTCTATAATACTGTTTTCTTAACAACATTTTTAATTGATTCCAACAAATTTTAAAAGAAATCAAAAAGTTTTTTAAAATATTTTTTACTAAAAAAAAATTAAATAAAATTTTGAATTTTGTATAATACTATTTAAAAAAAAAAATCATAAAATTCTTAAAAATATACTTATAATTTCTTTGTTTTTCTCTTCACCTTTTCTTTCCCCACCATGCCAACATTATAGACAAGATTGCTTTGGCTCACCATTCTTTAATGCCTGCATAGAGGCACTACAATTACATGAGGAAATGGATAAATACAATGAATGGCGTGATACCTTGGGCAAAAAGTAAATGGCTCACTCACACATCTATACCCTGCCTCTATTTATCTGTCTCTCTTGCTTGCTCTCCCTAACAAACAACAAATTCTGCAATATTCCTGAAACCATGGATTAAAACAAAAATGCTATTCAAAAATTACAAAAAAAAAAAAAAAAATTATTATAAAAATCTCTTAATTATCCATTATGTTAAAGAAATAGGTACCTAAAAATGTTTGATTAGGAAAAATATATATAGAAAATCTTTAATTGATGTATTTGGAAAAGAAACAAAAAAATATATAAAAATTCAAATTGATAAATATATATACAAAAAAAAAAAGATATATTTAATTTTAATCTTATAGTATACATATTTATGTAAGTATAATCTTTATCTTATTATATAAAAACATAATATTTATACATATAAATTTTCTTTGTACAGCTGTATTATTATTATTTTTTTCTAATTATTTAAATATATTTTATATATTTAAAAATATATCTTACTCAAACATTCAATTTACTACAAGTATTTAGAAATTTTGTCTGATGTAAATAAGTTTAAACATTTATTTTATACATACAATTTTATTTTAATATGTAAAATATAATTTCTTTTAAGTTTATATTTTTTTTATATAATTTGCTATTTTTTAGTGATTATTTTAAGTTTCACTAATTTTTGACAATGGTATATATTTTGTATTAATATGTAATAGCATTGATTAAATGTTTTGATAAAATGTAATATTATTATTTGTTTAATATAATTGTTTAATTTGAAACTTCTTTGGATCTAGTCGTATAATAAAGATTGTATATTTAAATGAAAATAAAAATTGTAGTGTTTTATTTTTTAATAAATGTAATATACCCTTGAGGGATTAGAGGAAGATAAAGGTAAATTAAAACGTATATTTACGAAGCATTTCAAATTACCCTTTGAAGAGCAATTTTAATGTTTTTATTTGAAAAAAAACAAAAAAAAAATGGCTGCAGATTTAACCCATTAGAGGTCAAAGACAAATAAAATTAAAGAACTTTTTGTGAAAATATATACATGTATTTTAGGGAGCTATAAAGTTGTACCCAAATGATTACACTGAATTTTCGTAACAGGCTTTTTCGACGCAGATGAGTGGCAAATAACATAACGTAGTGTTTCTTTATTTTGGCGAGATAGTTGCCAATTCTAATTTGAGGCATGCCTTCAACTACAGAAGCAGACTAGCACGATTACTTTTATTCGCCTTGGTACCCCAGGGTTTAAAGGTAAGCTGAGATATTGTAGGTGGTAAAAAAAATTAAAAACCAATTTCATGATTTGCTGGAGTATAATTCAGTTTTCCTAACAATTTTTTGACCATTAGGGAACACAATGGATCATGTATTTCGTTCATAAAGTTTACAAGAACAAACAGTGAATGGATATCTAATCCTAATTATGTATATATACATATGTATAAAAAAAGAAGCATTCTGAGTTTAATTCTTTATTGCAAAGGGCCTTTAAAATGTTTATATGATTTCGCTGACCACCTTACATGTTGCTAGGGACCTCCATTCGGTAACTACAGCAACATTTACAGATGAATACGAATAATCTATTAAATCTTACAATTTCGTTCTGATAGGTCCACAAATTGGGTATAAAAATGCTTGTCAAATATCTTCGAGATATAAATTGCTTTATTGAATATGCATGTGCAAGACACTCAAAAATCCATTCTGGTGACTATTTAAAAAAGTTGAAGGACTTTTTTTTACCAAAATGTGACATTTCAAGAAGATGTTGATATCAATGGCATTTAGTTCAGCTTGTAAATGTGCCAGTAAACATCGGTGAAAATGATATATTCAGACTTCTCGTTTGTTGAACTGCTGCGTATGCAGTAGTAATGTCCTGATAAGGCCCATCAGTATATAATAAAACTTTAGAATTGATTTCAGTCTTTGTTGCTCGTGTATTATAAGATTTCATATTTGCGATATAATATTTGCTATGGAACATTTGTGTTGATTTAATAAAATATTTAAATAAAAAAGTCTCATATAAAGTCGTTCATCAGGGTCAGTAATTCATCTCAACGCTAAATGTATCGCCAATTTTTCTAAAACGCATACACTAAATTTCATTGTTTCCTTCCATTTTTTTTTTTTTTTTTCAATTTTAATATGTTCTCATTTCACTGTGTCAGCCCGATTGATGGATATCGTTAAATAGACTTAGAAAACGATTCTAAGTTTGTATATTTTAAGATGAGGGTTCAAAGATTGTGTGTTACAAACATCTGCACAAACGCATAGCACTACAACATACCATAGATCTAGGGTATATATAGCAAAGCGAAATTAATAGTCCTTTTTTGTATTTACTATATAATACTAAAAATGGAGAAGAATATTTTTATTTCTTTTAAATATTTTTCATGCTGTTCATATGTATGTATGTAGGTTTCAACCTAAAGTGCATAAAATCATATAGATGTTAGTATCAACGAATTATTCTGTATTTGTACATTTTATTTTACAAAAAAAAAAGTAAAGTGTTGGTCTTCAATTGGCTCATACACAATGGTAGGGTATTTTCTGAAACCAAAAAGACGTAACATAAATACAAACTTTAGCAAGATTTAGTAGTTTTTTTTTTTTAATTTATTAATATTATTATTTTTTAATTATATTTTTAATTATAGATTTTTTTTTTTTTTTTTTTGATCTATCATTAGTTCTGGAAAATTAAAAATTTGTCTTACCAAACAAATAATTTTGTAAAAAAATAAAGTATGTAGTTCTTTTTCATAAATTTTGTCCCAAATTTTGAGTAGCTTTCATATCATAAGTAATTTACTAATCTAAATTCTTTAAATAACACTGGTCTACAAAAAAAAATTTTTCGAGCTCCTTCCAAAAAAAAAAAATATGTAGACTAGATTGAATTCCGCATGCTAAACTCTAATCTGCTTTCAGGTTTTCTCCATCAGGTCGGGATTTTTTTTATGGGCGTGTCTTATATTGTGCCCTAAATATGCCGATTAAAAGTGAAAACATCAAAAATATTTAAGTTTGTCACCTCAAAGCTGGCAAAACTACGAGTAAATTAAGCCACGTATCATAAAAATTGATGCACAAATCTTGATTGGATTCACAGTTAAGTTAGGATACCCATTCCAGTTAGCTGGAAATACACTAGTAAGCAAAAAAAATATTTTTTTCGTCTTAAATAAAAAAAATAGGTGGATTGGATGGAATTCAACGTGCTTAATAAGAATCAGCTTTTACTTTTTTTCTATCACGCATTGATTTTTTCTTATGGGCATGCCTACTATGATCCCGCCTTTACGCAGTCACACTTGTATAACTCGAGAACAGTTTGTCCAATTAAGATAAATTGAACTTTAATATATAGCATCCTAAATTGTCTTTGAACTGAATTTACATAATTTTTTGTGAATTTACATAATTTTTTCAATTTACATAATATTTCCGAAGTTATTCGGTAATTAGTACCGAAAATTTAAAAATTTATTGTTTTGAAAAGTGGTGAAAATTTTGATCCATAACTCTGAAATTCTTGAGCAAATGAAAAATATTGTTGACATACCTTGAAGACAATTTTCGTATGCATCTTTTTATGTATCACTTATCAAAATCGTGTAAAGGGTTCTTGAGTTATAGCCTAAGTTTGACAACCAAAATCAGTACCCGATAGAAAAAAAGTAAATGCAGATTCTTGTTTAACTCGTCAGAATCCACCTAATCCACCTATTTTTGTTTCAAGAAAAAATAAAAAAAAAATTTTTTTGGTCACCACTGTATTTCTACTCAATTGTATGTAACATTGGTATTTTTACTTAACTGTGAATAAAATTTAGATATGTACATCAATTTTGAAGATACATGCCTTATTTTATTCGCAGCATTACCAGCTTTAAGATAAAGATGATAAACCGTAACATTTTAGATGTTTTCATTTATTAAAAAAAAATTTTAATAACAAAAAAATCTAAAATTTTGCATGAAAATGATTTTTTTCGGACACTTATTTCAAAAATTGATTTGAAGATATTTTTAGTCTGCATCTTTTGGTGTATCACTTTGATCAATCGTACACACCGTTCTTGAGTTATGAGGAAATATACTAGAGTAATGGCCTTACTATGGGCGAAATATTAGACACGCCCATAAAAAAAATCCAGACCTGATGGAAAAAAAACTGAAAGCAGATTTGTGTTTAGCACATTAAAATACATTAAGTCCAACTATTCGTCTATGGGGGAGGATTTTTTTGTTGACCAGTGTAATCATTACATGAAGAACCCGAATTTGAAAATTTTGATGTTACGTTGTTTTACCATTAATTTTTATGTATGTATAAAAAGTTTCAAATATTTTTGAAAAGAAAACATTATTAATTAAATCAATTTTCATATCTTATTAAATAGTTGTTTTTAAACTGTATCATATATTTTTAAGTAGAATTTTGTTATCGATTATGGTCAATATAGGCTAAGTTACTGATGTATTGAAATAAATAAATAATTTAGTAGACACTGATATATGAAGTGTCTATTTTATCATTCTCACGTATTTAATTCATAATTTCGAATGCATATAAAATTTATTACAGTACATAATAACTTCCTATAAATTGTATTAATTACTTATAACTTTATATACTTATTTATTAAATTAAAAAAAAATAATAATATATAATAACCTAAAGCATTTTCACGAACATCTTACAATTAATTGCGATATACATATATTTTATTTGCAAGTTAGTAACTCACGAAAACTAATCGTGAATAGTGAGACTAAATAAACAGTGAGTTATTTATTTGCAATAATCGTGCGTATAAACGAAACAACATTCACCGATTATTATACCCTTCACCACAGGTGTAAAGGGTATATATAAGTTTGTCATTCCGTTTGTAATTTCTACAATATTCATCCAAGACCCCAAAAAGTATATATATTCTGGATCCTTATTGATAGGGGAGTCGATATAAAGATGTCCGTCTGACCGTCTGTCTGTTGAAATCAGTTTTCACAAAGCCCCAGTTATTATATGTTTTATACATCAAATTATAGGAAATATTCCTTAGAAAATCGCTAATAAAAATGAGCAAAATCGGTCGATTTCGATTTGTTGTCGGCTTTTCTTGGCTCCTATACAAGCTAGCGACTTCGTTTTAGCACGAAAAATTCAATATATATATATATGTACATACATACATACATACATACATACATACAAAAATATATAAATATTCAATTGTTGTTGTTGTTTATATTTTTAAAGCAATGCTTGCTATGACTGCTTTTTTTTCGTATTCAAATCTTCTTAGTTTGGAAAAAAAATTAGATTTATAAATGTGAATATATGAAAGCATATGTTAAGGCGAAAATTTTATTATTTGTCGGTAAGATGGTAATATGGTAATATAGTAATATGTTAATATGGTGAAGGGTATCAATTTCATTTAAATATGTATGATCATCCGTTCAGGAATAGCATATTTATACCAATTTCTATAATTTTAAAAGTAACTGCTTATTAAGCATCTGGCAACTTAAACAGCAGCGCCCTCTGATTGTGCATTACCTCAACTACAACTGTCAACCCAAATTTTAAAACAACAACAACAATCATATTAAATGACATTTTCAGAAATCTAATAAAATGAGCTGAGTCGAACCGCCGAAGGTTTTTCAAGAGCCGCCGCCGCCGTAAAAATTTCGGCTTAAATGTAAAACCTTAACTCTACGTCTCCACGCATTTTTATTTCCTAACACAAGAAATAACGTCGGCAGAATAATAGGAAAAAGCTTTTATTTCCAACTTTATGTTAAGGGGTGGAGAAAACGTACATGAGAAGTAAACATTTTAATTTGTCTTTTTTAAGGAAAATTTTATTTTATTCTCGGTTTTTATTTTTTATTTGTCCGTTTAAAACAAAATCAATGCGTTTTTCATCTTTGTTTTGTTAAAATAATCAAAATTTTAAAAAATAACAATAAATTTGACAGCTTATGTTAAACATTATTGCTCAGCTTTGTGTTTAAACATTTATTGCGAAATAGATTGCGCAATAGAATTTGACAATTGCGGACACAAAAATGTCAAAAAGTGATAGGAATAACGTATGTTGAACCAGTTTTTTAAAAATTTTGTTCGAACTCGTCACTACTTTTGCTAAAACCTAGTATGAGGAAATGTAGCCAAGACCTTCCCCTATCAGATGGTATATTTCGATTTTTGGCACATGTCCCTGTTTTAACGCTGTAGGTAAAATAGTGGTATAGTAACGTTTTTTGAACCAGTTTTTTGAAAATTTTGTATGAACACATAGGTGATTTGGGAAAAACCAAGTATGAGGAAATGTAGCCAAGACTTTTCCCTATCAGAAGGTATATTTCGATTTTTGGCACATGTCCCTGTTTTTATGCTGTAGGTAAAATAGTGGTATAGTAACACTTTTTTTAACCAGTTTTTTTGAAAATTTTGTATGAACACATAAGTGATCTGGTAAAAACCAAGTATGAGGAAATGTAGCCAAGACCTTTCCCTATCAGATGGTATATTTCGATTTTTGGCACATGTCCCTGTTTTAACGCTGTAGGTAAAATAGTGGTATAGTAACACTTTTTTTAACCAGTTTTTTTGAAAATTTTGCATGAACACATAGGTGATCTGGGAAAAACCAAGTATGAGGAAATGTAGCCAAGACTTTCCCCTATCAGAAGGTATATTTCGATTTTTGGCACATGTCCCTGTTTTTATGCTGTACGTAAAATAATGTAATAAAAAAAGTTTTTTTCGAGTAATTTGAATGATACAAATAACACTAATTTAAATAATATACTGCAAAATAATTAAAATAAAATAATTATATTTTATTCATTCCATAAAATGTTCAACAAAAATTACTTAACAAATTTTTAAAAAATTTTATGTAAAAAGTTTGTTGGAAATCATTCAACAAACTTTTACAAATTTCTTATATTGCAGTGATGTTGCCATATTTTGCACAAAATGTAGTACTAAATTCATATAATTTGACTTGGTAGCACTTAATTTTTTGTCTGCAAAGTTGAGAATTCTCATTTCTAGTCTGCACAAGAGAGTTTGTTGTAAAACAACAATCAAGATGGCGTCTTTTATCAAGCATTATCAAGACAAAGTTGTCAGAGCTCGAGCGCTGACAATTTTCTTTTAACTTTGAGTCTACATTAGACAAATTTTTATCAAGACAAACGTTAAAATTTTATCATGATAAAAATTTGTCTAATGTAGACTGAATTTGTCAGTATTATTGCAGCGTTAAAAGAAAATTTTGTCTTGATAATGCTTAGTAAAAAACGCCATCCTGATTGTTGTTGGTACCTTTTGCATGGTTTATTATGACATATGATTTTCCCTATAATTGACAGAGATAAAAAATTATCAGCAACTCCTACAAAAATTTAATGTTTGTCTTGATACAAATTTCTCTAATATAGACTCGACGTTACGCTGCAATAACACTGACAAATTCAGTTTACATAGACAAATCTTTATCTTGATAAAATTTTGACGTTTGTCTTGATAAAAATTTGTCTAATGTAGACTTGAAGTTAGACAAATCTTTATCAAGATAAAATTTTGACGTTTGTCTTGATAAAAATTTGTCTAATGTAGACTCAAAGTTAAAAATACCGAACATAGTTCGGGTCAGGGCTGTCAGATGTGACGATTTTTCGCCAAACGTGGCGATTTTTAACGTACCGTCTATACTAGCCTTTTTCTTGTTCGCACAAGAACAAAACGTCGGCAGAGCAATACACACAATTTTTTTCATTTTGTTTTCAGTGGGCAGAACATTTGTCGAACAAAACATAATTTTTTGTTTACCGTCTGTGTCGCTTTGATACTTTTACATGTAGCGCCTCTTCTTCCGCATACAAAATGACGTTTGATGGCAGACATGGTTGCTCGGACAATTGTGCGAACAAGAACAAATCATGAACAACTTGGGTCCACACTATCCAAATGCATGTACGAACAACATTTTGTTCAATGTGCGAGCATGAAAAAGGCTCGTGTGGATTGCAAATAATAGCTCTTAGCGACTGAATTTTCCGTTTTGCGACATGGCGAATTTTTTGGCGATTTTTAACAAGGTGGCGATTTATTTGGCTAATTTTTAAAATTTCATTAAATAGGTTTTTCGCATAGTAAAACTATTACGTTTTCTTACTAGTCAACGTCTATTTTTAGTATTTTATCTATCCAAAACGGCGGCAATTTTGAATTCGTAGGAGAGAGAAGAGAAGGGAATACTAAACATTTACATTCACTTTACCTCTCTCGTCTACGAACTCAGTTGCTGTTTATGAACTCCGAATAACAAAATAAAGATCCTTAATATCTTCAATAAATGTTTGATATTTTTTTCATCATCTTTCAAATATGAATATTAAGATTTTTTGGGTCATAATGAAAAGAAAACGTTCATGAAAAAATAAATTCTTCAAAACAATTTATAAGATTAATAGGACAAATGTTCATTAATCTTATAAAGGTGTTCTGTGTACAAAAAATTATGAATCTCGTGATTTCAAATCGGTCAACTTTTTGGTGTCGATTTCAAATCACTTGCTTATTTTTGCAAACACTGTGTTGTTAATCAAATGTAAAATGGCTTATATAAATAATTTATTATATTCTTTATCCATTTTTGTTTGAACATTTTTAATTTTATTGAAAAATTAGCAATTTATTGAAAACACCTTTAGTTCTGCGCTTAAATATTTCTTTACTTTGGAAAAAATTTCATGATTTCAGTTTTTCTTTGCCTATCAGCTGTTTACCCACAACTTTTCTTCTGTTTCCATAGGATTTGATAGATTCCGCAAATAACGCTTTTTAATTCGCTCATTATTTATTTTCTTCCTTTTTAAAGCAATTATTGGTAACAACGTTGCTCCTGGCATTTTAATAAAAGGCTAAATATTTTATTTTTCAAAAGGATAAATATTTAATTTAATTGTAAACAAAATAAAAAATTAGCTGTTTGCTCATGATTTTTTAAAATTAAAATCACTTCGAAAAATTTAAAATCACTTGATTTCCAGAACAGTTGAAAATCACTTGCGTGATTTCAAAATCGTTCGTGATTTGAAATCACCGTGATTCCAGAACAGGCCTGTATATTTTTATTTCATTTAATTTAAAAAGACATTGATTTTAATTTCGATTGATAATTTAACTCTACTCTATATTCGTGCCGAATTTCAAGATGGAGACTCTTTTGTATTAGCTGTTATGAAGATAAATATTATTTGAATGTAAAATTTAAAATATTTACATCTTATTTTGAAATTATATTATTTTATGAGCTCATGCTTAAAGAAAATTAAATTTTGTATGCAAAATTTGATTTTAATTTATATTTTGACACATAAGACTCTCTCTTACTTGAAATTTTGCATGAGTATGGAGAAGAGATGTGTTAACATTGTATAATTTGTTAAGAATTTTAAAGATATACAGCCGTATTCACAAAAAAATAATGTATGCTTGATAACGAGTTACTAACTTTTTGTATGTAAATTTCCATAAGAAAAAGTTAGTAACAAAGAGTAACAAGAGACGAAACTAATTGTCAAAAACCTAAGTCGGTTGTCAAAAACCTAACTCATGCAACAACAAAATACATGTAATCAAATACATTTTGTTGTTGCCAAAAGAAAATAAAAACACATTTTTGTTTACAAAACAACAATTTTGTTCAAATGCCAATCGAGAATTTCGTCTCTATATGCTACTCTATGGTTAGTAACTCGTTATCAAACCTACATTAATATTTTTGAATACGGCTGATAGTTTTCGGAGATATAATGGTTTAATTTTTGTTAGTCATATTTTTACTTTTGACATTTTGAACTAAATTAACAGAATAAAATGACACTAAAGCAAAAATTTTATTTTGTATAGTTCAGAATATATTGCTAATAAGATTTTATTTTGGTCCATAACTTCCAAACTAAAGCCCAAATTACAATTACGCGTATCAGCAACAGTATCAGCAAAAATTATCAGCTGTTCACTGTCAGTACAACATGATGCTGCCGTTATAATTACAATTAAGCGTAGGCAGCCACAATTTACAACTACCATCTAGCTTTATTCTACTTGTGTATTTTAGCCTCTCATTTATTTGCTCACTCTCTTTGTCTCGCTCTCAATCTGAATGCAGCGCAGTGAATTTAGAAACAGGGCTAAATGAAACAGCACTGCAAACTGCCGCTGACCAAACGTAATCAAACCATAACAAACAGTACATTCTAAATGATCAGCTGATTATGGCAGCACACACTGCTGCTGACTACGCGCTATTGTAATTTGTGCTTAAATGTGACTCCAGCATGAAATTTTACATACGTAGGGAGAAGAGCAATGTCAAAATCATATATTTTTTTTAAATAATTTTATCTTTTTTTGAGATATACTGATTTCAATTTTATATGTTGAATTTTGACCTTTGAACTTTTGGTGTAATAAAACTTTGTATATGTCGTTATAAAGGTAATATCTTTGTTTTAAAAATTAAACTAGATGTATACCATTTATATTTTAGAAGTTGTTACCAATTAAAATACACCTTTGTCAAGTTTTTAATTTTTTGATTTTTTAGATTTTTAAACCTCACTTGGAAACACTTTAGAAGTACAATAAATACAAAAATGTATGTTATAAATCTTTAAGGAAATACTTATAAATTATGTTCAAACCTCTAAGGGGACTTGGACCACATTTGGGAACCAATATGCTCTATAAGACGATGCGAAAACTAGGAAATAACAAGTTATGTTCACCTTTCAGCCGGCTTTTTTGAGC
This sequence comes from Protophormia terraenovae, assembly GCA_951394005.1. Classification (NCBI taxonomy): domain Eukaryota; kingdom Metazoa; phylum Arthropoda; class Insecta; order Diptera; family Calliphoridae; genus Protophormia; species Protophormia terraenovae. Next base: position 43,579,732 of record OX596077.1, on the reverse strand, counting down.
CGCCGCCGACATTTTTTGGGGAAGCCGCCGCCGTCGTAAAAAATTGTTCGGCGCTAGTCTCTGTTGAGGGTTTTTTGATAAAGAAATTTTAATAAATATTAAAAAAAATAAATAAAAAATAAATTAAACAAAACATAATGTCACAATTTAATCCAAACGATAGCGATTGTATTATTGAAGAACAAAATGTAACCTGCATAACACTAGACGATTCTCAGGATGACGAATGTGCTGAAGAAGATTGTGAGGATGAAATACCGCCGCCACCGCCTGCTTTGGACCAAGACATGGAAGAGGGTGAAGTAAGCGATGAGGAAGATGATAGTAAGCAAAAGGAAACTATATGTGAAATAAAATTTCCCACCAAAACTCATTTTGAACAATTTGGACAACTTATATTAAGCACTTTAAAGGAACAATTGAACGACAAGCAATCAGAAAAACATATAGAAATAAACAAACAAGACAATGAAGCCAGTGTTATATTACTAGTACAGCAAGTATCTAAAAACATTGTTGAAGACATACCCATGCCACCCCCTTTAGAAATACCAGTTACTACAAAGGAACAACATAAGGAATTTGAAAAAGAATCATCACCCGATTTAAGTGGCATAAGTGAATTGTTTACTATTGATACGGCTCCCGCACCAAAAATTGACTCTGTCAAAGTACCCTCCTATAAGCGAGCCATTAAAGATGCCCTCTTAGATGAGGAAGCGGCAGCACGTAAACGACAAAAGGAAGAGGAGGACGTTTTTAAAACAAAAAAGACAAATTCGTGTTTCAATTGTGGGGAAGCTGGTCATAGCATTAGGGAATGTACGAAACCTCATAATGCTAAGCGCATTAAGAATGCTAAGAGGGCATGTTTTAAGGTTGAACGTTATCATGTTGATGTGGAACAAAGATTTGCCCATTTAAAACCCGGTTGCTTAAGCGATAAACTACGTGAAGCTTTGGGATTGAGAAAGGGTGAATTACCATTTTTCTTCTATCGAATGCGTGTTTTAGGTTATCCACCCGGCTGGTTGGAAGATGCTAAGGTGGAACATTCTGGTATTAATCTATTTAATTCAGATGTAAGTTGTTATTAGCGTACATGATTTATATTAAGGTGTAATAATTTTCCACTTAAATTTTTATTACAAATTTATTTGTTTTCTTAGGGAACTAAGATTTTACATCCGGATGAAGATGAAGGTGAAATAGATGCCGTAAATCATAAATATAATATATCGAAAATTCATGATTTTCCTGGTTTTAATCAAGATCCTGGAGAAAACTTCTATGATGTAAGTAAAATGAATGGTTAAATGTTATTTCAAATTTGCAAATTGAAAGAAATCAAAGGCATGTAGATATTGAAGTTTTTGAACGCGTATAGTTGGAACTTTTAAATTATAAACCATAACAGTTTATAGCGTTATGAAAGCAAACAATTTTATTTTGCAATTTTCACAAATGTAAATAAATGCATTCTAAATATTGAATCTCATGCAAACATATGTGCAAAGATTTTATTTAAACAATATATTTTTCCTGTTTTTTAGGACTACAAATACCACAATGTCCCTCCAATGGATAAAAACCAAATGAAAGATGAATTCATTAAGACTCTAGGAGACAACGTCTTAAAAGGTTATAAACGTAAAAAACTTAAAGATTTTCCTAATGCCACTGCCGATGAAAGCATTGGTGATACCTCAATACATGAAGCCACTGATATGGAAATAGAAGACCCAGAAACTACTACAGTAGGTGAAGTTCAATTTATTAGACCACCACCTCCAGCTGAAGAGCCACCTTCACCCTCACCGCCACCGCCGCCACCACCAGTTAGCCCTCCACCAACCTGCGAATCTCCGCTAACCACACAAGAAGAAAACGAACGTGATTTATCAACACAATCACCCACTTTAAAGGAATTGGAAAAGCAAAAGCGAAAACTTCTACAAGAATTAAAATCCAATACTAGTACTATGGAAATTGAGGATTCCCTAATAGATGAAATAATCGAATTAGATGAAGAAGATGATAAACGGACGGATCTAAACTTAAATGCTAACCAAAACTCGGAAAATTCCTCAGAATCGACGACGGCGACGTCAATAGTAAATGAAACTTCCGATATTAAAATCACTGTCATTAAAGAGTCTTTTATGGGTACACCGGTATTAAAATTTTCTCCCTATGATAATTTACCAAAAGGGGATAATTTTAAAGTTGGTGTTAGTGATGTTATAAATTTTGAAAATTTACCTGATTCCACTGGCAAATATGAACAAATGAAAGAAGTTATTAAAAAAGTACGAAATTGTATAAACAAATTACATAGCGAGGATTGATTTTGAAAAAACATGCATTTTAATTACTAGAATAATATACAGAAATAGAAGTTAATAAAAACGAAGAAACCTGCTAATGAATTTGTATATACTTAAAAATATATTTTCAATAATTTAGCTTTAGATTTATAATATGTTTTAGATTTAATTGTACTACATTTATATAATGATATAAACTTTTTGATTTTAATATGTTTACTGAAATTAAAACATAAAATCCTTTTAATAGTAACTTAAATAAAATCAATATAATTTAAATTTGTTCGTAACAGTTATGTGTATTTATCAAATTGTGATAATATTCACTAAGGATTTTCTGCAAAAACGTATAGGACCAGCTTTGAAGTATTATGTAACTGAAAATCATTAAAATCGGTTGATAATTGAAATAGTTAGTTTTGAAAAATAAGGATATATCCGCTCATATTACTATGAAGTCTTCGACCACAATACAGAAAGATTTCTGAATTCAAGATCGAGAAAATGAAATAGATACAATTGTCTTTAAAATAGTTCAAAAATTCAGAATATGGAGCTAAAAAATCATTTGATTATTTACAAAATAACAATTTAGGTTAAAAGTTAGAAGAAATCTAACGGCAAAAACCCTAAAACTATCAAGTAAAATCGTAACGATGTAAGCGCGGAGATAAAGAATAAATTTTAATTTTTACTACCCTAACTGTGCAGAAACAGTTCAATCAAATGGATTCCAGAAGTACCAATGCTAAGAAAATGCATTATACGTGCTGCTATTATAAAAATTTAAAATTCCATGGCTCTTCAAATTATTTTTGAAGAAGTTTTTCTGGATTGTGGTCGAAGACTTTATAATATATCCTTATTTTTCAAAAGTAATAACAGATATAATGAAACTAATGGAAATTGCAATATCACCAAAGCCAAGTATCCCTTGTACCCCTCGTAACTACTTGAAATTTGATGACGGCCTTTCCTTTTTTAACAAGATCCCGTCTTTTTAAGAAATTAATGACACAGAATATATCACTTTTTTTCTCCCGATATGTTATTATTTACTGACGGCTCTTATCACAATGGGAAATCTTCATATGTTGTGGTCAAGAGACTTGATCGTACACAATGCGAATTAATCTATAAACATCGTTTACCAGAAAATGCCGGTATTTTTGTGGCCGAAATGTCAGTATAAGGAAGTGCAATAACTTATGCAAGTCAGCATTGCAATAAAACTATTACTTGTACCGAAAGTCTAAGTGCCGTAAAGGCTATACGAAAGAACTACCAAGGTATATCTTCCGTTCCAGTACCTGCCACCAAAGATATAAACCAAATGTAAGAAATGGTCTCATTACCGAAGCGTAGATCCAATTCACAACCTTCGGGATGAATCCCCAGTTCTTGCCTATAGAGTTCCTACACATATAGTAGACATTAATGCTACGTTTGAGTCTCTCCTGAAAATTCCTTTTCCAATTCAGATTACTATCAAGAAATATTCCAAGATATTTCGCTGAGTCGGACAATTTCAGTTACATTCAACCTTGTACCTTCTAGCGTATCAACAAGTGAATGATTTTCTTAAGTAAAAAGAATTTTTTTCCTGGATTAAAAAAAATAAATAAATAAAATTATTAAAAAAAAGGTATTATTTGAAACATTTATTGCATCAAGTCCAAATTTTTCTTCTAATAAGATTTTATATTTTAAGTTTTCCAAAGATTTTTTATTTAGCTTTAAAAAAAAGTAAACTTTTGTACTTTTTTTACTGAAAAAAATTTAATAATCCTCAACTGAAAATTAATTAATTCAACTGCAAACAACTTTTACATCATAATTCTTAATGTATTTTCCAAGCTTTACTTAAATTTATATAAAAATAGTACTTTTTGAATTAAATTCGGATTACAGAGCTGCAATCAATCCGTATTATAGAGTACGTAATGAGTTCGGATTACCAAATAATCCGGATTATCGATGTTTATACTGTATTTTAGGTTTATAAATAAATTAGTAAAGATATGAAGGAATGACTTTTTAACCAAACTATAAAAACTTTAGTTCTGACGCATAAAAAGTGAAAAAATTAATTAAAAGGTTGTGGTACAAAATAAATATCTTAAATTGCCTTGATTTTCATCCAAATCATATTTCAAACGAGAGAAAAGTGGTCAACGAAACCATAGTGCAAGTATTGGGCAATATTTGAGGATCTAAAAAATCCAAATTTAATTCCCTTAATTGTAACAGATAAATTATTAATTATTTTTTCTTTTGCAAATATTTTGTTAGTTTATTTTCTAAAAAAAATTTTGTGTATTTTTTTTATTTATATTTAGTTAAATTTTAAAGTTTTCTTTCACTATAAACCAATTTTTCTTAAATAAAAATTTTAATTATGAAATTATTCATAACTCAAATATCATACATAATTTTGTATGATTTATTTTTTTTTTTTTTTTCATAATAATTAGTACCGATATTATTAATAAGTGTATATAAAAATGAAATGTTTTTTTTTCAGGAATTATTGACAAAAACAAATAATTAATTCACCGCCGGCGGTGAGGGTGGTGGCGGTTGATTTGAAGAACCTCCATTGTCACCATCACTAGGACCCTGTCCACGACGCTTGGTATTGGTCAATTTCATAATTGATTCAGGTCTTATTAAATACATAATTAAAGCAAAGATCATAACCATTGTCATCATAGTAAAATTATTATCTTCACCACCAGTTGTCGAAGGTGTATTTTGTGTTAAACGACCTGTAACTAAATAATAATATTTATGTTAAATTATTTATACATACATATATATATATATATATACACAATATGTATATGTATTACATATGTATATAGTTTAAGTATTTTATTAAACTAACCATCTATACAATGTGTATCCGTACATTCGTTTTGATTTTGACGTATCTGTATTAAAATATAAAGTAAATGTTTTATATTATAAATATAATTTTGCAGTTTGTAAAAAACTTACAAAGTTTAATAATCTTTGCATGGCCAATTCATGAGACCAAATACATTCGCAACCATCGAATTCATCACCCATTTTGTATAGAATTTTACTTAAAGTTGAATTCTATTAGTTAGATTTTATTGGAAATTCTGCAAAAATTAAAAATATTTTAAAAATTATAATTACTATGTATTTAATAAGTGGTACGATGAAATAAATATAATAATTGCATTGCTATTCATTGCAGGAATTGGGAAAAACATGTTTTTTATTTTTTAATTAAAAAATATATTAGTATTTTCATTGAGATTTTAAGAATTTAATGTCTATGGTCATGTAACGTTTACAGTTAAAGTATAACAAAATTGCTTTAAAGATAAGAACAAATAATAAAACAGCTTTTTTCTGTAATCAATAAAATTTTCGTTAAATAAGTTGTTATACTTTTACTAATGTTTTCACTTTATTATACTTTTCAATACACATACGTGTCAAGTTTATAAAAACACACGTACTGTTTAAAACACTGCTTTGTTATAAATAAAATTAATTTAAGATAAAATGTATAATAAAAAATATAGGCGTTTTAATAAAATATTTCAATTGTTTTAAACAGTGAAATCACTCTATAATACATCCTTTTATAAACCTTTCATTTTAGTACACTGGGGTCCCAGTCTTCGTCGACGCAAATCGAATATGTATTTTTTTATGTATTTGCACTGTTTTCTTAATAATTGGATCCAAGAGTAATTAAAAACAGAGAATTTTATAACAAAATCAATGAATCAATAAAGTTTTCACTTAGAGTTACTTTAACTTCCTAAAAATGGTATATATAGCGATGCAAATCGAAATTTGATACAGCGATGCAAAGCGAAATGACGAAAATCGAAACGACTCATTCGAGACCAAAAAATGTATATTCAATAATTAAATTTTAGGAACTTTTAAAATTTAAGTCTTAGTTCTTTTGCAGACGGCTTTTATTTTAAGCCGTCGTGATTTATTTACTAATTAGTAAGAAATTTTATGAGTTATTTAGTTTTATTTTATTAAAAGAATTTAATGACATGTTCAGAGTTAGGAGATTTCAAAATGCTTTATATTTATAAATTATTTGAAAGCTGAACCACATTTTTTTTATATAAATATAAATAAATAAGTATGTATGAATATACATACATTTGTACGTACATTTCAAATAATTCAAGTGTAGTATATGCCAGAAAAAATTTCTTATCATAAATTTTATAAGCAATAACTTATAGTAAACTCGTACTAACAAAACACGTAGAAAACAATTGTACGCTTTGCTGCATTTGCAAAAACTAAATGAAAAAGTATAAATATACACATAAAAACAAAATGAAAGTATGACCTAATCATAAACGGAGCTTTAAAAAAATCCGATAAACAAATACATATTTAGCAAAATTTATTATTTATAAGTATGTATTTATAATATTTTAAATATTTATACTAAATTAACTTGTTTTTAATGATATGAGCTAATTTATAAAAACTTTGAATATAAAATCAAGTAAAAAGTATTACAAATGCAAATATGAACCGTCGTTACGAAGTTTTTTACTTATAAACAGGGCAAGTTTTTATATGCACAAAAAAACTTGAAATATGCGCTTGAAAAAGCATGAAAAAATGGTGTTATATGCACAGAAATATGCAAAAATAGCATGAATATATATATAAAAAACGACGAATTTATGCATTCTTATATATTAATGTGTAGAAAATATGCACAAATATGCATTTTTTAACTTTCAATCTCTAAAAGATTTCGATGTTTATAAAAATATAACTATTTTAATTTTAAGTATCATATTTGACGCTTCCGAATTTTTTTTCTTTACAATATTTACAATGTACTCAAAATGCTCACCAAAAATTTTTTAGAAATCATTTGATTGAACTCTAAAAAATCACCAAAAAATTGTGTTTTTGTTAAGAAAACTAACTTTTGTATCCATTATATGCAAATTTATGCAAAGATTTAAAATATAAGCACTTTTTGTGAAATTCTTTTTAAATATGGAAATGCTTACTTTCCAAGCGAAAAGCTTGAAAAACTTGCCCTGCTTATAAATAATTTTTTGTTTATTTACAGCTTTTGACAGTTTTCAATTCCAAACAAAATATTTTCAGAAACATCCTAAAGCAAGCCAAGATGTATTTTCAGATTTTTAATAATTACAAACTATTAAAAACAATGATGTTATATATATTATTATGAAGTTTTTATAACACAATTTAAATTTCATATGTATGTATTAAAAAAATAAGAGGTTCATAACTCGTAAATTAAAAGCGAGCAAATTCGTTTATATTAATTTAATTTTCAGTAAATGTACTATATCAAAATACTTTAAAAATCAATTGTGTTGCTTATCTTGATTTATGGCTGATAATCCTCAAAAACTGCAAAAAGTTATGCCCTAATGCGCATATATAAATACATATCGTTACCGAAAATGCAAAACAACGTAACATCAAAATTTTCAAACTTGGGTTTTTGATGAACTAGAGTTTATTTTTCCCAAATACGTATGTTTACAAATTTTCAGACTTGTAGCTCAAGATATAACGATTATATTAAAGAATAATAATATCACATTTGTTTAAAAAAAATTTAAACAAATATCTCTTTTTTATGAATTTAGATTGCAAATTATTAAAACTATAATAGTAATTAAAAGATTTTATTCAACGCAAGGGCATTCAGCTCGTATTTAATAAAATCAAAAATATTCACCACGATATTTAAAGATGTAATAACCCAAAAATCTTATTTGTAGGAAAACTTGTTTCGATTTTGGAGTTTCTCCACCTCCAGTAGTTATAGTGATGTTACGTAGTTTTGCATTTTTGGTGACGATATGTATGTACATATGAACACAAAAATACAACACATATTGAACTGCAAAAATATATACATATGTACATACATATGTATTTAAGCATATACACCAAATTAAAATAAAAACAAATGATGACAAAATGTCACATATGTACATAAATAAAATTATGTAACATACACAAATTGTTTGTAAATAATTTGTAAAACAAGAACAATACTTTGGAAAGTTTAAAATACATTTTTTTTCTTTAAATTTAGAACAAAAAATCGCAATTAAAGTTTCCATTGCATGACATAAAACAAGTTTCTTAAAATTTAACCCACCCCCTTTTTACCTTTTACGTTTTAAAATACGAGTTTATCGGCTACTGTTACTAGTTCCACTGTTTATCAGCTTGTAAATGTATTTTCCAATTGGATTTTTCTTTATTTGTCAACGTATTTTTGGATTTTTATATATCACAATTAATTTTCTCCATGTAGAATATTACAAAATATATATTTTTAAAAATTATTGATAATAGATGCTGTTAATGGATATTGTTAAATACCAAAAATGTCGACACAAACGATGATACAAAAACAACATTCGACAACACAGAGTTCGACAACAAACTAAAAAAAAATTGTTGTAAAATTAAAATCTATAGCTAAATATTGACTAGAGTTGCCCATCTTTTTTGTTTTGTAACACTGGGTCTCCACGTAATATTTTTATATCATAATATGTAACAGAGAGTGTCAAATCCGCTCTCTGAGAGAATTATCTCACGTGTAGACTAAAATATTAGTATTATAAGAAATATTATGAGACTGTTGTGATAAGATTTTTCTACACAACTATCTTATAAGATTTACTCTCAAAAAAATACACATATACGAAAGTTTGTTTGTGTGTGTGAATGTGTATTATTAAAAGTACTTAGACACGATGTTTTTAGTAAAATTATTTTATTTTAATGGTTATTCTACATTTAGAAACATATTTTCATTAAAATTGTGCTAAAAAATTTCGAATATCTTAAATAAAAAGTACATGTTTACTCTGTGACTGAATGAAAATAATGAAATATTATGAGATTTATTAGGATACATTTACCCCTTCTTTAAGGTTTAACATAATATAAACATAATGTTTACTCTCTTCTGTCGGCGTTATCTTACATATTATATCAACGTGGAGATAGTATGTAAAAATGGTAATAACGTAGGGTCTACACGTGAGATTTTTGTATCATAAAGCCCAAATTACAATAGCGCGTAGTCAGCATCAGTGTGTGCTGCCATAATCAGCTGATTATTTAGAATGCACTGTTTGTTATGGTGTGGATTACATTTGGTCAGCAGCAGTTTGCAGTGCTGTTTCATTTAGCCCTGTTTCTAAATTCACTGCGCTGCATTCAGATTGAGAGCGAGACAAAGAGAGTGAGCAAATAAATGAGAGGCTAAAATACACAAGTAGAATTAAGCTAGATGGTGGTTGTAAATTGTGGCTGCCTACGCTGAATTGTAATTATAACGGCAGCAACATGTTGTGCTGACAGTGATCAGCTGATAATTTTTGCTAATACTGTTGCTGACTACGCGCTATTGTAATTTGGGCTTAACAAGTAACAATACATCGGCAGAGCTGCTGCAATTTTTTTGTTTATATCAGCATATATGGGAACACGTAAATAAAATTTTATTATAATAAATCACTTTTTTTTTTTGGTTTTAGTCGAGGAATGTTGTCAAAATTTAATAGTAATATGTATATATTTTTTTAAATTTCATTTTATTTTGTGTTATTTTTGTTCCAAATAATTATTTAATTGAGATTTCCATGAAGAAATGCGCTTCTTCTTAAAAAAAATAAACGTCAACAAAATACAACAACAAAATGACAAATTTATTTCGCTCGAGCTCTAATAATTATATCATAACGCTGCAATAATATAAATAAATTGGGTCCACACGTGATAAATTCTTATCATGATAAGAATTTGACGTTTGTTATGATAGAAAAATCTTTCGTGTAGACCCTACGTAAGAAAAACAAAGAAAAAATAAAGGATTTTATTTGTACGGCAAATGTGTAACAATATATATTAATAATAAAAAAACAAATTAACAATCGATTAATGATATTTAAAAACAGTGTGGACAGCGTGTTCAATATTAAATCGAGAATAATTATTTTATTAAATGTTTACTTAAATCAAAATCTGGCATTCCTATTCATTCAAAGAAATTCATTGCAAAACAGAGAAGTAAAAATAAAAAAACTAATTGAGAAATGAAACGGAAATTCTTACGTATAAATGAAACACATAGTTGTATTTATTTTCAATACTTTATTGAATTTAATTCATTCACATATACCCAATTCACAAAGTATATTAATTGAGTTATTGTGTTATATGTAATTTAAGATCACATTTTTAAAAATTTTTTGAAAATTTGTATGGAAATTTAAAATAACATTATAATATTGTGAAACCTATGTTTATGAATTATTTTAAAAAATATTTTGTTTAAAAATTTTTAGATTTTTTAAATAAATATAGTTTCTTATAAAATTTTTGTTTTATAAAATGTATAACTAAAAACAAAAATTTACATAAAAATTAAGATTTTTCATGAAAAATCCAATATTTCACCAATAAGAAAAATTTTCGGTAAAATCCGATTTTTCACTAAAAAATCGATTTCTCACTAAAAATTCTATTTTTCTATTCTATTTCTATTTTAACTAAAAAATAAAATTTTGCACTAAAAATTTACCAATGAAAACAAGTCCAAAAGTATAATTGGTTAAGTCCAACAAAATAATAGTCCATACCCTTGCTTTGACCACAAGATGGTCTTCGAGTTTTTCGGAAATGACCTTATATGTGACCAATGGCCAATTGCGGACCTATTCTTATGAATCCTTGTTACTATTGTTTCTGTCTTTAAATTTATGTATGTCAAATATTAACCCAATTCTGTCATTAATGTGGATTTTATGCGTGTTAAGAGTAATTTTCTGGTCTGATTCTAATTCACTCTTTTATAAAATTAATTTGTACCAAACTTTATTGAAATCGTGGCATAAATAATGTATTTATGTATATTTTAACACTGTTCCGGGAGAATATTTGCATGGATGCAAAGTGAAATAATAGACCGATCCAACTTCAGTAAACTTTAGCATTATACCAAAATAGTCCCGTTTTCCAAATTAGATCAAATTATCTTTAAAATTAAAACTTGTTCTTTGTGCCCAAGTTTTACATACACAGACAACAAGCTAGCAGTGCAACCAGATAGTATGTAAGGCGGGCGGATTTCGTTAAATCGACTTGGTAGTTGATTCCGAATCGATTGGTATACTTTAAGATGGATGTAGTAAATATAAAAGTCCTAGTTTTCAAAAAGTAAGATTTTATCCAACATTTTTCATTAAAAAAATAAAATAATTTTTAAATTTTGACATTTTTCAAAATAATAATGTAGCAAATCATTCGAAAATAACACACATATTCACAAAGTGTATTATTTTTTAAAAAGTATGATTTTTCTTCATATAAAACTTTAACAAATAACACAATAACGGGGTTGTGAATTGGGTAATACTATATAATATTTCGTTCATACACATTAGTTTTTCACATGTTTTTTGGAAAACACAATGAAATTAAACCACTGTTCACATATCATTTATTGTGTTTTTCCTTCACAAATTGTTGATTTTAATAAAAATTACACACACAAACACTTTCGAATTCAAAAAATAACATTTTTTAATAAATAAAATTTGAGAACAAATATAAATTTAATTCATAATTTTTAATTTTTTGTTTTTAAACTGTTTGATAATTTTTACAAATTCTTTTTTCAACAATTTCTATGTACTAAAAATACCAAAAATTCTTCCCTAAATGGAAATTTAATATGTTTTTATTGTGTTAAATAATTAAACAACTCGAATCGAGATGTTTTCTGGCTTTGAAATATATGAAAAAACAAGTCAATTTGTTTGTGTTTTTTAAGAAAACGACTCGTTTTTCAAAAAACCATTATATGTGAACATAGTATAAGTGTTTTAGTAAAAAATTTGTCAAACTTTGTTCGAAAAGTTATTTACACAATTTATAAATATTTACGGCCCAATTTCTTTTATTTTACTTCGTAAACTTTTATACTTTTATAAAATCAAATTTAGCTGTGTTTTGTTGCTAACGTTCATAGGCAATTTCATAAAAAATTCAAATTTATACACGTTAGGAGTTAACGTGTAGAATTATACATGTTGACTTTAACTTCGATAAAAGTGCTGCCAAAGTACAATCATGAATATTTGAATGTCAATAAATGAAAAATATATAAAAACAAAATTAAATAGAAATAAAATAAATTTAAATTATTATTTTTAGAAATTAAAATTGAAAGATTTCTTTGTGAATTGGTTGTTTCAATATTAAGTTCTACCAAGTCGGGTCGGCGTTTTCTTGCTAACTATCAAAGCACAGTAGTCCCAAAACGGAATTTTTTGGAAATAATTCTGTAACTTTAGAACTGCTGGATGTATTTGAATGAAATTTCACATGAATAATCCTGAGGTGTATGGCAATTGATTTGGAGGAGGACAGGTTCGTAGCGGGTCTGGAGGACGAGGGGTGGACCTCCAAAGTTGGTCACCTCGGCTATGAAAATTTGTTAAAAAATTGACAATATTTCATTTATGATTTGATTGAAAAAAAATTTTGCACAAAGATAGTCCTTATAATTCTCTACAAAAAATACGCTTACATGTGTGGGTTATCTCTTTTACTTTTAGAGATATTTGGACCAAAGTAAAATTTTGACCAATTTTTGGACAAAAGTTACGTTTTATTATTAAAAAGTTACGTTTTATTATTAAAAAAAAAAAAAAAAAACGTTGAAATATATATATCGTCACCGAAAATGCAAAACAACGTAACATCAAAATTTTCAAATTTGTTTTTTTGATGAAATATAGTTAATTTTTCCAAAATATACGTGATCACAAATTTTCAGACTTGTAGCTCAAAAAATAACGATTATATTAACGAAAGCAATAATTTTCTTAAGTCAAAACAACATAACATCACATTTGTTAAAAAAATAAAAAAAAAAATTTTCTTTTTTTTTTACGAATTTAGATTGCAAATTATTAAAAATATAATAGCTATTAAATTTTTGGAGTAAAAGTTATCAAAAATTCTTTTAATTACAATTTTTGTAAAATTTTTATTGATGTTACGTTTTTTTGGCTTCACAAAATTGAAATCTTGAAAAACGTAAACCACATAACTTAAAAAATATTTAATAAAAATTAAATTATTCTTCATCAACATATTAGGCAATATTTAAGGATGTAATAACCCAAAAATCTTGTTTGTAGGACAACTTTTTTAGATTTTATAATGTTTTTTGTGTCTCCTGTAAAGTTGTGAAAAGTGATGTTACGTTATTTTGCATTTTCGGTGACGATATATAAGTGCACAGCAGTTTCAATGTGTTTTTTTAAATAATAAAAAGTAACTTTTGAACGGATAAATATATTTCAATGAAATTTAACACAGTTATTATTGAGGTATTTTTCAAATACTTTGAAGGATTACAAATTTCTAGCTGGTCTGTGGGCAAGAGGAGAACCTCCGAAAGTGGTCAACTCTTTTAAGACCACCTAGAAACTTGTGCTCCTCCATAAAAGTTGGAAACTACCTCAGTAATAACTATGTGAAATTTCGTTGAAATATATTGAACGATTCAAAAGTTAAACAAAGTTAATTCAAAAACACGTTGAAACTGCTGGGCACTTATGTATATAGAATGCTTCAGCACACATTTACCCAAGGTATATTAACTATTAGGTAGAGTTAAAAACACAGCTGACTTTTTTTTTCTTTATGTGTGATGACTGTCAAATCTTTTTTTTTATATGGTGTTTGTTTCTATGTGTGTTTTGTTTACATTTTTTATATCATTTTTGTTATTGTTTCAATGTACAAAATTTGACATTTTACGAAAACAAATGAGAGAATTTTTTTTTATTGTTGTATTTGTTGTAGAATTGCTCTAACCTAATAGTAAATAAGCCTTGACATTTACCCATAGTAAAATAATAAAGTACTCGCACATCTACAAAAACAACAATTGCTTGTATTTTGTTAGTGTAAAACTACTGCCCACAATGTCAAAATGCTTTGAACAGAAAAATGAGAGAATGTAGGAGAGCAAGAGCAAAAAAATCGAAAAAAATTTTACATATGAATACAAAAACAATTTGACAGTACCGCGAGGTTTGCCAATGAAAAAATTGTAAAACAGCTGGTCTTACGAGTATACTTTATTATTATACTATGACATTTACCATAGAAATTGAAGGAAAATGTGCAAATTTTGCACATTTGGTATCGTTGGAAAGGTTATTACTTGAAAAATAATAATATTTAAAAAATAAAGTATTTCAACTAAATTTTTTCCTTAAATTGATCAAAAAAAGAAAAATTTTTGTATTTAGTGTTATTTAAAAAAAAAAAAAAAAAATAATAAAATAAAAAAAAAAAAATAATAATATTTGAATTTATATAAAATCTATATTTATAAAGCTATCATTCTGAAATTTTAGTATTATATAAAAAATGGTTCTTAAAAGAAGAGCATAAATAGATTCCTATTTTTTTACTCCAAAATACTCAAAATTCCTGTTCAGGGAAAACATACTTCAAAAATTGACTTTTTTCAGTAAAATGGTCACCAATTTTTTGTGTGTTTAGCCAACATATGGAGGTAACTTTCTACGGTATTTTTATTTTAATATTAGCTTTGACATTTTTGTGCTCCACAAAAAACTAAAAACACAAAAATTAAAATTAACGAAATTCTGATAGGGCTAGGGACTATTACCCAAACTGCCCTCGGATTTGTTTTACATGAATTTATATTAAGCATTCTTTTAGAAACATGAAAAAAATTTATGGTCCAGAGGAAAATAATGGATTTTAAAGTGAAAAAATGTTACCACCTTTTTGAAAAAAATCAAAATTTTTTAGGACACAAATTGCGCCTGCCAAGTTAAAAAAACTAAAAAAAACGTCCAAAAATGGGTCAAAATTTTACTTTGGTCCAAATATCTCTAAAAGTAAAAGAGATAACCCACACATAAAAGCGTATTTTTTGTAGAGAATTATAAGGACTATCTTTGTGCAAAATTTTTTTTTCAATGAAATCATAAATGAAATTTTGGCGATTTTTTTAAAAATTTTCGTACCCGAGGTGACCAACTTTGGAGTTCTACCCCTCGTCCTCCAGACCCGCTCCTCCAAATCAATTGCCATACACCTCAGGATTACCCATGTGAAATTTCATTCAAATACAACCAGCAGTTCTAAAGTTACAGAATTATTTCCAAAAAATTCCGTTTTGGGACCACTGTGCAACGTTAGCACTCAACGGCAGCAACAAAACACAGCTTTTGAAATAAACAAATGAAATCTTCTTTATATTTTTTTTATGTTCAAATGAAGAACAAATAAAATTCAAGAAAGAAAAAAGTGTAAACACATTTTATTTGGCCAATTTTCTCAAGAAAAATAAAACGGTACACAATAATTTGCAGGGGGCGATCATGAAACAGGTGAGTAAAACGTATAAATTTATTAATTGAGTAAATTTATCCGTTTGGATGAAAACCCTTTATGTGTTTAAACACTAATGTTCACATATAATTTTTTGGGCTTTTTCAACTGAGATGTTTTATCAGTTGTCACATTTTTTCACAAAACTATACATTTAAAAACATGTTACTTAAGATAAACATACATTTTACCTAAAATTTCATAATTTTTATTTTAAATTATTTTGTCCTTTTCGACTTTGGGTATGTTTAAAAAATTCCAATATACTAAAAATTTCTTCCCTGTAAAGAAATTGTCATGTTTTTTTTTTTTTTGTTTTTTAAATAATTAAACATTTCAAATTGAGATTTATGAAAAAATAATTCAAATTTTTGTGTTTAATGATAAGTACAATGTAAATGAATACGACAGTCGTACGAATGTTTAAAGAAAATGAACTTTTAATATTATTTTCATACAAGAAATTTTTCAAAAATTAAAAAAATAAATGTCAAAATGACATAAAACATTCGTAAACTTGTCGAACATACATGAACGTTTATTTAAGAACATTTTTTATACCCTTCACCACAGGTGTAAAGGGTATATATAAGTTTGTCATTCCGTTTGTAATTTCCACAATTTTCATCGGAGAGCAAAAAAGTTTATATTTTCGGAATCCTTGTAAGAAGCGATGACGATTGGACCATGTCCGTCCGTCCGTCCGTCCGTGTGTCGGTTGAAATGGCGTTTATGAAGCCCACCGATAACTGACATATATAATATGTATGTCAAACGATCGGAAATGCTTTCGAGAATTTTGCTATTGGAATTCAGCAAGATAGGTTCATACAATGCGGAGATATGTTCAAAAAACCGGTTTTTTGAACCGGTTTTCCAGTTTCTGAAGCCTCTGTATACACTACGGACTTCGTTTTTACAAAGAATTCTCGTACATTTTTTTCTGAATTTTTGTTCTGAAAAAATGAAATAAATCGGTTCAGTAATAACTGAGATATCGGACAAAACGCATTTTTTATTTTTTGAAGCCTTGGTTTAAGCTATAGATTTTTATTTTTATACAGATCGGTCACAAATATTTTTATAAAATTTCAGTTTTTTGAATCAGGAAGATCGGTTTATAAATTGTGGAGATATGCTTTAAAAACCGGTTTTTAGAACCGGTTTTTTAGTTTCTGAAGCCTCTGCATATACCAGGGACTTCGAATTTTTAAAGGGGGCTCGAAAATTATCAAAATATATCAATATATTCAAAAGAATGCACCCATATTATTCTGTTCCAACCTACATTTTATTTGGTGTCATCACTAAAAAAAATATAAAAAAGAAAATTTCTTAGAGATTAAAAAAAGACTATGGAATAAAAACTATAAAAGAGTTAATACAATGACAGAAAATTACGTTTTTATTTCTTATTCAAATGTATGAAAATATGATTATTCAAATTCCAATGTGGTGCAATTATTTTTGATATATTTTCTTTAATTTTTAAAAAATTACTTGTTGAAGATTGAAAATCAAATTATTTAAACTCTTGTTTACTATTACAATAACACAATAGAACATCAATTACTCAAAAATTACCTTCATAGCCAATCATTAATACTCATATAAAAATCTTTTAAATCGGCTGAGATATAACGAATCTGGATCGTTTTAAATTTTTTGAGCACCCGAGGTGTCCAACTTTAATACCCTCTGGACCCGCCCCCGTTATGGTTATAAGGTAAAAACTTAAACTCGCCTACACCTCTACTAACACTGTCTGAAATTTCTTTGAATTCGGACCAGCCGTTTGGAAATTCCATTTTTATTTTTATTTTATTTTTGAAACGGGACACTGTGCAACATACATATTACCGTCTAAACTACTTCATGATTTTTTTTTTATCGGATTTTTTGGCATACCGATAAAATACGTTATATTTTACTTTCGAAAAATCTTAATACTAAACATTATCGTTTGTACCTTTAGTAAAATTCAGAAATAATAAAAATGCTAAAAATCCACTTTTAATGACAACAAATTTCGTTCAATTTTGCAAAAAGGTACACTTTAAGTGGTAAAGCTTAGCTGTGCCGTACTGTTCATTTATTATTTAAAATAATGTTGATTAATTTGGATTTTTTATTAGTGTGTTTCTTAATTTTTATTGCATTACATATTGTGTACATTTTTTATAGAAGTCTGTCCATTACTTTAGAATAACAATATAATTCTCTTGATTTTACTTTTTTCGAAATTTAAAAATTGTATAAATTAACATAGGGCTTATATTCAAAATGGGCCATATGCAGATTGTCAAAAAAATAAAATAAAAATAATAATATAATAAATCATAATAAATTTTTGCGTTAGACTCTTTAGTTTTGTGTTTTTTATATAAATGGTATTAATTTTGAAACCAAAAGTTAATTTTAACACTATGTTTTTCACTTTTTGTTTTTGGGCTATCTACAGAGCATTTCAACTGAATAGGTTCTAGATTTTCGTTACATTAAAACTCGTATTATTTTTAATATAATGAAGATAGTTGCATTTTTTATCTTTTTTATTTATTTTTTTTTTTTTTTTTTTTTTTTTTTTTTTTTTTTTTTGACAATATTTTAACTTGAGCGAAGTTAAAATATTGTCAACAACTTTTTAGGAAATCACTTCCGCTATGGAAAAAACATGAAAAGAGGTACTTATAAAGCAACAACGAACGCTGACAGAAGATTCACCATTAGAGATGCCTCCAATTCTACTGATTCTGCGTCAAAAATTAAACAAAAATCTGGTATTTTAGCAAGTGTTTTACCGTAAAACGTGTTATTCGAAATCCAGTGCACCTAAGAATTATAAAGAACCCATCTCTAAACACCATTCGTGGAGTAAAACTACTCCCGTTTACCCGTGAACGCATGTTCTAAAAAAGGAATGAAACATATTGTTCTATAGAATGAAAAAAAAATCAATATGGAAGTAGGGTTTGGGGTCCGGGAATTACCGTAAATTTTTCGTCGGGAATTCCCGGGATTTTTTTTCAATTTTCCCGGGAAAACGGGAAATTTAATATTCACGTAGTTTTATAATCCTATAGCAAAAATGTTACTGTGAAAATTTTACATTACATAAAATGCGATACAAAAAATTCCTATTTGACGAGTTTTCATTACGAAAAAACGATTTATTTTGTCAATTCTAGGGTGATCGATTATTCGACTTTTTTGAGAAACCGGTTTTCGAATAGTTCGAATAGTTGGTATTTTAAAAAAACCGGTTGCACTTTTTGAAATTCAGAAAAAAACGGTTAACCGGTTTTTACAGAAGTTAATATTTATATCAAAAGACTACATTTCTTTAAAAAAAATCAATAATTCTTATAATCAAGTTAAAATTTATTAAATGCAAGCGTAAAAGCCTGACAATGTCAGGAAAAATAATATAATAATGAAAATATGCACAAACAAATCCGAAAATTAAAAGAAAAAAATATGAACAACATTTAGACACCTTCCTCTCCCTAATCGAAGTCAATTATTTGAAGCCGTTAGAATTTATTGGGATACTATTGATTAAAGTTTTAAATTCGTAAACCTTTCAAAATAAAAAAAATCGTCGTAAATGCGCTCCCTGGCCGAAATACAGAATCAGTTTTTGATAGGATTTGGAGAGCAAACAATAAGTATAGCAACTCGAAAGTTCAGAATACCAAAACAGACTTTTCGGTCCCTGAAAAAACATCTGGCTCTGTTAGAATTTGTAGAACGAATAGTTTTATAAGTAAGTCGATTTTTAGTTTCTTACGTCGTCTAGGAGCTTTAGAAAGCTCTGGAAAGAGAAAAATTCTTAGAAAAAGACACATAAATTCACTTATACCCGCCAAATTTTAATTTTCTACGTCGTTTGGGAGCTTCAGAAAGCTCTGGAAAAAGAAAAAATGCTAAGCAAATTATATATCTAGATGACTAGAAGATAATTATGTTTCAAAATTGTTAAAAAATATCATCTAAATTTTAGTTAGCATAAACAGAATCCATGGCTTAATATGGAAGCCTGTCTCAATTGAAATGATTCTGCAGGTGAAACTTTTTTAACACAAGACCTTTAAAAAATAAAGGAAATATTGGATAAAAAAAATTAAATTGGGTGTAAAAATATTACAGATATTACAATAGATTAAAAAATTCATACAGGATAGTTATTAATTATTTATTTGTTTAATATTACAGAATAAATTCCAATTTAGACTTAAACTATATTTTTAAAACATAAGAAATCAGTCTTTATGAATATTTAAAAAAATTATTCCTTGATTTCGACTCAAATATCACTATTTAGTACATGTTTTCTGAAATAAAATGCTATTTTTAAAACCGGTTTTTTGTGTTTAAAAAAACCGGTCTATTCGACATTCGAAAAATGAACATTTTGAAAAAACCGACAGCACATTGACTGAAAAAATCGGTTTTAAAACCGGTTGGAAAACCGCGTCGATCACCCTAGTCAATTCACATTTCAAGTACACGAGTTTTTAACTACATATTGCTATAATCGTTTAAACATTTTAATGATGATGTACCATTTTCAAACTTCATTTAAATCTCTTGGCTCTAAAAGGTTTTTTCATATTTTTTTGCCAATATCTTTTTAGATTTTTTCGACATATTAAAGTCCAGTTTGTATCACATGATTTTATACGATCTTAAAAGCACGATTTTGGACTATTTTTGGCAATAATAAACATAAATTATTAATTTTGAAATATGTAAATATTTTCAAATGAAAAATCGACAACAACTTTTCTTTTAACATCAGAAATACATACCGCTTTTTTCAAAATTTAAATTTAAAACGTGTAAATATATTAAAATATTATTTAAAATGAAAACAAATTTTTATCAGATTTCCGAACACTATATCAATTAACCACAAAATATTGTTGAGAACCAACTTTAAAAGTTTTTAGATTTATGTTTTAGAACGAATTAAAACGATAAGAAAAACTATTTATACTGAATTTTATGCCACAGATGATGATTTATTATTTTTTTTTTACATTTTTAGCATGAAAATCTATTTAAGTTAAATATATATGTATATACTGTAGACGTTTTTAATTAAATATTAGAAATACTAATTTTTTATTCCATAACGTTATTCTAAAAATCCTCTTGTTGGAAAAAAATCATTGAAAATCGTAATTAGTTATGTATTACTTAAATTTATATTGCTTGTAGATATCTTAGAAATGAGGACTTTAAAATTCTTTATGAAAAAATAGTAATTTTCATTATTATTTTAAAAATAACAAGAGGTTTAATGTAACGAAAATCTTGAACCTATTCAGTTAAAATGCACTGTACAAACAATATATATTTGTTTAAGGAAAAACGCTATTTACAAATTTTTGTTTATTTTCAAAGTAGTGTAAAAATAAAAATTGATAAATAATGAGAAATTTCTTTGCGATTTAAACTTTTTTTAAACCTTTTGAATCAGAATCTTAAAATGTCTTTCTTTTATCTCAATGCAGTCTGAAGAAAAAAGCCATTAAACTGAGATTTTTAACCTTTTTTGGAAGTTTATTGACTATACGCGGGTACTCCCATCAACATTTTATGAGGCTAAGTGGGAGCATTATTCCTATTCCCATTATTATTAGATTTAAAGACAAGAGTGAAATAATTTAAATAAAATTGGTTATTATAGGCAAAATATCTTAGATAACAAAAACAGTTTCTTAATAAATTATAATTAAATAAAAAGTTCAATAATTATCGTCTTTGAAGGTTTTAATCATAATTGAGTTGTTGATATACAATTTAATATAATTTTAATTAGTTCAACACTTTTTTGTAAAAAATTGTTTTTTTTTTTTTTTCAAAATTTAATTTATAATTTTAATTTTGAACACATTTCCGTTTTTTTAGTAAACACATCAATTTTTATTCCAAAAATATTACATTTTACTTCTTTAATTTCCGATAAACAAAACGGGCTATATGAACATTTTATAACATACATTAAAAATAAATAAGACAAAACGGGCTATCTACCATAACAATGCGAATAATGGGGTTAAAATATTTATTTTTCAGTGTGAGGTTTAGTATACAGAATCTTAATAACTCGTCGAAGACCGGATTGCAAAATATTGAAAAAATTACTCATAAACAGTTTTTATGTTTTCCTGAACAATTAGGGTTTTGCATATGGCCCGTTTTGAATATAAGCCCTCGATATGCTTTTTTCCATATTTCCTATATTAAAATTTATGATTGAATTTAAAATATTTTGATTATGTTGTTTTTTAAGACATAAATTTTATTTTTTAAATATTTTGGAAATGTAATAAGTACATAATTCAACATATTCATAATATATTTAAAAATTTCATTTAGGAAAAAGTGAGATAAGTATATAAAAAAAATATAAATTTCATAAAGGGAAAAACATTACCATCACTTTTTTGCTATATTTTTCGATAATCAATATACATATCGGTTTCAAAAATATACCAAATAATTTTCATACGAAAAGTAATAAAAATTAATTATGTAGTTTTTCCTTTTACATTAATGGCAGCATTTTTAAGCATTACCCTTTCTCATCTCTTTTTACTTTCGGCTTAAATATTTTTACTTGTGTTATTTTTCTTTGTAAGCAAACATTTTGGTCCTTCGAAACTGATTTGAACCAGTGACAGTCCTACAAAATTGCGTATTTGAAAATGTTTTTTAACGATCGCGAAAGTGTAAAATCGCATTTCTTAACATTAACCTAAGACCTACATGCAAAAAGTATGCAACCAATAGTGTTCATTTTTTAATTAATATTTATTATTACTATAGATCAAATAGATGAATTTTGTAAATTATCCACGTTTCGTGATTTAAATATTTTTTTAAACGTTATACATTTTCCAAAAACAGATATGTATATACAATTTTATTTATTTTACTTACTTTTAATTTTTGATTGTTTAAGAAATTTTATCTAGAACTGTGTTATTGAAAACAAGTGTTTTAAGACTAAATTGCAAAACTTCGTAAATAAATACATGAAGTTAATTAAACTCATAGATTAAATGAAACATGTAGAGAAAACAAAACAAAAATAAAGGAAACAATAAACGAAATGAAAATACAAACAGCAAAGTGAAACGTGTACACAAATGATAGGTACTTTATGTGTTTATATTTAATAAATATATTATATGTAGTTGATTTCTACGTACATACTATCTACATACATATTTATATATATTTATATATTATACTACAAAACGATAGTAACAAATTTAGACATATTAAAAAAACCATTTTTTACATTATACAAAATGTTTGTTATAACTAATTAAAGCGAATTTTTTTTACTTTTCCGATTTTTTGAGCATGCTACGCGTACGTCTTAATCCAGATGGACGACAATTATGATGAGTTTCGATAAGTATAGGTGAAACTGCCGGCGCTTTGCCGTACATTTTTAAACGTCCTATACGTTCTTTGGCCGTGGGATTAGAAGAGTTTAGGGTAATATTTGCTGAAGAGCTTTCAGATAGTTTAGTTGTATGAACAATGGAGTTACTTGTAGACTCATTATTTTTCCAGCTTATTGGTTTAAAATCTGAATCCATAATAGTTTGTTGTGAAGTTGTTGCTTGATTTATACGTGGTGTGGATGTTTGTGGGGCATCTGCAAAGAACTCTTTTAAATTAGGTGTAGCTGGAGTTTGTTCAGTAGTTCTTAATGATATTGACGACTTAACAGGTGTTGCTACATCCTGATTCAAATCATATTTTTCCTTATTTATTTTAGGTATCTCCTCATTTGGTATTGATAAAGAATTTCTTTTATTTTTACGTCTTTTTGTTAGTGATAAAAGATTTTTTCTTGATATTATAGAATGTGAAGCTAAAGTCAGAGGAGATTTAAGAGATTGTTCGGCTAGCGATGATTTTGAATTGTAAGGACCTTTGTTTAAAATTTTAGGGGGAGGTGATATGCTAACTCGTGGAGATGTTATCTCACTATTATCTATAGAATATTTTCGTTTACCTTTTATATGTGTGGGTGTAATGTTTTTTGAACTTAATGCATACTCATTATCTACTTGACTAGATTTTTGATTAAAGCTTTCATTAGCCTTAGGTTTAAGTTCTTTATTATTAAATTGTATTTTAGTCTTTATAGCTAATAAATCATTTTCATAGTTTTCAATATTGCAGTCAGCATGGAATTCTTGTAAAAGTTTTTTTACCATTTGCTGGGCTTTAACTGATATGGAAACTTGTTTACCATTCGCAGTTTGAAAGCCTCTACTTGTATTTTGATTTTGTTTTACATTACTATTTTCCAAAGCAATTTCATCTATCGTTTTAATTTTATTATATGGTTTTATAGTTATAGTTTCGCATTTGTTTTCATTTGTATCTATTTCTAGAGATTTTTCCAACGGCCATTCACTCAACATTATGCCGCTCAAGTCTTCATTGTTTTCCCTATTATCCAAAATTTTTTCTGTTCCCTTACTATTTTTCATAATTATATCATTTTTGGCGGATTTCAAATCGCTTAAAAAATCTTTTTTAGTATCATCAAAGTATTCCTTTAATAGGTTTTCAACACTTTGTTGTGCCTTAGTGGATGTAATGATTTTGTTACCTTTAGCTGTTTGAAAACCAATATTTGAGCTTTGTGTCAAATTCACAGAAATGAGGTTATTTGTTTCATCTTCAGCCCCATTAGATGCAGTCATTGTATGTTGACTTTCATTATTTTTCTTATATATTTTATGATTTATAGCTTCCAAATAATTTTCAATGCTGTGTTTCTGATCCAAATTAAATTCATTTAATATACTTTCTACACTTTTTTCGGCTTGTTCTGAAATTTTAGTGCTTTTACCTTTAGCCGTTTGAAACCCAATTTTAGTATCAATTTTTTGCATCCCACTTGCTGTATCGTTAGATTGATTTGCTTCATTAGATGAGCATTGTTTAGTTTCCAATTTGTGAGTTTTTGCATAAACTTTACTTTTTATTTCTCTCAAATCCTCTTCACAGTTGTAGTTATCTACGGGATCATTTACAAATTCTTTTAGCAGATTTTGTACAGAATCTTGTGCTTTCCTAGATATATGAACATTCTTTCCAGCAGCAGTTTTAAAACCTATTGAAGCCAATTTCGATGTACTAGGAACATCATATTCTGGCCGATAAACTTGCTGCAGTTGTTCATTTGTGTTATTTTTTTGTTTAGATGCATTTGTAAGTTTTTCATTTGGAGCAATTGGTGTTTGAAAATTTAAAAATAAATCACAGTCATCGTTCCATTCATAATCTTCAGGATTTTCAAAAATATTAACATCGTTTAAATGTTTAGTATCACAGATATTGGGTTCGGTCTTTTCTTCAAATGCCGGTATATCGGGTAGTTTACTTAATATTTTAGCAGCTATTATATGAGCTTCTCTTGACACTATTATAGGTTTTGAGGAAGCTGTTTTAAAACCAATTATATTTTTTGGGCTTTCATTTTGATTTTGGACTTCCGAAACTTTATGTTTTTCATTGTTATCCGTCTTCAAAGGTACTTCAAATTCATTGCTATTTTCTACTAAATTTGTATCTTCAAAATTTTGCTGATTCAAAATGTTTTCAGTATTAATACAAGCTAATATATCATGACAATACTCGTCATTCCAGTCTTCTGATGTAGCTTTCCCTGAAAAATTTAAATTATTTTAAAAATACATCAAGATTTTAAAATGAAAGTTTGTATATTAAATAATTACCATCTCCATTTAATGACAAATCCAGCAGCCGTTCATTACTGATATTTAAATCTTGTGTTATATTTAAAGTAGTATGAATACTATTATGTTCTGCGCTATCCACATCGATAGTATTACTCTTATTATCTTCATTGTGACTAGGAAATCCTACAAAATCTTCTACTGAACTATATGAATCATAATGTTTACCATTCCGACAATTAGAACGTAAAGTAAGTATATCATTAATAATATATGGTATATTACTAGAAAATAAAAGATTATCTTGGTCATTTACATAGTTTTGATGGGCAGATTGGCTATCATTAGCAAAACTTTCTTGTAATTCATTGTTTTGTGTAAAATAAACACTTAAGTTTAAAAGATTTTCACATAAACGTGGGTTATTCAAGCTTGCTATAGTAGTAGGGTTATTTGTAATTTCTCCAACAGTAGCATCCTCTTGTATGGATAATGACGAACTACTACTATGCGTATCAACATCATCACCTGAAACTGCTAAATGTTCTTCTTCAAAACGTTCATTCAAATTTGTTTTGGTATTATTCAAAAATTTACGACTATAAGTTTTGAGAGGTTGTCTGCGCAGACGAAATTCGGGAGTATATTGCCAGGAGGTATTTATTTTAGTTTGTTCTTTGCTTAAAGGAGATTGTGAAAAATCCTCCAATATAGAGTTAACTAAAAACATATCATCATCTTTCTTTGGTGTTAATTTCAGATTCTGTTCTGCTTGGTGGCAGCAGTTAATCATTTCCGATTCTGTTATACTAAATGAAGAATTTTGTTTATTTTTATCATTTAATTGTTCAGCAGACATATTTGCTAATTCCATTTCTGTTAGATTTACGCATGTAATAAATCCTTGTGTTTCGGGAACTAAGTTAGGTTTGTTAGAATTGTTCTGTAGGGTTGACAATCGATCAGCTATTGCCAAAGCTTTTTCTAATTCAAATGGTTTAAAATTACTTACAATCGCTGGAGCCTTTGCGTTAAAAAACGTTGTACTGTTACTATTATTTTCGTTGTCTATAGAATCATCTGAATCCCGGTAAAAATCAAGTATAAATCTATGATGATCAACATTACGTTCATGATCATTATTTAATTGCTCACTATGTTCTGCTTTTTTCCGTCTGTTTTTTCTTTTAAGTCTGGTTTCATGTATAGATTTATTTGATTTGGAAGGGCTGGAAGATATAGAATCCTCCAACATTATATATTTTAATTAATAGCTATTATTAAAGTAAATAAAATTACTTTTTTATTTTAAATACAGGAAAAATACATGTTTATAAAAACATAATATTGCCAGATATACAATTCATTAAAAAGATTGCCATATTTATTATTAACCTTTGGGTTAATTTACTATTTCTCTTGGTACAAAATGAGAAGAAACAGTGATGGGTCGGTTTGAGCCGGCCAGGATCTTCCGCCGAAAATTACAAAACAGCACAAGTGCACAGTGATTCGTTTATAATAAAAATTACAAAATAGAAATAAATCAAAATCAGAGATGGTTGGCTTTAATTGAATGTTCTGATTTTACTACTTGTTGCAAAACAACAAAATTGTTAGCAAAGCCGTTTTTGTTAATACCCCTTCCCTTTTGAACTAGAAATTACAAAATATTTAAAAAAGTCGCGTTAATGAAACTTATAATTTTTTTGTATTTTTTCATTTTTAAGAGCTTTAAATTACGACTATAAGTGATTTATGAAGTTTAGTGAGTACCGGATGTTTTTATTAAAATAAACTACGTGATTCGTTCATGGCAGAACTATTGGATCGAAGGAACAAGACCATACCAGATCCCGAATTGAAGCCACTTTGTCTTTTGAGTTCACTTTTTATAAAAATTAATGAAATTTAGGGGACAAATATTTCAGAATTAACCATTCCTTACATGACTTATTTATTTGTATACCCTTTTTTCAAACAAATTATTCTAGCTATTTTTATTCAACCATTCCTAGCAGGAAAATGTGTTAGTGCTTCCTGCAGGCCTTTGTGAATGCCTCAAATATATCTCCGAACAAATTTTAAATACTTTCCACTTTCTCAAGTACTTCCTATAATATAAAAACTACCTAAAATCCTTAAAGAACCTAAATAAATAATTTTAGAAGCATTCTCGGTTATCAGTGGTTCTGACACTAACGTTGGTTTGTGGTTTTATTAACAACTATTTATGCATACCAAATCTGTTCGCGTTAATCATTTTCGTCAATGCACGCAAAAGCTGTAAAGGTTTGAATTTGAGATTTTCAAAAAAAAAAAAAAAAATATGTTTTTAAGTAGAGCTTTGGCTTTATCAAAATAAAAAAAAAACGCGATTTTATAGAACTTCTAAAGTACTATTTATCGAAATACACTGAAAAGAAAATTTTTTAATTTTATTTTTTCACAATGTCATAAAGAGTAAATTGGTTTAAAATTTTGCCAAATTATGAGTAATAAAAGACATATCTTGGGATCGTTTGCTGAAAAAATTAGGTGAATATCGGTTTTAGTTTGGGAAATATAGTCTTTTAAGCATTAATACTCATAATAATATTCCTTAAAAAAGCGCGATTTTAATTTTTTTAAAGTGAATTTTAGCAAAATTTTTAAGTTGTTTCTTATTTTCAAAATTTCAAGTATAATGCAAAATATGTGATGTTGATTTTTGTGGTAAAGAACATGTTTTTTGGTCTATACAATTATAAGTCCTTAAAATATTTTAATGTCATCTGAATTTTAGTATTAAGCAAGTAAAATGCTTTTATTTGACATCAATATTAACATTATTTATACTTCGCGATAGTTGTCAGCAAGCAAAATAAGTTTGGAGATGAATGCCGTTGTAGCCAATATAAATGACGTTTCTCTAATTTTTTTCATAATTTGCGGTCCACACGAGCCTTTTTCATGCTCGCACATTGAACAAAATGTTGTGCGCACATGCATTTGGATAGTGTGGACCCAAGTTGTTCATGTTTTGTTCTTGTTCGCACAATTGTTCGAGCAACCATGTCTGCCATCAAACGTCATTTTGTACGCGGAAGAAAAGGCGTTGCATGTAAAAGTATCGAAGCGACACAGACGGCAAACAAAAAATTATGATTTGTTCGACAAATGTTTTGCCCACTGAAAAGAAAATTAACAAAATTGTGTGTGTTGCTCTGCCGACGTTTTGTTCTTGTGCGAACAAGAAAAAGGCTAGTCTGGATGTAGCGTTATATCCATTTTAATCGATGATCTTAAAGCCCAAATTACAATAGCGCGTAGTCACCAGAATGTGTGCTGCCAATATCAGCTGATTATTTAGAATGCACTGTTTGTTATGGTGTTGATTACATTTAGTCAGCAGCAGTTTGCAGTGCTGTTTCATTTAGCCCTGTTTCTAAATTCACTGCGCTGCATTCAGATTGAGAGCGAGACAAAGAGAGTGAGCAAATAAATGAGAGGCTAAAATACACAAGTAGAACAAAGCTAGATGGTGGTTGTAAATTGTGGCTGCCTACGCTGAATTGTAATTATAACGGCAGCAACATGTTGTGCTGACAGTGATCAGCTGATAATTTTTGCTGATACTGTTGCTGACTACGCGCTATTGTAATTTGGGCTTAAGTCATAACTTACACTGAAAAAAATCAGAACAAAATTTTGAAATTTAGTGAAAATTTTTTAAATTGCATAAAATTTTTATTTTAACGCCATTTTGACTCGGACGTGTCATTGGTTAATAAATCTAGTTTTACGCGATATTTCGGACAATTTCCATAAAAGCGGAATTTGTGAGTAACGAAAAACATACTCACAAAACATACATACAAATATTTACGCTAGTTATATAAAAGTTTGTGAAGATGGTATCCCATGTCTGGTTTCCTGACATCAACGAGATTTATATTAAACTGTAGGTAATCACTTCGTCGTTAAAGTTCTGCCCTTTGAATTTAAATTCACAAATATTCTGTAAAAAAAATAAAAAAATTAAAATTTCAGAAATCATAAATTTTCGGTTTAATTTTTTATGACAGAATAACTTTTTAAACCTGTTACTTATTATACAGCAAATTAATTTCCTAATTCTTGCCTTTAGACTTGTTAATGGTTTATGACAATAAAAATCCTCAAAAGTTTCAACTCAGTTTTTCTTTTTTTAATTTTTTAGTTTTAATCCGTGAGATTTTACGCGAATGATTAAAAACTTAGGATTTCTTAGTTATTTTGTAAGATCTACAAAAAGCCTTCAATACTTTTACTAATTTTAAAACAAAGTTTGGCAATACAAAACACTTAAAGTAGGTTTCAAATAATTTCAAATTTTTTTTATTTTCCTCATATACCCTTTACACATGTAGTAAAGGGTATAAAAAAATGCTTAATCCTGTGAGAATAGTGGTATACATAACAGTGTAATTCATACGATTTATTTATATATATAATGTTAAGAAATTTAATTCTAAGACTAAATTACAATTAAAAAAAGCAAATTTCGAAATTGAATATGACAAGTATAAAAAAATTACAAGGAAAATTTAAAAAATAATTTTGGGAAAAGTATGATTTATTTAAAAAAAGCTACATTTTTGGAGAAATTTAAAAACAACACTATTACCTTTTTTTAATATTTTTCGTAAAGGTGGTTTTACATTATTATATTTTGTATTAATACCAGAGTTTCATTCACACATATCAAAAAAAATTAAGGAAAATATAATTAAATATCGTTTATTATATTATCTTTATCAAAATATTTTTAAAAAATTAAAAATGAAAAATTGAAGAGAATTTAATACAAATAAAACTTCCAATAAAAAAGTGTGTCCAAAATTGCTTTAAGAGAAGCAATCACGTTTCAAAAATTTCAAGATTTCAACATACAAAGTATTTACACTATAATACATTTCAACATATTTTTTGATATTAATACAAAGTATTATAGTGTGAAACCCCTTTAAGTGGTTAGGCAGATGATTTGAAAAATTTACGAAATTATTTTTGTACTATTTATGGAGATCTTTTTATGAAGTTATTTTAAATTACGTACTTAGGACTTTGAATTCCATGTTAAAGAATAAATAATGCTGTCCTGAGAAGTAGTAAACATTAATTATGTGGTTTTTCCATTTTACGACAGATATCTATATTCTGTTAATTTCGAAACATATACTATAAATTTCCACACAATTTGAGAAATTTTTTATTTAGTTTTTTGAATATGAGAAAAGTAGTGTGCGTCAGATCGAAAATTTAAGCGGCGGAGTGTAGACGCTGTTCGGCATGGTTTTCTAATTTACAATATTGCCATATTTATGTGCTGACGTTACATAGTGTTAGTGGCATCTTTTTATTGGAACAGCGGAACAAAGCAGATAAAGGATAACAAAAAAAAAAAAAAAAATTTTTTCGTCTGCTGCACTTTTTAGCTGCGCTTGTAATTTTTGTGTAAAAAATTTATAAAAAAAAATCACAATTAGTTAATATTTTGTATTAATCTATAATTCAACAAATATATATTAGTTTTATAATAAAATTAATACAATAACTTATAAAAAAAGTAGAAATATATATAAAAATTTTACATTGCAAAAAGTAATTAAGAAGAAAAAAGTGAAAGCCAATTTCGTGTGATAATTGGAAAAAATAAAATCAAGAGAGCGTCATAAAATATAAAGAGAAATAGCAAAGAGCATTTAAGAATTTTTGAAGAGAAATAAAAAAAATTATTAGTTTCTTTTTTTTTTTGCTTCCAAACAGGAAACGTATCGAAAGAAAAAAAAAGCAGAAAAGTGCAGCAAACGTTAAATACAGGTGGATTTTTCTTTTTTTACACACTCACCAGCTATAAGAAAAAACAAAAAGAAAATTTAAAATACATTTTCATTTTTGTCATTATTTAAAAATAAAAACCGTCAAAATTCTCGGCTTAAATAACAATTCAATTTATATAAATAAACTTCATCCGAATCATAATATAAATAAATTAACGCGTTCAAATAGCACACACCACCACAACAACCGAAATCTGCCGATTATGTTTGTCAACTCAATGACGTTCCGTGGTAATCCGGCGGCTGCCAGCCATCATTATCACCAACAACAATCGGCTTTAAATCATCACGCCTCCTTAGCGGCTGCTGCTGGTCATCCTCTGGCCGCTGCTCATCATGCCGGACAGCAAGCTGCTCAACTACATCATGCGGCAGCCCATACTGGAGGAGCTGGGCCCTTGGGTCATCATTTGACAGCTCATACGGGCCATCATGGTGCTGCTGGCCACAATAATAATCATTTAGCTGGTAGCCACTTAAATCGTACTCCTCACGCACCTATGGGTCTGGGCACTGGTAATATTACATCAATTTCTCCTCATCTTTCAGCTGGCAGCACTTCGTCAGGCAGTGCATCGAGCACCAATTCTCCTGACGGTGGCAAGATCTACATTAAGAATTTGGAACGGTCTATTGATAACAAGGCCATGTATGATACTTTCTCAGTTTTTGGCAATATACTCAACTGTAACGTGGCCAAGGATGAGCATGGCAACTCTCGTGGTTATGGCTTTGTACACTTTGATACGGAGGATGCTGCTCGCGTGGCCATTGAAAAGGTGAATGGTATGTTGTGTAACAATCAAAAGGTTCATGTCGTTAAGTATATACCAAGACGCGATAGAGAACAGGAAAAGGCTACACAATTTAGGAATCTGTATGTGAAGAATTTCAATGAGGACTTTTCGGAACAACATATGCGAGAAATGTTTGAACCATTCGGACGTATTATCAGTCATAAGGTAAGAATAATTTTTAGAAATAAATAAAATTATAAAGTTGACTACCTAACGATATTTACTTTTTTCAACATAATATTTACTAAGAAGTTTCGGTGATAAGTTTCAATTACGAATGGTTAAACAAAATTTTCATTTATGCATAACGTGAGCATTTATAAAAAGAAATCTAAAAAAGAATACAATTAATCCTAAATAAATTATCACATAATAAAAAAGTGTTCATTGAAATAACTAAAAATAATTTTCTTAAAAGTAAAATAAGTTAAAATTTCAGTTCTTATTTCATTTACTATCTCTTCATTTAACATTTTCTAAATCATCTACTAGTTAAACATGTGTTCAATCATCTCCATCTCTGTTTTTCCATTTACATCAATTTCTTCTACAATTCACATGTTATACAATTCCACTATATTCATTATTATTACAAAAAATATATATAAAAAAGCATAAAACACACACAAAAATCATTTACATACATATTTCCCTTATTTTTTAAGTTTCTCTTTTTCTCTCTATGCTTATGCGTAGTTGACATTTCCTTGTTTCCAACTGCAATTAGCAATTTTTCTATAAAAATCCTATATTTTCTCCAAACATAGAATTGTAATACACTACTAATAATATGAGTAGAAAATTTAAAGCTCAATCATCATGCTGTCGTCTGTAGATGGGGGTTGAGGTTGGGGGTTACTTTTAGCTACATAAGCGTGTTAAAGATGTGTGTGTATGTAACCCCTGCTCTGTTCAGCCTGCAGCAAAACTACAACAACTATATGGAATAAAAATACTAAACAACCCTCAAACTAATATTTTTATTTTTTCTTTATCTTTTTTGGTTTTTGGAAACCTGTAAGCGCAAGCAGGGTGATTGCACGTCGTATAGGTTTTTTTTTGTTTTAAATTAGAGCTTTGCTAGAGATATTAGATGGATAACAAAAACCTTGAACTCATATAATTGTGTAGATAGTAATAATGTAAATGTAATAATATAAAATTATTTTTTATTAACTATAAAGTAAAATTGACACATGAAAATTAAACATTTTGGTCCATACTTGTTTTTTATTTTTTTTATATTCTGAAAAATTGTGATTACTTAAAAAGTTTTCCAGAAATATGGAGCTTTACTTCTTAACACTTTTTGTATAGGTACATAAATATAACCCTGATCACAAACATTTTGTAATAAATATGTATCTCCTTAACTACTTAACAGATCGGTTTCAAATGTATGGGAGAGATGTAGAGGAGGTCCTAAGCTTTCAGCCCTTTAATAACACAATATAATCTATAGGGTTTCAAAATAGAGTATGAAAAATTTCAAAAAAAAATCTTAACTTTTACCAATTATATTCGATTTCAGAAACTTTGTAAAGAACTTAATAAGATAAAGGAAAAATATGCCTTTGAAAAATTTTCAAGTATATTGAGCTAGATAAAGTCTCACGAGACTTCAAATCTAAAAACTAATTTTAATAATTACATACAATGCTCATATATATATAAGGTGCTTGGCAAAACTATAAGGTCACTTTTCATTTTACCGTGTATTAAAAAGTACAAGGGGTATTTGGTGGTACTGCTAGCTAATTATTACTAAAAGGTGTTCCTATATACACCGTTTGGAATCATTTATTTAACAATTGATCTTTTTATAAACTAAAATGTTGTAAATGTGAACTTTCCAATGCGTCAAAATGATAAGGTCAGTTCAATTCTTTTCGCCTAAAATCATATTTTTTGCAATTTATTCCTGGACTATATTTATTGATTTATAGAAGTGATTAGAAAGTGAATTATTTTAATTCCAGAAGTGTTGCAAGGAATTCATCCCTCCCAGCTTTAAAAATTTCCACTTTTACCTATCCTTCTGATTTGTACGATCGTTTTTGATAAGATTCCTGCATAACAGACACTCTAGGGTCCTTAAAACAGGTCTAATCTATCTACTACCCATTTTTAATGTTAATTCAATTTTATTTAGATCATTTTAGGATTAGTTGTGCACTTTTATTTTGCAAAACGATCGTAAAATCCAGAGAGATAGGTAAAGGTGGAAATGTTTAAAGCTGGGAGGGATGAATTCCTGGGAACACTTCTGGAATTAAAATAATTCACTTTTTAATCACTTCTATAAATCAATAAATAAAGGTAGTCAAGGAATAAATTGCAAAAAATATGATTTTAGGGGAAAAGAATTGAACTGACCTTATCATTTTGACGCATTGGAACATTCACATTTACAATATTTTTGTTTATAAAAAGATCAATTGTCAAATAAATAATTCCAAACGCTGTATATAGGAACACCTTTTAGTAATAAGTATTTTAGCTAGCAGTACCCCCTTGTACTTTTTATACACGGTGAAATGAAAAGTGACCTTATAGTTTTGCCGAGCACCTTATAAACATTCATTAAATTTTTATTAATTCAAATCTTCTCCAAATTGAATGAAAATATTTTTCTTTCATTCAATTTGTAATATTTTTTTTTTTAATCTTTTACAAAATGAATTAAAAAATATTTTCTAAAGCTAATTTGTAATAGACTTGTATTGATTAATAATTTTTTAAGGAATTAATTCAATTCATTTGAAGTAAAAAGAATTTAAGTCCATGAATTAAATTCATTTGAATGTTTTATAAGAATGAGTAGTATAATAAATTTAATTCGATTTAAAAAAATTAATTAAAGAATTAAGCATTCCGAACCTTTGTCTACGACCCCATGATGCATATTTATTCCTTAAAGGTAAGAGAGTCGTAATAATTTTTCGAAGCTATCAAATAATTTAGGGATTCGTTCCTTTGAAAAAAAGTAATTACTCATTTTCAAAAAGTACAATTTTTAAAAATGGTACTAATTTCTAAAAACAAAATATAGTATTTTTCTAAATAGTATAGCATTTTTTAAAATTCTCAGAAAAATACCAAAATTTAACAATAACAAAAAAGTATAAAAATTCAAAAGGTACCATTTGATAAAACAATGTTTAAAATTTTTTCCGTTCTCCTTAAAAAAAGTGGATGGAATTTGTTGTGCTAAACACGAATCTGCTTTCCGTTTTATTCTATCTGGTCGTAATTTTTTTATGTGCATGTCTAATATCTCCCCCCTTTATAAGGAATCCACGAGTATATTTTATCATAACTCGGGAGGGGGTTATCCGATTTGGAAAGTTGCCGACATAAATTTTATTTATATTCTTAAAATCAATTTTTTTTATCTACCCAACAGTTTCGGAGTTATCAGAAATCACTGTCGAGAAAAACAAATTTTCATGTAAAATTTAAGATTTTTTTTCTTGAACATTTCTTTTAAGAAATGATTGTAGAAATATAATCAACAATGGCAATGGCAGTTCCAAATTTAAATTTATATTGCCGTTGAACGGCAAGTCGCTCGTTTTTTTAACAAGATTGCCATTATTTATGAGAAAATATAAGGACTGCGCACGAAAAAATCCGTGCATACAAAACTGCTTGTAGAAGCTAAACCAATGGGAGAATTTTTTTTAAATTATATTTTTATTTTCTTATTTGTTATTGTAAACAAATAAGAAAATATCTGATATTTTCCAGAATTCGTCCAATTAAAGGTTTTATTGTGTTTCGACCACTTTTTTGCTCGAATAAATCCACTTATTTTTAAACTACATTTCATTTTAAGCTGAGCTTTTAATGTCCTTTAAATTATTTTTACTAGAGCTCAATATCTTTCAATTGCTCGGAGTTACGGACTATTTGATGGATTAGCCTCTTTCAGTACAAACACTGACAATTTCTTCATTACCACTCTATTGTTTTGTTGTTGTAATGAGAAGAAGCGAGAACAGGCCAGAAAAAAGTGGATACACAGTATTTTCTTAGGAAAGGAAGAATTCTTTACCAAAGGCACTCATTCACATATACATATTTCTGTGTTAATGGAACCATTTTTTATGAATAAACTGCTTCTTTAAAGCATGTGCATAGGGCTTCCCAAATCAAAAACTTTCTTGAGAACTTTGATTTCTTTGATACACAATATTTTTCTGCCAAATTCCCTCTAACATCTGCAACATAGAATTCTTAGCCAGGAAGTTGAAAAAAGTCAGTCTGTACGAATGTTTCATCGTTTGATTATACACTAATCAAAATTATGGAAAAATTCGTCTGAAGTACTTTCACGTAATTTTTTTTAAATACAAATTCTTGCTTGCGTTTTTTTTAGAATTTTTTTGTACTTTATACGTCTCCAGGCTAGATTTCCATTCAACTTTTCTGAAAAAGCTTCAAAGAAATTAACTTTTTGTGACACTTTTCTTCCAGAGATGAGGGGATTTTCTCTGAAAATCCATTCTATTTTTTCTGAGTCCTACAGCCTGAAGATACGTTTCCATTCAGTGACCATGGCTTCTTTGTATAATATTATAACCCAAGAAACTGTATTTTTTGACACAAATTTCTTCCTAGCAATTGTTTTTGTAGTGATGGTTTTTTATATAAATTTACTGAAATTTTATCTACTTGTTAATTATTAAAATAATGTTATTTAAGTTTTTTATGTTTTTGAAATCAATAATTTTTTTTGTCATTGATTGAAAATTTTCTAATACAAAAGACAAGAATTATTTAATAAATTGTTTCTTTTTAATAAAAACTATATTGGCGATCCTGCCAGGAGATCAGATGGAAACCGTTACATTCTAACTATAGTAGATAGAACTTCTCGATGGCCAGAAGCCTACCCTCTTAAAGATATAACTGCAAAGGCTATATGTAAAGTTTTTCTGAATAATTTTATTTCAAGATTTGGAGTTCCACTTCGCATTACTAGTGATCAGGGTACACAATTTACTTCCTCTATTTTTAAAGAGCTATCCAAAATACTTGGTGTTGACAGTATAGTAACTACATCATATCATCCTCAATCCAATGGGTTAGTTGAACGATTCCATCGCCAATTGAAAACGTCAATTTTAGCCCGCGGAAATATTAGTAATTGGTCTGAAGAACTTTCAATTGTTTTATTAGGATTACGTTCAGTTGTTAAAGAAGATATAAAGGCGTCTCCAGCAGAAATGGTTTATGGACAATGTTTAAGATTACCAGGCGAAATGGTAGTTCATTCTTGCAAGGATTTCGATAGTTCGAATTTCTTAAATAGAATCAGGAATCATTTTAGTAACTTTCGATCTAATATTTCACATCATAAGAATTCATTTAAGGTTTTTATTCCCAAACACCTTGAAAAATGTAATTATGTTTTTGTTCGTAATGATTTGAAGAAATCTGGTTTATGCTGTCCATATATAGGACCATTTGAAGTTTTGAAAAAAAATCCAAAATATTTTAAGCTTCAAATGAACAATAAAGTAAAAAATGTTTCAATTGACAGAATTAAACCTGCTTTTGTGGAAGATGAAACAATTAACTTAAATAGAAATAACAAGAAGGTTACTTTTAATTTGAATGAAATAACAAATTCGAAAGGGGGGGGTAATGTAGTGATGGTTTTTTATATAAATTTACTGAAATTTTATCTACTTGTTATCCGGAGGCTATTAAATTGTCTCTTGAAAGACTGAATGTCAATCAGTCGCTAATCAGCCTCATATGGAGACTTCTAACCAACAGGGTTATAATATCCAGCATGGGAGCATCTACCATATACAGGATAGCTAATAGGGGTACTCCGCAAGGAGGGGTTTTATCTCCTCTTCTTTGGAATATCGCCGTGAACCCACTACTCAGGGACGATGTTGCGGTGGCTGTATCTGGAAAATATCTGGATACTATGTCACAACGCCTGCAAACTGCTCTGGGCCTACTTAGTGTATGGAGCACAAACAGTGGCCTCAGTGTGAATCCAGGAAAAACGGAACTGGTTCTCTTCTCTAGAAGATACAAGATTCCATCTTTCCCATTACCACGCCTAAATGGTGTTGAATTAAAGGTGTCAGATAGTGCAAAGTATCTAGGGGTCATACTAGACTCCAAACTATATTGGCTCCAGAATACAAGGGCCAGAGCTTCAAAGGCTGGAATTGCCCTATATATGTGTAGGAAAGCCATTGGTAAATCTTGGGGAATAAATCCCAAGAATGCAAAATGGCTTTTCGACATGGTGATTAAGCCCATACTTATGTATGGAGCGTTAGTATGGTGGAAAGCTATGGAGAAATCCACCTTTGTCGGAATCTTTGAGAGGATTCTGCGTAGTTCGGTGTTGCTCATTACGGGCGCGCTACGTACAACTCCATCCAAAGCCCTGTTCGTTCTAATGAACTGGCTACCGGTGGACCTTATGTCCAAACAGATCGCCATCATGTCAGCGACTAGGCTCGGTACTATAGGTGCGTGGACCAGTAAAGTATACGGCCATGCGACCATTTTAGGGTTACTTGATGACATCCCAAGCAATATTGACTATTGCACCCCTATACCCTTTCTTGACAGAGGATTCTCGGTGTCGACTTCGGCTGATCCTGTACTAAGAGACAGCTCTGTGGAGGTTTACACTGATGGATCCAAATCTGTTGATGGGGTTGGGGGGGTGTCTTTATTCCCGAATATAGGAAAAGTATTTCCTTTAGATTGCCGGATCACTGCAGCATTCTTCAGGCAGAGATTTCGGCCATAAAAAGAGCGGTAAACTGGTTGATGTACTATAGGGTATTCGGTGCGGATATCCAAATCTGTACGGACAGTCAGGCTGCGATTAAATCGCTCTCGGGTGTCTTTTCGACATCCAGGCTGGTACATGAATGCCGGACATCTCTAAACGAGATGGCGAGACATTCAAACCTAGAGCTAGTCTGGGTTAGGGGTCACTCAAATACCCCGGGTAATATTACTGCGGACGAACTGGCCAAAATTGGTTCGCTTCTTCGACATGAAGAAGTAGATCAATTGGTCGGCGTCCCGCTCTCCTCTTGCAGATCCATGATACTGCGGAATCTATCGAGGATTGCACAAGACAGGTGGTCGAACCTGACAACATGCTCAACCTCGAGACAAATATGGCCCCATTATGATGGACTTCGGTCAAGCCTCATCTTGGGACTACCAAGACATCGGTTACGTATTCTAATATCCGTTGTCACAGGGCACTGGACTGCTGGTGCGCATGCTAGGAGACTAGGGCTCCCTTTTAATGACTTCTGTCGAAGTTGCTTTGATGAGGAAGAGGAGGAGACAGTGGAACACTTCCTATGTCACTGTCCGACCCTCAATGAAATAAGGACCGCCAAGTTCGGTAGTCCGAATATGCATGTATTGTCGGAACTCTCGGATATTGACATCAGAGCTATCAATTCCTTCATACATGCGTCAGGTTGGTTCGATTCGAACGTAGTTTCGGACATGTGAGATAATATCACATGATCCCTTAGGGTATCACAACGGGACCAAATTGGACCCACGTGAGCTGTCTTGTAACTATTCTGACAGCTGCCCAATTAACCTAACCTTATCTATTTGTTAATTATTAAAATAATGTTATTTAAGTTTTTTATGTTTTTGAAATCAATAATTATTTTTGTCATTGATTGAAAATTTTCTAATACAAAAGACAAGAATTATTTAATAAATTGTTTCTTTTTAATAAAAACTATATTTTATATGACCGATATAAGATTTCATGAA
Source organism: Protophormia terraenovae (assembly GCA_951394005.1). Taxonomy (NCBI): domain Eukaryota; kingdom Metazoa; phylum Arthropoda; class Insecta; order Diptera; family Calliphoridae; genus Protophormia; species Protophormia terraenovae. Next base: position 43,539,716 of record OX596077.1, on the reverse strand, counting down.
AAATTTGAATTATCTGTTTTGGTGTTTTTTGTTCAATTTCCATTTTAAGAAAAACTAGTTTTGCTATAACCATGAAACTTAGCACATGGGTAGTGAGCACAATGACAGATGTAAATCAATTAACAGAATTATTAATTTTTCACCACATCAAGTTATAAGCCCAAAAGCATGCACGGATTTTTTCGTGCGCAGTCCTTATTATATAAAAGAAAAGAAAACTAAACACTGAGAGAAAGAGGAAATTAATTAAAGAAAAGAAATTAAATTAAGTAAATGAAATATGACAACATTTATATATTAAAAATATTAAATTAAACAAATAATAAAAAATAAGATTGATAATTCATATTTTACACAAAACTTTGGCAATCTTCCAAAATGACATCACAAAGCCAAAGGCCTTAACAATAATTCATAAACCAAAAATTAAAATAAAAAATTAAGTGTTGTTACGGCCTTTTGCATTTTAGGTAAAGATATACTGTAATAACTTATACAGTGTTGGAAAAAATAATAGGGACGATAATAATGGACATATATAAAATTAGCACTCATTGCCAAAGTGGTTTAGAATGGGTCCCGATTGACGTAAAAAAGCCATGATAACAAAGGAGGAAAACGAAAAACTTAAGCTCGTTTTGATCAACTTTTAATTCGTTACTCAAAATATAACCACTTTGAGTCATCAATTATTTGGATCTGACGAAAATCATATGTGCGATGCCCTATCAATAAAGAATACGATTCAAAGTCACGGAGGGGATGTTGTAGCTCTGGTCTAATTAGACATCGTCAAAATAAAATAATTTAATTTGCCATTCAGGTGGAAGTTTATGCAGGATAATAATCTAAGAATTCTGCCAGAAATGTGAAGTCTTGGTTTCAAAATAAGTCCCTGTAATAGTGTGGCCGCCTTAATCTCCGCACTTAAATATGATTGAGCACCTAAGTTAGTCCTTTAAAATAAAATAGAATGTTTCAAATCTAAAAATAAGCAAGAAATGGAACAAAATCGAGGATATTTGGTATTCCATATCACCGGAAATGTTTACGATTCTTGAGAATTCTATGAATCGTCGATGACAGGAGATAAAAAGGTGCTTCTAACAAGTATTGAAAAAATAAATAGAATTTGTGTTAATGTAAAACAAAAGTACATATTATTTTTCCAAATGTTAAATGTCCCTATTATTTTTTCTAAATAGTTTTTTAAAAAGTAAATTCTTTGTGAAATAATTCAGTATTATTAAGTTCTTTTATTTATAATAAAAAATAATAAATAAAAATTAATTTTAAGTTGAAATGTGTAACCGCTTATGGCCCAAAGGCTAGGTTCTTGAATATTGATAATATATAAAAAATTTGTCGTCCCTATTATTTCTTCTAACACTGTATATCGATATTTAAATTCTATCTACCTAAATTCTAATTCTATTATTTAATTATTTTTAATAACCATTTTCTACGTTTAAGTATTTTTCTAACCCACATTTGAAGGTGGTTTTACACTATAATACTTTGTATTAATACCAGAGTTTCATTTATTATAATACATATCAAAAAATGTATTAAGGAAAGTATTATTAAATGCCATATTTTCTATTTTATTTATTAAAATATTTTTTAAAAAAATTAAAAACGAAAAAATAAACAGAATTCATTACAAATCAAACTACACATAAAAAAGTGTGCGGAAATTTACTTCAAAAGATGCAATTAAGTTTCAAACATTTCTACATACAAGGTATTGAAAATATTTACACTGTAATACATTTCAAAATATTTTTGGTATTAATACAAAGTATTATAGTGTAAAACCCCCTTAAATAATATTTCATAAATAATATTTGCTTTGTTCCAGTAATATTTAGTCACATACAACAATGTACAAACAAATTCTGAATATGCGAACGGTTGTTGTTTGCAACTGTATTCCTGTATTGTTGAAATTAATTTATTGTTACACTATTTATTTTGCAAAAATTATATTATTTTTTTCTGTTTTTTATTTTAGATCATGACCGACGAAGAAGGGCGCTCTAAACGTTTTGGCTTTGTGGCTTTTGAAAATCCCCAATCAGCTCTGGCAGCTGTTATTGCTTTAAATGGCAAACAGTTGGGTGACAAGTACCTTTATGTAGCTCGAGCTTTAAGTAAAATTGAGCGTCAACAAGAAATCAATCGTAAATTAGAAGAACGTAAAAGACAAAAACCAGGTCAAGTATTTTTTTATTAAACAATGAAAATAAAATGAATTAAAAAAACTCTTGCATACATTTTATGCGAAAATTCAAAATAAAAAAAGTAAAAAAAAAAAATTAATAATAACATAAATCTATTAATATTTATCTTAAAGAAAACATTACTATTTCATTATTATTATATACACACACTATGCAAAACCACACTATATACTTAAATGTATTTGTAGAAATTTTTAAAAAAACAGATTAAATAAAAAAATAAAAATATCTTTAAAAAAATCATGAATATTTTTGAAATCTAGAATACGTTTTAAAGAAAAATTAAAAACAAAAATATTGCTTAAATGTTAAATAATTGTAATAGTACTACTGAAAAAAAAACAAAAAATATTAAATGAAAAAACTACACAGCATAAGCTTTTTTTAGACAAAAAAACAAAAAAAAAAAAAAAAATTAAAATAAATAAAACAAAAGAAGAATTATACAAAATAGTAAAAAAGCAAATAAAAAATTTAAAGTAAAAAAAAAAACAAATTCATTTTAATTAATAAATAATACAAGGAGTAGACCTCCTTCTTTAATAATATAAAAAAAAAACTCAAATATTTTATGCACTTTAATGATACAAACAAAAAAAAAAAAAAAAACATTATTTTCTCAACCACAATACAAAAGAATAATAAAAACCCAAAATTAAAAAAAATTGAAAAATATTAGTTGATAAATTGAAAAAAACCAAGTATTAGCAAAAGAAAAAAAAAAAAAAATAAACATGTTTTTTAAAAATAATTCAAAACAAAAAAATTAAAGAAAAATAAAAATAATTATTTAGTAAAACCTTTAAAATAAACATAAAACAAAAAATATATACTAACATTTATATGCTTAATTATAAGTTTTTTCTTTTTTTGAAACATTTTCAGAAAATTTAGTAAAACACACACACAAAAACTCCCCATTATGTGTAGATAAAAATTTAAATTGCTTAAATAATAAAGATTAAATTTTTCCCTGAAAAAAAGTTTATTTTCATTTCTTATAACCTTTAATTGCCTATGAATTGGTAATGTAATATTCAAATAAATTAATTTGTAAGAATTTATATTTTAAAATTTAAAAAATTTTATAAAATATCAAAAAAAAAAAAATAGGTTGTGCATTTTTATATTTTCAGCAGTTTTTTATTATTATTTCATTATTTTTTCTATTGCATTCGATTGTTTTTTTGAAAATTGAATAAAGGTTTATATCATAACAAATTTTTAATGGCGAAAATATTAAAAGTCTAAGAGAATTCACTGCTATAGAATTTTAAAAATTATGATGATTGAAAATATGTAGATATTTCATAAACATTTTTCGATACAGCGAAGGTTTTAAGGATGATATTTAGAAAATGCACTCAGCAAATCTATTTTTTTTTTTACAATTTATGATTTTATGTTTGTTCGTTTGAAATTCTAGCCAAACTAGTAAAAAAAGAGAAATTAAAAAAAATTCTTAAAAATAAACTTTTACCTGAAAAAGTAAGAAAACAGAAAATAAATTTTAGAGTAAAAAAAAAAAAATTATTTAATTTTTTACTTATATTAAATGGAAACTTGGAAATATCTCAAAAATACGGACATATTTTTCCTTGTATATATTTTTTCACATATTTCCTTAAAGAATTAAGGATATGTAGATTTTTAGCCTCGTTGAATATTATCAATAGTTCATGTACTTCCATATAAACTTTAGGTAGATTTGAAAGATAACTTAACACAATTTAGTACATAGAACTTATACAATTCAGGGACCCAATGTGCAAAACATGTCCATTATTTCACCTAGTTTCCATACAAATGTCTTTCCAAAATAAAAAATCTCTTAAATGTGGTAGAATTCAACACATATAAAATGTTTAGTAAACTTAAACCACCACATAAATTTTTTTAATGTTGTTCTATAATTGAGTATAGGCCTATTACAAGGACCTTCTCTTAATTATTTAAATGTGCATTAATCGGTTAAAAATGTCAATGTGTAGACGAATTGGCAGATTTTTAAATACTATCAATTTACAAAATTCTAAAAAGATAAGTCCAAAAATCTGAAAATCACTTAAAGGTACATAAATTAGTATCACAATACAATTTTGTGCACGTAATTTTTATAAAATTATAAATCATAATTACAAAATTTCCAAGACTACATTCAAAATTGATCACAGATCCCAACAAAAAACGTTTAAAAAATTAACTATTCTAATTATTTTGTTTTAAAATAAAATTCTATAGGAATTTGAAAATAAAATTTTTTACTAGTTTTACTCGTACAAAATCATAGATTAACAACTAGATATTTATGTGAGAGAAAGAAACCTAATTGAACTGTCAAAAACCTAATTCATACAACAACAAAATACATGTAGTCACATATATTTTGTTTTTGGCTTTTTTGAAAATTTAGTATGAGGTGCCTCTCACTAAACTTTAGTTCTATTCTATGGTTTGCATGATCTTTTACAAGTTTTACAATTTTTGCAAGTATTTTACACATAAAAATATTAAAAGTAGTAAACATTTCAAGAGAAAATATTTTTCTCTTTTGCTATATTTTTTTTGAATTTTTTGTACATAGAATAAAACTAGAAGTTTATGTGAGAGCCACCCTATACTAAATTTTCAAAAAAGTTACTCATTTTTTTATTTTTTTTTTTTAACAAAATATATGTGACTACATGTATTTTGTTGTTGTATGAATTAGGTTTTTGACAATTCTTAGGTTTTTTCTCTCACATAAAGATCTACTTATTAATATATGATGCAAACAAACAGACCTTTTATTAAAAAAAATAATAATTTTTTATTAATATGAATGTCAAATATTAACAAATTTATCCAGGTATAGACTCCACTTGTTAATATCAGTTCTCACATTCTTTGTGTATAATTTCCTATAAGGTTATGTTATAACCAAGGAAATAAAAAATATGAAATATTATATTTTTCAAATGAACTAAACTGATAATTATGTATTTATGTATATGTTTTTGACTCTATTCAAAATTTTGACATACATTTTTTATAGTATATTTTTGTATTTTGATCCTGACATTACATTTATACATATTTGAATCATATTTTCATGAAAAGTCCTTATTTTAAAGCATATTTTAGCAATTGAAATTACATATTTTACACTTACGATCATAATTTTCATAATTAACACTTAAGGTAAAATTTTGAATATTTTGCATTAAAGGGAAGTATTTACGTCAAATACGTTTTTCAAATTCCCCAAATATTTCGTTTTTATAAATTGATAAAATTTTATAATTTCCTGTTAAATAAAAAATGTGAAATTCCTTATGAATTAGTTACGGGAGCCTGCCATAATTTTGATATAATTGACCACATATAATACAAGAACTTCATATTAAAATATAGTAATATTTAATTCAACTTAAACAATTCGAATTCCTAGTTTTCGGTACGAAACTTTGGAATTTTTTAAAAAGTTATTGTGATTAATATAAAATTCATTAAAAATATCAATTTAAATTTTTTTAATTTATTTAAATATATAATTTATCGAAAAATTTTTCTATTAATAGTTTTTGTTTGAAGTTTGAATATTTTTTTAATAATACAATTTTTGTTTTTATTAATGTATATGATCACCAGACATTTATTTCTAATATTTATGCACGACCATAAATGTCTTCAATTGCTCTTTAATATCTATTTCAAATCCAAAACATTCTTTAGCACTTTTCTTGTCATTCTTTATTATTAACACCAATTTAAACAAATAAAAACAATAATACATATAAAAATATTTAATCAATATTTAACAAATATACATATATATTTAAGTAATAATGTATTATTACTAGCTACACATAATATTACACACCATCAACTTTAAATACACTTACATATATATGAAATTTCATTAAATTACTATAATAAAAAAAAAAATAAATATTAAAAAGAAAACAATTACAATTCACAATAAAGAAAAAATATTGAATAAACAAAAAATTATGTAAAATGATAATGAATCTTAATAATAAAAATGCTTTTGCAAAAAGTGTTAAAACATTTAAAGAATTTTATGTTTTAATTCATATTACAAAAATTAACAAATACATCTTAATCTATAAATTTGCCAGCTTTCGGTTTGGTCAATATTTTTTTAAAAGCTATACATTTAAATTCATAAGTTTGTTTTTTAATGTGATATTTTAAAAAGTTTCTCCTTATTTTAAATTGATTCATAAAAAACTCTGTTTAATAACTAATAAGTATCTCCAAGAATGTTTGAAGACATTTATTCTTAACGAATCGTTAATCAGGTTTTTAATTATTATTTTTTTATGTAATTTTAATGTTATCGATAACATTTTTTGATACAATCCTTTATTTCTAAATATCCTAATATTTCCTTTTTTAAGCTGTTGAACGGTGGTTGAAGTGTTATTGTTAGGGGTATGTGATAGGGTCTGGAGTAAATATTTTAGTATTTATAGATCGGTATTATATAGACACTTTAAAATAAATAAAAATCACATAAAAGTGCTGAGAAATTAGAACTCAGAGCGTTCTGCCATAATTATAAAGTTTAGCTTTCTCTAAATGAACATTTGTGTGGAGTTCTTATATATATATATATATATATATATATATATATATATATATATATATATATATATATATATATATATATATATATATATATATATATATATATATATATATATATATATATATATATATATATATATATATATATATATATATATATATATATATATTGCAATTCACGAATAAAAATGGTATTAAATTGATATTGTAAGTGCAATGAAACAAAATTGATCCTGAATATAATAAAATACTCAATTTTGCATCTGAGGAAATCAGTTTTTGATTTTATTCTTCTATTATTTTGAATTTACATCTATTTTTGACCCACACTTTATCAAAAGACATACTTTTTTTTAATATATAACTAATTCTATACTTTATTGGTAAAATAAAAAGGTATCGCTTGATAAAATCGGATGCAAATTGTCGAACCTATGAATTTTTGAAATATTTGTAAAACCCATAAAATCTTTATGCATCATAAGTAATGGAAAAAGCCATATAAAAAATAACAAGATTTTATGAGTTGTACACATTTTAAAAACTTCATAGGATCTACAATTTTCGTGGTTCGCTAGGACCATAGTAAAATAACAAAGTTTCCTCGTAATCACAGCTGATTTCCAATTTTTTCATGTGCATACCTCGTGAAACTGTCAAATTGTTTTTGTATCTGTATGTTATATTTTTGCCGCGTTTATTTACTCTTCCTCTTCATTTTCTCACTTTTTGCTCATAGGGTTTTGACATTTTATGCAGAAGTTTTTTCTGAAATTATTAAATTTTTTCTTTTGAACTTGCATTTACGTTCACACACAAAATTTTATTTCAGCAATTCTTGCTTTAATTGCCTTGATTTGTTTTTGATTTGATATACGAAAAAGAGAAACAAAACGAATTTCGAAGTACACGCAATTTGTACTCGTTCATATTCCCTCTCGCTCTCTCTCACAAAAAATCAGAATTGCTGCAAGAAAAATTTCCTTGTGTGAACGCTGACTAACAAAATCCTTCAAACATTTGGAAAATAAATTTGGTTGCTAATCTTCCAGACGCCACTTCTTAGTGACTTCTAGAAGATTGTTTGAAGATTGTTCGAAAAATACAAAAACAAAATGCATTGCTATTGCATATTAATCGTCCAGACGTCACTTTTTAGTGACTTCCAGATGATTGTCAGAAGTGAGTACGAAATTTCCAAAAACATTACTGTAGGTGATCATATATACACTTTTAATTTAAAATTGTTTGAAAACTTATTTTAATTTTATTACCTTAGATTTTATTGAATATCAAATTTGATTGTAAATATATTCATTCTGATTTTGAATTTTCATTAATAAATATTACTATAATTTTGTTAAGCAAAAATAATCTAAAATATAATTAAACACCTACAATTACTATCGTCCTTTTATCTTCCAAAAGTATACTTTGAAGTCACTTCTGGAAGGATAATTCGAATTTAACAAAAACAAAATACATTACAATTGCGCAACAATCTTCTTGGCGTGTGTTGGGAAGATTGTCAGTTTATTATGAAATGAAAACAACACAATAAAGAAGCAGGTAAAATCATGTATTTCAGTAATAATTTAACTTTGGTACATTTTGCTTGCAATATTAAATATAAAAAGAAAAATTTTCTTTTTATATTTATAAGTGTTTTTTATTGTTTTAACAAAGGAAATTTTTAAAAAGTAAATTTTTATTAATAATATGGGATTTTACTTTCAATTTAAATTTGTTTTAGGAAAAGCTCCATCAAAGTATTTGCATATTTAAAGAAGTACAAATCTTTGCCTGTAAAAGTGTCTTGTTGCATTTTTTGCACAAAAGGTAATTTAAATACAATTTAACTATAAAAATTATTATTAATATTCTTTTCTTTTTTAAAGGTACCGGATTTCACCAGAAGTTTCCCATGAAGATTTTATTATTAAATGTAAAATGAATTTTTATGTGAATTATTTCTTTTGTAATGTTATATATGTATAATTATGAAATATAAAAAAAAACTGAGTTTTATTATAAATACAGAAACAAAAAAATGCGAAATCATCTTCTACAAGAGACTAAGACGACATTTCTGTGATTTTCTTCCGGGTGGCGTCCAGAAGAGTCTTTTTCGACACTTCCAGAAGCGTCTTCTTCGAGTCGTCTGGAAGACACTTCCACGAGGAACAGTTCTTCCCGACGGAAGATGATTATAATGATACTTTGGCAATAGTTTTGGCTATGAGTTTCAACTTCTGGAAGACTCTTCATAGCTACTTCCGCAATAGAAAATGTTTGCATACGAGCTATTGTTGTTTTTGTAGATGTGCAGTCACTTTATAATTTCACTATGTCACAGACTAAACAGACAGGAATTAGCTGCTTTTGATAACAGGACGACCCGAAAATTTTTAAAAAATTATATCAAAATCATGGTAATTTGCAAAGAGAGATAAATATATAAAAATATATGTTTATCTTTTTTATCAGCATTATTACGTTTATACGCACGATTATTGCAAATAAAAATAACTTACAAATAATTAACTCACACGCAAATTGCATAAAGAAATATTTTTCCTTATTTGTCTATTCTATGAACGTAAAAGAAGTGGCAACGTCGTAAGTTTTATTTGCAATTAGCTCCACTAATTACAATTTGTTTTTGTGAGTTACTAACTCACAAATAGAATATTAACTCACCGTTTATACGGCAAAATTTTCATATTGCAATATTTTTTTTTTTTTTTTTTTTGAACTTTAAAATTTTAAATGGCGGAGGTACGTAACCAAAATGCCAGGGTATCCCACGTTGGTCCAAGTGGATTCCTAGTCGACCTATATCTTCATATAGGAAGCTGGAACGCTTGGATCATTTAGTAAAGTCTTGAGTTTATATGGTCTCCACCAGGGTAAATCCAATTAAAAGCACGCGGTCAATATAAACGACGCATAACTTTTACAGTTATGCGTGGTAATACACTGCACCGGTGTGAGCGAGACGCAAAACTCTCGAAGGCCGAACAACAAAAACCCGCCTGGCTGTACTTAAGAAATAATTACCGCGACGCGAGAGTTGTTCCCCAACCCAGAGCTACTTTACGACTACGTCATATTGCAATATTTGTAATTACGAGTAAAGCCCAAATTACAATTACGCGTAGTCAGCAACAGTATCAGCAAAAATTATCAGCTGTTCACTGTCAGTACAACATGATGCTGCCGTTATAATTACAATTCAGCGTAGGCAGCCACAATTTACAACCACCATCTAGCTTAATTCTACTTGTGTATTTTAGGATCTCATTTATTTGCTCACTCTCTTTGTCTCTCTCTCAATCTGAATGCAGCGCAGTGAATTTAGAAACAGGGCTAAATGAAACAGCACTGCAAACTGCTGCTGACCAAATGTAATCAACAGCATAACAAACAGTGCATTCTAAATAATCAGCTGATTATGGCAGCACACACTGCTGCTGACTACGCGCTATTGTAATTTGGGCTTTATAATTATACTATGACATATACTATAGAGTAACACAACATATATATAGCGTTTATACGCACCTCTTAAGCCCAAATTACAATAGCGCGTAGTCAGCAGCAGTGTGTGCTGCCATAATCAGCTGATTATTTAGAATGCACTGTTTGTTATGCTGTTGATTACATTTGGTCAGCAGCAGTTTGCAGTGCTGTTTCATTTAGCCCTGTTTCTAAATTCACTGCGCTGCATTCAGATTGAGAGCGAGACAAAGAGAGTGAGCAAATAAATGAGAGGCTAAAATACACAAGTAGAACAAAGCTAGATGGTGATTGTAAATTTTTGCTGCGTACGCTTAAATGTAATTATAACGGCAGCAACATGTATTTTCTGTTCATAGGATTTTGACATTATGTGTAGAAGTTTTACACTAACAAAATACAAGCAATTGTTATTTTTGTAGATGTAAGAGCACTTTCTAATTACGCTATGGTTTATGTCATGGTACAATAATACCAGGTAACAGTATCACTACAACAAATACAACAAGGAAACAACAACAGTCATTTTTGTTGGTTAGTTTGTTTCCTTAATGTCAAAAAGAAAAAACAAAAAGCAAAACAAAATATATAAACAAACAAAGCACGTGTATATTACAGTGGGGCCTCAATCAACGAGCAACGTTGATTATCCGAGAAAGAAAATTTATAATTGTTTCTTTTTTTGCATCGATTAACCGTGAACAATCAAACACAATTTGAATAAAACAAAAAAGGGGTGTTCCCTCGTTTGAATAAGATGAGTCAGAGAAAGGTAAAATCCAAGTTTACTGCATTCTTGAAAAACTAGTTAAGAAAAATATGAATTAAAAAAAACATCTTATTTTTTAAGAAACTAATTAAAATGAAACCCTTATATCAATGTTTTTTCCAAAATTGTTATTTTTTCCTTATTTACATTTATATTAAATCCTTGAATAACTGAATTATATAAATAAAAAATGTTACTCAATTAACTGGGAAAATTGATTATCCAGAATGCTTCCGGTCCTGACCATTGCGGATAATCGAGGTCTCACTGTATTTAATATAAATATTTAGGCACAATCCAAAATATGTCGACATGAAATAAAACAAAACGAAGATAATATAAAAAGTGAAGTTAAAAGCGATTAGTTTGGTGGCAAACAATATTTAAGTCACCGTTAACGGTTTACTCGTTAGTATAAATGTCAAAATACTTCCAACAAAGTTGGAAAAAAAGGAAGCAAGAATAAATTCTAATGTTGTTAAAAATAGTATATTTGATTGTTAGCAAAAAGGAGCTACCAACAAATCTAACTTAAACAATAAACAAACTGTAAATGTAAACAAAACATAAATATAAACAAATATTGACAGAAATATTACAAAATTGAAAGCAGCAAAAAATTATCAGCTGTTTTTATACCGTTACCTGGTATTATTGTACCATGGTTTATGTCTTTAACGTCTTTTTTTTATAACCGTTATCTGGCAACCCATAGTTTTATACTGCACTGCATTATCATCACACAACACAAACAACTATCGATAACAAACAGCTGTTAAACACATACACAAAAATGCAAAAAAACTCACACTTTTTTACACACATTTGACATTTTCATTCGCGTATTTTTTTACGAGCTCACAGTAAAATATTTCTTTTTTTTTTGCATTTCTCCAGAGAAAACAATAATTTTTTAACAATTTATTGAATAAAAAAACACAAGGAACCAGTTAATGTTATTAAACATAAAAAAACAAAAGCAGTAAAATAAAATTAACGCATAAAAGTGGAAAACTATCAAGAAAACATTTTAGTATAAAGAAAAAAAACTTGGGGAAAGATAGTTCAGTATTTTTGTAATATTAATTAGCAAGTTTTTGAAAAAAAAGTCATAAAAAAAGAAAAATAAAAAACTAATTAAAGAACAAGGCCGCATTGATACAAATAAAATGATAAGACACATTTTGTAACCCACAACACAAACAACACGGCAAAAAACTATATAGGGCTGATTGGCTTTTGGTTGGTGGCTCTTCTTCAAAAAGAAAACAAACAGCAGCAACAACGGCATCGCTAGCAAATATAACAAAAGCGAAAGCAAAAATAGTAACATCAAAAGTATTAATTGATTCAAGTGTTTACGTGTTTTTCTCATTTGTTTATTATTGTTGTTATTTTTGATATTGGTGGTAGTGGATATATACCTGGTTGTTAAAGGTGGCTATCGTTTTGAAATCATTAGAAATAGATCATTTATATACACGCAGACATAGATTTAATTGTATCGTTTAGGGCAGAGCAAGAAATGGAAGTCTGTGTATATAAAAGTTTTAATGTTTAGAGGGAGACTGAATTAAAACCTTATGGGAATTACTATAATTAAGTATCGACGTCAACCATAACATTTACTGGAAAACATATACAACATTCGTGCTGTTAGTCTGTGGGGTCAATTCAACTATTATTGGTAAGTTTTAGTTGTTATATTTTATCGAAATTATTTTAAACAAAAAATGTAATTGTAAATCCATGAAAAATGCCACTCTATGTAAAATATATTTCCTCAAATAACTTATTCAAAAGCCCGAAAATATAACGGTATAATATTCGCATCAAAATCAGATTAAAATTAATAATTAATTATTTTTTTACCACAATTTCCGCCAGCAAATTTCCACATAAGCTTCTGCCGAATTTTTACGTCAACAACAAATGTCATAATGCTGTGATATCAAAAAATTTGGAATTGTCTCGTTATATAAGAAACTAACGACAAGGTGCCATTTCAAATGACCAAAAATTAACAAAGAATATTTTAACATAAAACTAAATTTCCCCATCCTAACCTACCGATTATACATTGCCAAAACAAAGAAACAAAAAGAAAATGCGTTCAAAGAAATTTTTAATTATAGCCGGTTTCCTAATAACATGGACGTTTATCGTATTTTACTTTGTACCCCGTACAAATAACAAATTCCCCATATATCCCAACTATAGGCTGGAAAAACTTGAACAAGATGCTCGTCAAGAATATCGTAAAAGTGATAAACTTATGGTCAATTTATTAGGGATACTAAAAACAAAATATCCTAAAGATGCTGCAGCAGTTACAGAAAAAGATATTGCCATTATAGCCTTACCCAACAATCAACCCATACAGGAGCCTCCCTCATCAAATGAGAAAGAAGAGAATATATTAGAACAACCCAATGAAACAGAATCGAATTTATTATCCCTCAATACACAACAGCCAGTAACACAACCTACCAAAACTCACCTTTCGAATGGTCAGCCGATTATACCAGTGTTAGTATTTGCTTGCAATCGTGTTTCCATTTCAAAATGTTTGGATAATCTCATTAAATATCGCCCTAATATGGAACAATTTCCTATTATTGTTTCACAAGATTGTGGTGATGAGGCTACTAGAAATGTTATATTATCCTATAAAGAACAGGTATCACTAATAGAACAACCCGATCAATCGGATATATTTGTACCACCGAAAGAAAAGAAATTTAAGGGATATTATAAAATAGCTAGACATTATGGTTGGGCTTTGAATAATACATTTGGCAAGGGATATGAATATGTTATAATCGTAGAAGATGATCTCAATGTGGCGCCAGATTTCTATGAGTATTTTTCGGGTACTCATCATTTGTTGAAGCAAGATCCTTCTTTGTGGTAAGAAAATTAAATTAAAATAATGAATGAGTAAAATTTATTTAATTTTATTTTCTAATTCTTAAAAAGGTGTGTTTCTGCTTGGAATGATAATGGCAAAGCCAATTTAATAGATGCCTCGCATCCGGAATTATTATATCGCACAGATTTCTTTCCCGGTTTGGGTTGGATGTTAACCAAAGATCTGTGGCATGAGTTATCGGTAAAGTGGCCTAAATCGTAAGTTTTTTTTTTTAGTAATTTTAAAAATATATATGTATATGTAATTTCATCTTTAATTTTTATAGTTTTTGGGATGATTGGATTCGTCATCCGGAACAAAGAAAAAATCGTGTTTGTATACGTCCGGAAATATCTAGAACTCGTACATTTGGCAAAGTGGGTGTATCGAAGTAAGTTTCACCATGAAATAATTTTTTCAACACATTTTTACCAAAAAGTTTTTTTTTTTTTTTACATTAATACTATTTTTCACCACAATAATGATTTTTTACCACTATGCGGCACCACAAAAGTATTTTTTCACTACAAAAACCGTTTTTTAACCACGAATTTTTTTTTTTTAATTCGAAATAGTTTTATCATCTCAAAAAGTTTTTTTTTCTCCACTACGTTGTTTTTCACTTTGATAATGATTTTTCGCTTTTTTTTACCACCAAATTTTTTCACCTCGAAATATTTTTTTACCACAAATTTGTTTTTATTTTTCACCGCTAACTTGTTTTTTTTTTTTACTTTAAAACTGTTTTTCACTACAACACTGATTAATGAACAGTTTTCACCAATAAATTATTTTTTTTCGCTACCAACATTTCCACCACAAAATATATATTTTTTTTTTTCATTTAATTCTATCAGCACAAAATTGTATATTTTTCACCATTACATTGATTTTTTGCGAATTTATTTTATCTCCACGATTTTTTTTTTTTTCAACTCGAAATAAGTTTTTACCAACAAAATTGTTTTTTTTACCATAAGGTAAAATTATTTTTACGCCACAAAAACAGTTTTTTACCACAAAAATATTTTTTACTACGAAAACTGTGTTTTTTTACTACAAAATTATTTTTGCACCTTAAATATTTATTTTTACCACAAAAACATTATTTTCATCACAAAAAAAAAAAAAAAAAAAAAACGATGTTTGCACCATAAAACTTTTTTTACTACTATTTCTGCAACACAATATATGTACATGTATTTTTTTATTATTTTTATTATTAAGCTGTTTTATTACATTTACTGTTTTTCATCAGAAAAGCTGTTTTTCAGCACTAAGCTGCTTTTACCGCAAAAGTATTTTTCGTTACAAATTTTATTTTTTTTCACCACGAAAATATATTTTCACCTCAAAAGTATTTTTAACTACAAAAATTGTTTTTACAACAAAAATAATTTTTTACAATAAAAAGGTTTTTTTCACCACAATTTTTTACTTTTTTTTATTACAAAATTATTTTTTACCAAAATTATTTATTCACGCAGAATTCTACCAGCATAAAATTAAGTTGTTTTTTATGAATTTTCTCCCTCTTTTTCTTTTTCAGTGGCCTATTTTTCGATAAATATTTACGTTATATTAAACTAAGTGAGGAATTTGTACCGTTTACAAAAATGAATTTAAGTTATTTACTAAAGGTAAGTAATTTATACATATTAAAAATTAACTTAACACTATTTTAAATTTCTACATCTGATAACAGAACTTTTTTAGACTTTTTCTATGAATTGGCATGTATGTAATTTTCTTCTTAAAATTTTGATTACAGGACAACTACGATAAAACTTTTCTAAAAGAAATTTATACGTATCCCGTTGTTACGTATGATGAACTAAGACGTGAATTAATTAAACGTGATGGACCTGTAAGAATACAATATAACACCAGAGATCAATATAAAAGAACAGCTAAAATGTTAGGTCTTATGGACGACTTAAAGGTAAGTTAAAAATTTTTTAAGTATAATAAAATTTCATACTATATATTATAAATATTAAATAATTTAGAGTGGTGTACCGCGTACTGCCTATCATGGTATTGTCTCATTTTTCTTTAATAAAAGACGTGTCTATTTGGCACCCAATGTCAATTGGAAAGGTTATGATTTATCGTGGAGCTAACAGAATTTTATTATTTTAAGTTTATCTTAGTCTTAGTTTAGTTTCTTATATTTATTAACTTTATATGACATAATTAACTATTTATTAACGACAACTTTAACTAAAATATGATTCCTTTTTCTTAATATCTAATTTATTAATTAATTATTTTATGTGTGATTTAAGTAGGTTTTTATTATAAGTTTTATTTTAAATGACCAACCAACCAAATATTATAAATATTAATAGAATTTATTAAGCAATCTTTATAATATATAATCTCTAATATATATAATTTCCATTTTGTATATTTTTTTTTAATTATTAAATGGACCACCTATAATTATTATGAGTGTATGTATGTTGTATTTTAAATGTAATTAAATTGTTTAAACTCTTAAGAAATCAAATATTTTTTTTAAGAATTTGTAATGTAAAGCAATAGTTTATATTTATATAGTTTATTTGATATTTATTATATTAGCTTTTGTAAATGTTTTAATTAATACATACTAATGATGCTAGTATAGCTAGATGGTTTGAAATTTATAAAAGATGTGAAAATTTAAGAAAAGAAAAAATCATTCCTAACGAAGTGATAATTATTATTTTTTTTCTTTTTGTTTATTGATTTAAAAAGTAAAAAGTTTATGAGTTTCATGGAAAGTTATTGTTTTTATTTATTTTGTTAAAGAAAACAGAATAAAAAAAGAAATTTTAATTAGTTATAAACTCGGCAGCGTTTGTTATTGATTTGTTTTATATTTGGAAATGGAATTACAATATTTCTTCTTTTTATTAAAAATTTTTTCTTTTTTATACCCTTCACCATAGGTGTAAAGGATATACATATATAAGTTTGTCATATCGTTTGTAATTTCCACAATTTCTGTCGGGAAGAAAAAAATTGATATTTTCGGGATCCTTGTAATTATAAATGATGACGATAGCACCATGTCCGTCCGTCCATGTGTCGGTTGAAATGGCGTTTATGAAGACCACCGATAACTACCATATATAATATATATATCAAATGATCAGAAATCTTTTCAAGAATATTGAAATTCAGCAAGATCGGTTCATAAATAGCGGAGATATGCTTAAAAAACCGGTTTTCCAATTTCTAAAGCCTCTGTACATACTATGGACTTCGTTTTTGCAAAGAAGGCTCGGATATTTTTTTCTGGATTTTTGAAATGAAATAAATCGGTTCAATAATAACTGAGATATCGGGCAAAACTCATTTTTGATTTTTTGAAGACCTTGTTTAAGCTACAGATTTTTATTTTTATGTAGATCAGTCATAAATATTTTTTCGGTTTTTTTAATCAAACAAATTCGTTCATAAACAACCACAAAAATTCAAAAAAATTAGTTAATAATATAAATACACACACAAACATTTCATTAATAAACATACCCTACAAACATTTGGAAGATATCTTCCTAGAAGATATTTACGCAATATCTTCTTTTTATTATATAGAAGAAAATCATCAAAGCAATATTTTTATAATATTATATTTTTATCATTTTAGAGAAAATTAGGAAACAAACACAAAAAATAGCTACAATTTTTATTTTTTGTCATTTATAAAATAAAATTTATCATCAAATTATCGCCCTTTTTTCAGTAAGGGGATTACCCCTCCGCAATAAATTGATGATATCTCATTGAAATCATCTAGAAGAAATTAACGCAATACATACTTTTATTTTTCAGTCACAATTTTTCATTTGTCGAAAAATTATTTAGAAATTTAAAAAATACCCAATAAGCATTTTTGCTGGAATTCAAGTTGAAACCAAATGTATTTCAAGCCTTGAATCCAGTACCAAGCATTGAATTAAAATAGTACTACACTTTAATTCAATAGCATTCTCCAGTGAAAAGGAAATTAATATTCCAGTTAAATTTATTTTACTTGAACATTTTTATTTTTTTCAATAATATTTCATGTTTAAAGTATTTTAATATTTGAATTTATGTCGCACTCCAGCAAAATTTTCCAAGGCTTGA
This sequence comes from Protophormia terraenovae, assembly GCA_951394005.1. NCBI lineage: Eukaryota > Metazoa > Arthropoda > Insecta > Diptera > Calliphoridae > Protophormia > Protophormia terraenovae. The sequence continues at coordinate 43,521,559 of OX596077.1, read as the reverse complement.
ACTTTTGAAATTTGTGTGCTTATTGGGTATTGAAAATTATATGTCTCTTAGCAAAAAAAAAAAAAAAACTTATGTGAGCGTGCAAATTTTTCATGCTTTATGATGTGACGATACATATGCATGATTTACAGGATGGTAAAGCATTGTTTATCATATTATTTATAGATTTCTTTAGCAATTTATTATTTAAACATTTCTTTAGCAATAATATTATTTATTATTACATCTTCCGGAAGATTATCTGGCGATTATCGTCTTTTTTTCACACAGATTATTATCTAGCAATATTGCCCAATTTTCTTCCAGGCGTATTGATTTCTTATTGCTTAGATGTATCGCCGGTGACGCACAATCTCTCCCGATGGGGGAAACTTCCGCAATACGAATATGAACATTGCGGCGATAAATTTTTTCTTCTAAGCAATAAGAATTCGAATCATTTTCGTATTATTTTGCTTAATCATAAAAATGTGATTTTTCAATTCACAAAAATTACAAAATAACTTTTATTACTGCCCAAAAAAAAAAAATAAATAAATAAAAATTACAAAATAACTATTATGATAAAATTCATAACTGTTACGGTTCCTGAACGCAAAAAAAAAAAAAAAAAATTAATGCTTTAAAAAAAAGTTCTTTTAATTATAAAAAGGTCAAGAGGTGGATTTTTGGTATTTTTTTTCATAACAGTTACCAAAAATAGACAGTTACATTCATTTATTTATTCCTAAAACATTTTTTATTTTGATTATCTATAGGGATCCTGAAAATTATAGAAAGGAATAATAATGTATAAAATATAAAAATAAAAAGAAATTCAAATATACAAAAGTAAATTTTAAATATACATAACTAAATACAAACTAATAAATAAATAAATTTGATCTTAATAAATTTTTAACCTTTCACCCCTACAATTTCCATTTTACTTTCAAACTTCTAGAAAATAATTTTCTACAATTTTATTAAGTTTTATATTAACTACACTTTAAATTAATAACAATAATAAAAAAATAAAGTAATTCAAGTATTAAAAAAATTTTACCTTAACAGACTTACATTAAATTTTTGGTCACATGAAGGCTTTTGTTATTACAGAATTGAAATAAATAAATTAAAGTCTTTTATAGTTTTAAGCCATCTAGTTTTTTTTATGTTTCTTAAATAGCAAATAAAAATAATTATAAAAAAGTGTAAGAAACAAATCTCTATTAAAAATCTCAAAATAAATTTTATGTTTGCCCAATGTTTTGTATGTATTATAGTATATTGAAAAAAATTAAAAAAAATGTTAATTGATAATTGCTGTGTCTATTCTTAAATTAGCGCTAATTCATATTTATGCATATTGAGCAAACAAAAAAATAAAATATAACTAAATAAAAAAATTTTTCAAATGATTTGTAAATAAATAAAAAAAAAATACGTTCATAACATTTCCAAATAAATAAAAAAATGTGTTTTTTTTTCTAAATAGAGAATATAGTAATATAATTGATTTTAAATCTACACTGAACCAAAGGTATTAGGTTAAATATCAACCAACAAAATCGTTATTCAATTCAATGGAAATTTTTTAATTTAATCGAGTTAAATCGATGAAAATTCGTCAATGTAACTAATTCAATTAGTTAATTAAAAGGTAGTTAATTTGACAAATTTTTAGTCAAATTGAAGAAAATATTATTCAAATTAACTAAATATTTTATTCATATTGAATAATTTTTATTCAATTTAACTAAATTAAATTATTTAATTTTACTAAATTTTAGTTGAATTCAATAAAATGTCATAAAATTTTACAAAGGAAAAGCAATAACATTTTTTTTTATACATTGAAATATTTTACGACATATGACAATACGACATGATAGCACACTTTGTGAATCCCCAAATTGTGTAAAAAAATATAATTCATATTAGAAATAAGTAAGCATACGATTTACAAATATATATAAAATAAAAAACAATTCTTTTTGTAAATGAAATAAATAACGTCAATTCTTGTAAAAGAGTAAAAATAAATTAAATTTTTATCTAATTAATTAATATAAAACAATATAATAATATAAAAAAATATTTTAATTAAATTTAGTTCAATCTTACGTTGTGAACGTTTTAATTATAAGTAAATTTATGATGAAGGGTCTAATACAGTGCACGAAAAAACCTAAGCATACAGAGTAAAACTTTACATATTTACAATCTTACAATCTTTTTGAAATTGATGCATAAATCTTGATTTTATTCATTTTTTTTATGGGCATGTCTAATATCAGCACCTTATTCAGTGGTCACACTATAAAATTCGAGAATGGTTTGCCAAATTTAGGCTATAACTCAAGAACCGTTTACACGATTTTGATAAATGATACACCAAAAGACGCATACGAAAATTGTCTTTTTCGTTCAAGAATTTCAGAGTTATGGATTAAAATTTTCACGATTTTTAAATTTTTTTTTTTGCTATTAATTACCAAATAACTACGGAAATACCAACTGAACAAAAAGTCAGGTAAATTCAGCTTAAATACAATTTAAGTTTCTATATATTGGAGTTTAATTTATCTTAATAGGACAAACCGTTCTCGAATTATACAAGTGTATCTGCCTAAAGGCGGGGTCATGGTAGTCATGCCCGTAAAAAAAATCGATACGTGATAGAAAAAAAGTAAAAGCTAATTCTTATTAAGCACTGTAAATTCCATCTAATCCACCATTTTTTTTTTTTTATTTAAGATGAAAAATTTTTTTTTTTTGCCCACTAGTGTATTTCCACTTAACAGTAGGTATGCATGGGTATCCTAACTTAACTGTGAATGCAATCATGATTTGTGCATCAATTTTTATGATACGTGGCTTTATTTACTCGCAGTTTTACCAGCTTTGACATAAAGATGATGAACTGGAACATTTTTGATGTTTTCACTTTTAAAAAGAAGTTTTAGTAAAAAAAAAAAGAAATCTTGAATTTAGCATGAAACAATTTTTCTAACACTTATTTCGAAATGTCTCCAAAACTATTGAGCGGATAAAAATTTGTTAGTAAAACGACTTAAAGCCAGTTTTATTCCACATATTTTGGTGTATTATTTATATAAATCGTTCATACCGTTCTCGAGTTATAGTGAAATATACTCAAGTAATCTGCTTATTTAGGGCGCAGTATTAGACACGCCCATAAAAAAAAATCTCGACCTGATGGGAGAAAACTGAAAGCAGATTCGAGTTTAGCATGCGGAATTCCATCTAGTCCACATATTTTTTTTGAAGGAGCACGAAAAAACATTTTTTTGTCGACCATTGTTATGAAGGAATACAATGAAAGTCCAAGTTTTTATGAGTTTGTGCAGAATGATTTAAGAAGAGATATAAGAGATGAAATAAATTTAGAAAACACTGAAACAAATGGAAGTGATATACCAGAAACAAGGTCAAATGATCATCATTCAAAAGAAAAACATGTAGAAATTCCTGCTGATTCGATTAAAAATCGGTTAAGACCTAGAACTTTGAGAAAAAATCAAGAGACAACTCAAGCTGTTAATGAAAATATCATTGATCCAAAAACTGTGTCAGAAGCTATGACGTCAGATTCCGCTGAAGATTGGATTAGAGCAATGGAAGATGAATATAAATCATTAATAAAAAACGGTACTTGGAGTTTGACAGATTTACCAAATGGACGTATACCTATAGGATGTAAGTGGGTATTTAAGTCGAAAATCAGACCAGATGGTAGTGTAGAAAAACTAAAGGCTAGATTGGTAACAAAAGGCTATTCTCAGAAATTTGGATTAGATTATGTAGATACATTCGCCCCTGTAGTTCGTCAAACTTCTCTGAGATTACTGTACGCTCTATCTGTTGAATACAGTTTGCAATTACGTCAATTAGATGTGTCAACTGCTTTCTTAAACGGAAATTTAGAAGAGGAAATTTATATGGAACAACCGGAAGGCTTTATTGAAAAAGCAACAGAAGGAAAAGTATGTAAATTAAATAAAGCAATTTATGGTCTTAAGCAAGCAGGCAGACAGTGGTTCAAAAGAATAGATTCCGTTATAAAGGAATTTGATTTAATACAATCAAAATACGACCAATGTATTTATTTTGCAAGAAATGATATGAAAATAATGATTGTAGCTTTATACGTCGATGATATAATAATTGCATCTAATGACATGCAATTTACTGAAAAGTTTATAAGTGAATTAAAAAATAATTTTGATATTCGCGATATGGGAATTCCTAAACATTGTATTGGTTTGGAAGTAAACGTAAAGGAAGATGAAATTTCTATTTCGCAACCAGGATATATATTAAATTTGATAAAGAAATATGGTTTAGAAAATTGCAAACCAGTAAAAATTCCAATGCAGCCAAATATAAAATTAGAGAAAGAACCTATGATTTCCGGGGAAGCAGATAAGGTAGATGAAAAATATTATCAAGAAATCATAGGATCTTTGCTTTATTTGTCGTTGTATAGTAGACCGGATATTACTTGTGCTGTTAATATGTTATCGCAATTTTCTAAGGATCCTCGTAGGCAACACCTTAATGCAGCTTATCATATAATTAAATATTTGAATTTTACTAAAAATGCTGTATTAACATATAAGAAAAGTGGTTTACCACTTATTGGTTTTTGTGATGCCAACTGGGCTCAAGATGTAAATGATAGAAAGTCTCAATCAGGTTTTTGTTTTCTACTCGCAGGTGGTCTCATTTCATGGGAGTCAAAGAAACAAAAAGTTGTAGCAACATCTAGTGCAGAAGCAGAATATGTGGCTTTAACCGAAGCAACCAAAGAAGCCTCATATTTGGGATACATTTTGGAAGAACTTGGGTACACAGGTCATACTCCAGTGATGATAAACACAGATTCACAAAGTGCTCAAAGAATGGCTGAATTTGGTGCTCAACATTCCCGTACTAAACATATCCATTATAAATATCACTATGTGAAGGATGCTATTGAACAAAACGTTGTTAAATTACAGTATCTACCTACCGATAAAATGTTAGCTGATGTTTTGACTAAACCTGTACCTAAACCTAAACATATATTTTGTTGTAATAATTTTGGAATTATATTGTAAATTCATAATGTTGAGGAGGCATGTTGTTATTCAGTGTAAAATACTTTGTATTCAACATAATGAATTTAATCAAGTTTTTATTGTATAATTTGTTTATTGAAAAACTGAAAATTTTCTTCACTTCAAATAAAATATTCAACCTTATTGTACCTTTTGGATATACGTAACGCTGTTTCAATTACAATACAAAATTATTTTGTACTTCATTAAAAATTTTTGTTTTAATTTTTTTAATATTTTGTTTTTGAACAGTTAAGAAAAATATTTTATTTTGAACGAAAGTGTTTTTTATTTTTTCAATGAAAACATAAAATTTTATGCTTTCTATTCGTATTTTCTGGTCTCTGCTTATAATTGTATGACCAAAAAAACATGTTCTTAGCTTCAAAAATCAAACACACATATTTTGCATTATGGTTCAAATTTTGAAATAAAATCAATTTTCATAATTTATCATCAAATAAGAAACAAGTTAAAAATTTTACTAAAATTCACTTCTAAAAAAATTTACTATATATTCCAAACTAAAACCGATATTCACTTAATTTTCAGCAAACGATCCCAAGATATGTCTTTTATTACTCATAATTTTAAAAAATTTTAAACGAATATTGAATCATTCCATTTAAAACCAACACGAAAAATTACAATTTTGATCTTACCTCTCCGAATTTTATTTATTTAATGAGTACAATAATAATGCTTGTCAAACTAAAACTGTTTCAAAATTTAAGATAATTTCATCAAGTGCTTCGCAAAATATTAGATTTAAAAGTGTAAAAAAGCTAAAAATATTTACAAAGTTATTATAACAAGTGTCATAAATACCAAATATTTATTTCAATTTGTATTGTTTTGTTTATAACAAAACAGGAAAATCGCCGATTGTTTCCAAAAAGCATCCAAATGTAATGGCATTCGGCAAGAATATTAACATTGGCGCTGATAAGGCAAATATCGCTATATTTCGCTGAATTTGTCTTAGTTTTGACGAGCATAATGTATGTAAATCGCGTTGCTTTTATTTTGATAAAGTCAAAGCACTATTTTTAAGATTTCTATAAAAGTTTTAATTTCAAATCTCCACATAAATATTTTTACCGATTCAAATTTTTTTCCAATTAGTTCAAAAAAATATAAGGGTCATTGAAAAAAATATATAAATAAAAATACTTTTTGTAAACAAGTGTTTACATTAATTTATTTATTTTTACAAACTTCTGTTTATTTACTTACATAATTATGGTTAGGAACATTTAATAAATAAATTTTATGCCTATACATAAGTTTAGAGTCTTTATCCTTATTATTTTTACAATAAATAGTTAACTTTGCTAAATTTATAAAAAATTATTTAACTGTATAACTTAATTACTAACAAAAAAACATATTTAGTTAATCATCATCTATTTGCTCACAATCAATTTCACTACTCTCCGAATCCGATTCATGGCCCGCTTTAACCGTTCGTTGTGTTACCGCTAAACCGTTAAAACCAAAATCTGTCTTACCGCCACCCTTTTCACCATTCAATGATGATTTATGTTCTAGAAAATTGGCATTTGTATCACCAAACACCCGCTGTAATTCAGCCAAACCATTTGAAGTCGATGAAGTTTCCGTCTCTGGCATGGCCAGATTATTCAAAACATTATATTTCATTTGTAAATAGGAATCTGAGGTACCTGGAGAATTTTGATAAAGATTTGAGGCAGCCGCATAATCTAAATATCTCGGCGAGGAGGACATATTTGAAGTGTTTGAGCTGGCAGGAGAGCGAGGCGTTAGATAAGGGGGTAAGGCGTAATTTAAAGGTTGTCCTCTAGAGAGTATGGCATTGCGGGCACTTTCTATTACGCTGGCATTGGCCATGGGTTGCATTATGGCTGAGCCGGGGTAGGCTCTCAGTTGAGTGGCGGCTAAAGGTGCTATAGCTGAGGCGGCAGCATTTGCTGGTGGTGGACTATTTAACATTATGGATTGTAGTGGTGCCGGACCGGCTGGAGTTTGACTAAATAGCCAAAGACGATCTCCAACGACCATGGGACGAGCTAGACCGCCAATTCCTAACTGGGCATAGTAGTGTGAAGCTAAGGTTTCAACATCGGCGGTGTATTTACGTTTCCATTTAGTGCGACGATTTTGGAACCATATTTTGATCTGTAAATTAGGAGAAAAATAAATAGAACATTATAAATGGAAATGGATTTTCGGGATGAATTGGTTAATAAAAATAGAAAGGAAATGACTATAATTATTTTCAATAATAAATAATTAAAAGAACATTTTAGCATTGATATATACCAACTGATGTATAAAAAACTTAGTATTGCCAGAAAATTTTTTTTTCTTATTTTTAATTTACATTACAAATACGTTATTAGATATATCTTTTATAAATATTTTTTAGAATATATCACAATTATTATTAAACAAATAGAAATATTTTATGAAATGAAATTTTAGCGAAATGTTCAGGGCTGTCAAGAATCCAAATGTTGTCGGAATTGGATTTGAAAACGACAGAAAAATTACTTTGGTGTCATGAATTCCAATATTATCGGTTTTATGCAAGCACCCGAAAACGTTTTATTTTTATTTTTCAATCAAAATAAATATCTTTAATGTTCAAAATATTTTTTCATTTGTTGAAAAAAATATGTGAGGGATTTTTATTTTTAAAATAAATATCCATCAATGATGAAAAAAATAAATATCTTTAACGATAAATATCTTTAACGATAAATATCAGTTCGAAAAAAATTTAAAATGATTGTTTTTTTTATTCATACTTTGTTTTGTTTTCAAAATATTTTTTTATTCAAATGAAATTGTTGTTGTTTAGAATTTTTTCCATCCGATGAAAAAAGTTCAAAATAATTTTCAACTTTTGAAATAAATATCACAAAAGATATTTATATTTTTATTTTCATCATGATGAAAAAAATTAAAATATTGATGAAAATAATAAAAATCATGATGGATTTTTATTATTTTTTGAACATTAAAGATTGTTTTTCGATTGAAATAAAAATAAAAAGATTGTTTTTTTAGTATTAAAATCCGGTCTCTGGTTTTATGTTCGAATCAAAATAAGTGTTGGTTTTAGGTGTCACAGAATCCAATTTTATCGTTTCTTTTTTTTGGAAAACAAACCAAACAGCTAACAGCTGTCGGATTTCATTTACGAGCTTTTGTTTTTTGAATGCATATTTTGGTAAAATGTAAGTAAATTCATAGGTATTTTCTAAAAAGAAAATAATATTTTTTATTTACCGTGAGGAAACACTTAAAAATAAAACTCAAAACTAAACAATTTATTGCAAAATATGTATATCCTTGCAATGTGCTTCACAGCTTGAAAAGCCAACTCTAAAATCCAATGGGCTGAATCACTGCACTGCAGAGTCGTTTCCAACTGATTTCTTATTTGAACATTCAGATAATGCAAAGCTACTAGTTACAACATTGGCAGAATTTTAAAACGCTAGAAATGTTAAGAATCATACGGAAATAATTTTTATTTAACCGATTATGGGCTTTATATATCTCTTGAAATTCTTCACGCCACCTTCTTTGAGCATTCTTCTTCTAACAAAAAATGCTACAACTGAAGATGTAATTTTATTTATTTTACCGTAACTTATTTTTTTAATAATATTTTAATATAAATATTTTAATAAATATAATAATTTTTAATAATAATTCAACATAAACACTATTGCTTATAAATTTTCAAAACAAAAAAAAAAATTGAGTTAAAAATTGTAAACAAACGAACAAACAGCTGATTCGAACATCGGTTTTGTTTACATTCGAAAATACCAAAACCAATACGATTTCATAACACGAAATTAAATCGATATTGGTTTGTAATTCCCATAAAATAACAATAGATATCGTAAATTTGTAAATATATTTTATATACAAAAAAATAATAGCAAATTTTCCGTAAATAAAAAATTTATTCCAAATTTTCTACTAATGTGAAAATTATGGACAATTTTTTATGAATAGAAAAATAATTAAATATTTTCTAAAAAAAGATTTTTAAAATAAATAAGACGAATTTTTTTTTAAAATTGAAATTTTCTAAAAATAGAATAATTTATTGTATAAAAAAAGAAAGTTTATTGAAAATCTCTAAAAAATTTACAAAAAAAAAAAAAAAAAAAAAAATGTGAAAAGAAAAATTACTAAAAGTTTTTTAAATCCTCTTATCTGGCAGCACCAGAATATAGTTGCCAATACATACATATAATTTTCAAACAATTATTAAATTAATTTTCATTATTTTATTGCATTTTCTAAAGAAGAAATCTTATAAAATAATTAATTTTGGATTATAATATAGAGATTATATTCTCAAATATATTCGCAATGCTTACATGTTTGTTATTAAATCAAATTTTTTACATTTAATAATTATGAAAAATTTTACCTGAGTTTCAGTTAAATGCAATTGTTTAGCTAATGCTGTTCTTTTAGCTACCGACAAATATTTGCCTCTTTCAAATTCCGTTTCCAAAGCTTTAATTTGTGAAGCTGAAAATGCAGTACGTGGGCGCTTTTTACGATCATCATTGGAACCTAAAAAAATGAAAAACAAAAATTATTATTTTCATTAAATTGATTTTTTAATATTAAAACATTAATTTTAAAATAAAAATTTACACTCGTGCCGTGTTCACAAACAACATTTAAATGCTTTTTAAAAAAAAATTTATCATGCAAATTTTATGCTAGTTCCAGTGTTGCCATACGAAGGGATTTGTCCTCAAATTGGGGATTTAAATCTCCTTTTGAAGACATATTTTTGTGGGGAAGTATTTGGGGATATTCGTAAAATATGGACATTCTAATTTTAAATTAGTTTTTATATTTATAAAATTCGAGATAAATTTAGTACCCAGGGTCATTTGTAGAATTTGTTCTAAAATATAGAACTATTGTTATAAATTTATAAAATATTGAAAGAGCATTAGAATAATTTTAATTCAAAACAAAAAATAAAAAAAGATAAAAATTTAAATTTGCGCAAAATTTTCAAAAAATAAGCTTAATATCTCCATAATTAGTGACCTTATTCAAAAGAATGTACGAATGACTTGTAGACAGTTTTGTTAAAATTTGTTTTTGAATAAAATTAGACAAGTCGTTTTCGAGATATGCTTCAATATCCTTAATTTTACAAGTCTTTTTGGTGATTATCAGCAATATTTAGTTTATCTTTTAAAAAATTCATGTACAGATTTGTATTTTCTATTTATAGAAAATTTCAATAAAATGTCTTATCATAAGAAATTTATGATAAATTTTTATAAAAAATGTATGGTAAATTTTTTTTTTATAGAAAAAATTTCATTAAAGTTTTTATACGTTAAAATTCAAGTTCAACAGATACATTTTCTATAATAAATTTTAAAAGAATATGTATTTTTTTATTAAATTTTGTAATAAAATATTTTAGGGACATAATTGGGAATTTGTATTTAGTTTGTGGACATGAGGTAACATTTTTCTGGCAACACTGTGTAGTTCATTTCTCACAAAACATTGTCTTCTGTTTTTTTTTTTTTTTTGCTAAATAGCCAATTGTTTTATTTTAATAGTTTAAATTCAACAACAACCAATGAATTTAAGTTTAAATATTAATTTGTTTTTGGCAATAAACCACCGACCATGTTTCTTTTTGTATTTTTCCTTATTTCCCTAATAAAACTTATTTCACAATAAATTCTTTTGCCAACTTGAAACACATTGAATAATTTGCTTTGAATTAAAATGAATTAACGCACATTTTATTTTCCTTTTTTTATTGCATTTAAATTTATTTTTACAAATTACTTTTAATGTGAAGAAACTATTTTAATTAATACAACATGATAACTTAACCAACTATTTGCCATAGTACACTTAATGAAAATCGAATGGCTGCCAATTTGTTTTTGGCAAAATGAAGATTTTTTAAAGAGAAAAACAAAATGGGAGAATTTTAAAAGAAATAATATAGATAAAAAAAATCCTTTGTTTTAGTCAAATAAGATAGTAGGAAGATACTTCATTTTTAATTTCCTAGCAAGTTATATTACTTAATATTTTTTTTTAAGTTTTTTCTAACTTTTAATAAACATGAAGCAAACTTAAACTCCAAATGGTTGTATTTAATTTGTTTCAAACTAATACTTAATTTTCCATCATTTCCTCAATAAGAAAATAAAATTTCCTGTTAATTTAAATTTCCCCAGTATATAAATATTGTATTTCCGTTTACGGGTAACTTGCTAAAAATACAACCATGCTTTTGTTTATTATTGTTTTGATAGTTTTACGCGGTTTCGCTAACAGCGGCGAAAGGTTTAATTAAAAATTCGATTTTATGAGTGTTTTTATTAAAAATATCAAATGTTACATTCACAAAAATATTAAATATTTATTAAAAAATGAGTTTCAAAACGTGTGTTATATTAGTTAGTAAATATTAGAAGAAAATTGAATAATACTTGTTTAAAAATGTGGCCCAATGAAAGTGCAACTGAATGAAAATTTTGTAGTAATTTTGATCTCATGCGAAAGAGAGCAGCAATGATAATAATGACGAAATGAAACAAGTTGCAGCTGTTCTACAAATACAATAATATGCCGAATTCATTAATTTTTTTCTTACATGTAGTTTGACACCAGGGTTCCCAGATTTTTTTCGAATCCTATCCCCAAATAACGAATTTTCATCCCCGAAAATCCCCAAATAACTATTTATATATCCCCAAAAATTCCCACTAAAATAATATAATTTTATTTTAGAGATTAGTATAAACTACATTCATTACCTTTTATATGTGCTTTAATAATTTTATTTGAAGCAGATTTCGGTAAGTAAATTCACCTAAATATTTAATATTGAAAAAAAAAACTTAAAATTCCATTGCTTCAATTATTTTTGATAAATTTTCTTCAACTTTTAAACAACTACTTGTTGAAGACTGAAGATCATATTATTTAAACTTTTGTTTACTATTACAATAACTGTACGTCTTCACAAATAAATTTTTATTTCATAACATAAGAAATAACGTCGGCAGAATAACGGAAACAAACTTTTATTTACAACTTTATGTTAAGGAGTGGAGAAAACGTACATAAGAAATTTTAATTTTAAATTGTCTTTTTTAACGAAAATTTTAAAAATTTTCCCCGTTTTTATTTTTTAGTTATCTTTTGAAAACAAAATAAATTAATTTTGCATCTTTATTTTGTTAAAATAGTAAAATTTTAAAAAATAACTATAAATTTGACAGTTTATGTTGAACATTATTGCTCAGTTTTGTGTTCAAACATTTATTTATTGTGAAATAGATTGCGCAATAGATTTCTTATTGGACCACACGTAACATTTTAAAGATACAGATAGAGTTTGACAATTGCGAACACAAAAATGTCTACGTGTACGTCTAGGGGTAACAAAAATGGGACATAAATTGATCAAGAACTACCGTCATAGCCAATCCATACAATAATCATTTTGTTTCGGAGATTTTAATCAAATATAATGAAATAAATATGTATATGTTTATCTTACCAAGAACTTCATATCCAGCGGAAAATTATGTTTCTTTTAATTGTTTTTAATTTAAAAAGGAATTTTTTTTAATAATAAAATAAAAATCTTCAAAAATCTTCAAAAAATCCCTAAACCTTTAAAAACATACCCAACAAATCAATTAATCCCCAGACCAAATTTATCATCCCCATATTTAAAATTAAATCCCCAATTTGGGGATAAATGCTCTAATCTGACAACACCGTTTGACACTTCAGAGGTTAAGTAAAAATTTAGCTTATAAGGAGTTTGAAAAAAAAAGATAGTAGTCGGCTGATTAAATGAGGTCACCTGCTTAAATTCGCCTTAAATGATAATAAAGCGAATTTAAAATTTGCCTTAATAATTAAGAGGAATGGAAAATGGGAAACGAGGCAATTAAGGGAGGATAAACACATTTTAAAAGGTATTGAAAATTTAAATGAGAGAGTTTTTTTCGACTTTAATGTAAAATTAAATTCAAATATCAAGTACATTTTTCTTTCAAAATTTTTATTTACCATTACTTAGTAATACTTCTTTGCTTTTAAAAAAATCTAATCTTCAATATCTAATGATTTTAGCATTGTGAAAAAGTACTACAGAATTAGTGGTTTTTAACATAGATTTGTCATTGTTTTCTGAAAAACATTTATTTTATTTATTTTCGAGAGTAGTTGATAATAATTTCCAAAAAAAAAAAGTGTAAAATATCCACTGACGTAATAAAAATTTAGGACTAGGTCCAAATAAGTCCGAAATATTGCAATTTTTCACCAAAAAATTGGAATTTGTAACTAAATTTGTATATTCCTTTTGCAGAAATATGAAAAAATCTGAAAACCCCGATAAAAGGACCTATTTTCATTTTGATCCAGCTCACGAAAAGATAATGTCAGGACGAAAATTTTGAGAAAGAGCACCTTAGAATGAATAAAGCATAACAAAATTTCAACTCTTATCATTCGCTCAGCAACAAAAAATTACTCTCTTCACACGTATACATTTGTTCTGTACATAATATAATAAAACAATGCAGAATCCCTAGAGAGAGTCGTCAAATTTAATTCTTGTTAAGTCAAAAAACTGAAAATGAAAAACAATAAATAAAAATCAAAAATTAAATGAAATTGAAAAAAGATTCGGCTGTGCCGAATCTTTGATACCCTTCACCATATTACCATATTACCATCTTACTATCTTATCGACATCATATTACCATATTACCGACAAATAATAAAATTTTCGCCTTAACGTATGCTTTCATATTTTCACATATATAAATCTAAATTTTTTTCAAACTACGAAAATTTGAATATATAAAAAAAAACAATCATAGCAGGCTTTGCTTTTAAAAAATAAACAACAATTCCATATTTATACATTTTTATGTGTGTATATACAAACTGGCTGCATATACAAAGAACAACAACAACACTGTTATTCATTATATTACTTCTGTTGCTAACTAAACTACTTGTCTATACAAAAAAAACAAAAAACGTCACTAATAGTCATTACAATGCTTAATATACATGTTTGTGTATGTATTTATGTATATTCTTAACAGATATGTTTTAGTTTTTAAAAATAAACAACAACAATTCCATATCTATTTATTTTTGTACAGACTGCATATACAAAGAACAACAACAACACTGTTATTCATTATATTACTACTGTTTCTAACTAAACTACTTGTCTACACAAAAAACAAAAAACGTCACTAATAGTCATTACAATGCTTAATATACATGTTTGTGTGTGTATTTATATTCTTAACAGATTTGTTTTTGGGCCATAACTCTGTTGATTATAAACGAATTTGGTTTATTAAAAAAAACGAAATTTTATAAAAACATTTATGACTGATCTATATAAAAATAAAAATCTGTAGCTTGAACAAGGGCTTCAAAAATAAAAAAATTCGTTTTCCCCGATATCTCAGTTATTACTGAACCGATTTATTTAATTTTTTCAGAACAAAAATTCAGAAAATAATTTCCGAGCCTCCTTTGAAAATTCGAAGTCCTTGGTATATGCAGAGGCTTCAGAAACTGAAAAACCGGTTTCAAAAACCGGTTTTTAAAGCATATCTCCACCATTTATAAACCGATCCTGCTGATTCAAAAAACCAAAATTTTATAAAAATATTTGTGACCGATCTGTATAAAAATAAAAATCTATAGCTTAAACCAGGGCTTTAAACAATAAAAAATGCGTTTTGTCCAATATCTCAGTTATTATTGAACCGATTTATTTCATTTTTTCAGAACAAAAATTCAGAAAAAAATGTCCGAGACTTCTTTGTAAAAACGAAGTCCCTAGTATATACAGAGGCTTCAGAAACTGGTTCTAAAAACCGGTTTTCTTAACATATCTCCGCATTGTATGAACCGATCTTGCTGAATTCCAATAGCAAAATTCTCGAAAGCATTTCCGATCATTTGATATATATATTATATATGTCAGTTATCGGTGGGCTTCATAAACGCCATTTCAACCGACACACGGACGGACGGTCGGACGGACGGACGGACATGGTCCTATCGTCATCATTTCTTACAAGGATCCCGAAAATGTAAACTTTTTTGCTCTCCGACGAAAATTGTGGGAATTACAAACGGAATGACAAACTTATATATACCCTTTACACCTGTGGTGAAGGGTATAAAAATATAAAATGATTTGTTTCCATTTATTATTTGAAATACTTCCTGAAATGCAGAGCTCCATTCTGGGAAAGCTTTATGTACCTTTATTATGTTTGTCCACTTACAAACAATATATTGATGAATGTTTGCTTGTTTTTAATAGAAAAAAAAAAAAAAATTGTTTCCAAAAAAAAAAAAAAAAAAAATTTCTTTAATATAAAATATTTTTTATTTTGTTTTTGAAGTTTTGTTTTAAATTTTTTTTGCATTTTGTTTTACTTTGTATGTGATTGACTTTTCAGGGTAAATAAAATTGAGAACGAACTCTCTAATGATTCTACCTTTAGTAGTTATATCATGGTTCTGTAGAAACATCTACTAAAACATACAAAGACTTAGGTTTTTTTGACAGTTGAGTTAGGTTTTTTGTGAGCAAGTTGGAGTTCTAGTTGTTTTCTATGACATCAACATTGTATGAAGAGAACATTCAAACGTACCTAAAATTATGAAAGAGGACAGACATCATTTGGAACATATTTGCCGAATTTCAACTTCCTATGATAATTGGATCAGGATGCTACACGTCCATTTACAAGTTGATGATTCCAGAAAAAAATCTTCAAAAATTGTTCCTCATCAAACGGTGGTCCCGCATTCAAAGGAAAGACAGACGGACGGACATAGCTAAATCGATTCAGAATCTTACCAGCAGCCAGAAAATATATATTTTACGGTTTCTTAAATGATTCTTTCGACATATTACACATGGAATGTCAAACTATATAAAATATAAAATGGAAAATTCAAATTAATAATTTTAACTGTAAGATATATCATTGATGACTAATCTTCATCTTAACAAACTCTTTAAAAAGGTTTTTAATTTTTTGAAAACAGTCTTGATTTGTAGACTTTTTCATATTCGAAGTGGTCAATTTTGACATAATGTAGTTTATCTCGTATTATTACAGGCTGACTACAAGATGGTTTTTTTCTGAAGGTTTAGGTCCTCCCCTATAATTCTCCAGTACATATCAATACGATCAGATAAGTAGTTTAAGAGATACAGATTTATTAACAAAATGTTTGCGATCAGAGTAGAGAAAATTGGTAGTTATTTAGATTTAGACTTTTTTCTTTTAACTATGTTATCGATTTTTACTACATGTTTTCGCATATTATACTTTTAAATAATATTTGCCATATTTTCATAGAAAATCCTTATTTTAAAGTATTTTTAGAACTTTTTCATAGTAACGCACGCAGTTTAGTAATTCTTACTGGAAAAGTAAACCTATTATGTATTCCTAAGTAAAAATATTTATCACACTAAATGCAATCCTGTCTTAAAGTTTTTGTTTGTTTACATTTTAATCAGGGATGGAAAAGCTGATACTATAGTACTTTTTTTTTGATACTATTTAACATTCAAAAGTACTGAAGTACTCTCTCGTGTCATTTGATACTAACAATTAGCTCAATATTCCACAATTCGAATTAAAAACCAAATTTTTAAATAAAAATATATTTTGGAGATACATATAATTTTCGAATTGAAATCTATGTTTTGGAATTGTAATGAACGCTATCTTTGACTATATGCTGGAGTTTCTAGTTCCCTAAAGTTAGTCACGTAATTAGGAAATTCAAATAATTTATAGGGCAAATAAACTACATTATATAATCATTTGAGCTGTAGGTTTAATTTATAAAATTGTAATTTCTTAAATATACAATCATTACTAACAACTGCTCCGTAAAATAAAATGATGTGAATATGTTCCAAAAAACAGTGCACGATTTTT
Organism: Protophormia terraenovae; assembly: GCA_951394005.1. NCBI lineage: Eukaryota > Metazoa > Arthropoda > Insecta > Diptera > Calliphoridae > Protophormia > Protophormia terraenovae. The sequence continues at coordinate 43,504,416 of OX596077.1, read as the reverse complement.
TGGAATTGATTTTGGACTTTTTTCTTCTTAAGTTTATTTTAATAACAATAATATTTAATCTGAATAAATCATTTAATGTTTTCGTATCGTATTAAATCCTTTTTGATTATAAAAATTAAATTTTTTGTGTTTTGCACTAAATAAAAAATAAATACCTATCAAATATTTGAATTTTAGTACTCTGAGGGTGCAAAAAATACTATTTGAATTTTTTTTGATACCCAAAAATATTTTCATTTTCCATCCCAGATTTTATAAGTTTTGCGAGATTCTCTATTGTCCTATTACTTCTGTATTAAATATTCATAAAACAATTGTTAAATATTTATAAATAAAAATCCTCCAAAACATTAACAATATTTTTATATTTCCGATTTAATTAGCTTGTATAATAATTTCTTAGTGAAAAAAGTACGCCATTGTTATTATTTGTTGTTCTCTTTCGTAAAGTTTCGTAAAGAAGGTAACGGTTTAAAAAAAATGTAAAAGCTGATTAATCATATAAGAATACAGTTAGTAAAAGAACACAATCAAGGTAAGTTTTATTTTAATTTTCTTTTTTAAGAATTTACTTGTACAGTAGAGTGTCTCAAGGAAAGTCTTTTTCGGGATTACAATTTAGGAAGATTTTTAAAATTGGTCATTAGCGATCACCAGCGATTGAAAAATCATGGGTCCCACACATTTTGGTAAAACAAGTTTAGATTTTTTAATCGAAATGGGTATCAAAAAATTTGTAATTTTATGCTGGTTATAGAAAAAATATTTAAACATTTTTTCCCATGGAATTTTGTTTCGCTAGTAGACTTTTTAAGGCATTTTGATGAAAATTTTTTTGGAAAAATTATATATTATCAACATAACTTACTACAATGCAAATTTTTAATATTTTAGCCATAAAGGGAACAAAATTATAAAATTCTTATCCATTTTTTAAGAAAAATATCGAAAATTTTTTTTCATGATGTACCAAAATGACGGTTTGTGGACCCAAAATTTTTGCGAAAAATTTTTAAAATATTTTTTTATAATTGGCTAAAAATTACGAATTTTTTGATACCTACTTCAAGACAAAACTCAAAAACTATTTTTTCGATGAAATGTTCTAGACCCGTGATTTTCGATCGCTGGTAAGGAACTGAAGATCAATTTAAAAAATTTTTCAATATTTTTCCTATATTCAGCTAATTTTCACGCATCGTTTGAGGGGACTGGACTGGACACTCTATTGTACAGTTAGATAAATTATTAAAAATTTTTAAACCGAATTTTAAATGATTTTTACATGAAATTTTTAAAATAATTTTAAAAAGTATAGATTTCAAGAAAATTTGGTATAAATATATCTGATACCACAATATGAATGAATACAGGCACAGAATAATTTATTTTAGATCAATTTGCAAATATATTCTAAATTTTTTTTTTTTTTTTTTTTACCAGCAACATTTCCTCTCATACGTGTTTATGAAGTTTATGATTTTCAAAATTAAATTTAAAATTTCTTTATTTGCTAATAAGTTATTTTGTTCTTACCATGATCATCTTCCGAAGTAATATCACTTTTACCATCATCTAAAGTATCCTCATTAAAACTTGATTCTGGACTTGATGCTCTCATTTCACCATTGCCACCAACACTATGTAATTTATCATGATCACCATTTAAATTTCCAACACAATGATCATGTACTGATATATTTAAATCATAATTATTTTTATGATTAATTTCACTACTAATAGGTCGAGGTTTTGATAGAATATTTTCTATAGAAAAACTATTACGATAACGATGTACTACCGAAGGTGTTTCCATTTTCGAAATTATACGTATTTTTTTCAAAAATAATTTTTATTTATTTCAATATTTCCGTATTAATAAATTTCCGCTAAAACAACCGTTTAATATTGAAAATCTTTTGAAACTAAATTTTTTAATCCAACACAAGTGTGTAAGAAGTTTTTTGAAAATCTTCATCAAAAGAATTTCAACCAATATGAAAATATCCAATTGTAAGAAGATTTAATTTTAGACTAGAAAAAGAAAGAATATTGACAATGAAATTTCTCTCTCTTTCTAACCTTAACGAAAGCATAAAGAATTCCAATTCAAACAAAGATATATGCAACATGTGTGAAATGGATAACACCCCAATCATGAGCATGATCTGTGGTACAAATAGATCACAGCCACTTGAAGAAATATACATACATACTTACTTATTTTTATTCATTATTTGTGTGTTTTTTTTTTTTTTTTTGAGGGAGGGCGTATCCTTTGAATTATTATTATGTTCTTTTGACAACAGCAAAATATGTTCATAATAATCGTATATAATTGAAACTTGATGTCTCTATTAAGAATCATTTAAAGCCAAATAAACATCATAATTTTTCAACTAATGAGCAACAAGCAGCTTCATTAAGCAAAAATACATATAGAAAAAAGAAAAAAATTGCACCTCGCATTCCCAAAACACTAAATGTTTTCAAATTTTTGTGGTAAATGCTTAATTTAGCACTTTATTCAAAACAATTTGTCAATTATATTGAAATTGTGTGTTGGTTGATTTTTCGTTTCGGTTCTGTTGTTGAAGAATTTATTTGAAATAATTTTGTTTTTAAATTAATATGAATTTTTCGAAAATTTGTTTTATTTTTTTCGGCAAACGAAAATTGTTTGAAATTAATTGTAGATATTTTGTTTAAATTTGTCACAATTAATTAGTATTTTTTTTCTCAATTTAAATTTATAATAATTTATATTGAAAATAATTTTTTAATTATTTAGTTTCTTGCGAAATCATAAATTAATACGAGGGTTACTAATTATTTGAATTAATTTAATTCATTTATTTTAATTTTTTGTGTATGTGGTTTAATGCACATGTATGTGGTTTTCTTAGAGTTTTATATACGGTAGGTGCTCAATTTGCACAAATACCTATTATTGCAAGACTTCGATTTATCTACAAGTACTTTTTTTTACCTTATGGGAAACTTTTTAAAGATATTTTCGATATTGCATCAATTAATCGTAAGATTTTTTTTTTTTCACAAACGTAGTTTTGTTAATCCTCAGATACATTCAAACATATTGATTTAACTCCCAATAAAAATTAAAATTACAATAAATCCCGATTATTATTTTAATTATAAAAATAGTGACTTCCAGACGAAAACATTGAAATAAAGATTTTTTAATTCGTTCATAAAAATTATATGATTAATATGTTTTTTTTTTTAATGTATTTAAAAAATACAATAAAGTGCTTTAATATTTAGTGGTCGCTTATAGCAACTTTTTCAGAAATTGGAACAACTTTGGTTCGAAATCGGTTGTTGTTAATATGAAAAAATGTATATAGACGATTCACCAATAAAACCATAACAAAAATAATATAAAACTATAGTTGGTGAGCGTATGTGTAGCTTTCAGATTTTTTTATTTGACCATCCGAAAGCTTTATTGTTCATTTATTTTAAATTGTAAACTATTTTTAAATAATTGGATTAGTTTCGATATTATTGAAAAGGTTTATATCATAGAAAACAACAAGGTTTATATCATAGAAGAAAACATTCGCTCAGAAGAAAAAAAAATTACTCTCTTCACACGTATAAATTAGTTCTATAGAAAATTCTACTAACACATACGAAAGTGGCACTTAATTCAGGGAAAGGTGATATCAATACTTTAATAATTACACAGAAAAAATTATGACAAACAATTTTTTTAACAATCCTTTATTTGTTTTTAAATTAAATTCTATTAAAAGAGTTATTTGATTTTAATATTTTATTTTATTGAATGTAAATAACGTAAATAATTTCAAATATTTCTTGATAACTTCAAACAAAATTAGAAAATTATTTATTTTCAATAAAAAAATTTTATTTTTAAGAAATAAAACAAAATTAGAAAATTATTTATTTTCAAAAAAGAGCTAATAAAACAATATCTTTGTTTTAAAGGATCTAAACGTAAGTAATGCGGTATACTGTGTTGAGAAGCCCCCAATACTATAACATTTGTTTTAGACTAGGTAATACCCGGTGCACTTCGATGGCTGTTTCGTTAGGTACATTAACGCAATCCGATGGCACAATGTATTTCTATCATTTAGTTCTTTAAATATACCAAATGTATATTTAATCTTTGTGGAAATGCAATTGTTGTCAATTTTTAGCCAAAAAAATACCAAAAAAACTATCTGCTACTTGGAGAAAGATGTGAGTAAAATATTCCTCCTAAAAGGTATAGTATTAAATTCCAAATTTACCCATTTAAGTTGCATTAACATTCATGTTTTTCAAAAATTCTTTCTATTAACAGGCAACACAGACACCAATGTCATGTAAATGCACCATTAAAGATACCAAAAAAAGTCGTAGGACCCGCTTTTATCAATCTAATCTTATGTAGCCTCAGTTCAGTTCAAAATAACATTGCATTAGCTTATTCAATATTTAGCTTATTTTTTGTAACTATATTATTTTTATAAAAAAAAATTAAAAAATTAACAAAACAATTATAAAATTTCTTTTGTTTTCCAATAAAATTACTTGTTTGGATATCTTTTTATATCCAAATTATATTTTTTAAATTCTAACAATTTAATTGTTTGAAATTTTTACAGATTTTCAAATACTATGTTTTATGAATAGTATATTATTTTAATAAGAAAAAAAATTTATTTTTTTTTAAATAAACAATTTACGAATCAGTGTTTTTGGTTTTACGAATTTCGTGATAGAGTGATTCCATGTCAAAACGGACAGCAATAGGAATTGACATCTCCGATGTCAATGAAATTCACTACAGATATTGGCAATTGGAATTGTTTCCCAAATCATCAAATTTTAGACTCATGCCTCTTCCCGGTCCGAAAATATGACGGTTTGAAAAACGAGAAAAAGCTAAAAAATTTACAAAGGTGCATTTGTTATATTGCTAATAACTTCTAAACTATATACGGTAGTTATTTAGTTTTAGTTTCATAATAAAGACAAAAATATTACCTTTATAAAGATATTTATAATTTTTTTTTAAATCAAAAGTTCAAAGGTCAAATCATTATATTTCAAAAAACGGTATTTTTAAATTCTCATTTAGTTTAGAGGTTATGGACCAAAATAAAATTTAATTACTTATAACTTCTAAACTATACACAATAAAATTTAAAGTTTAGTATGATTTTAAAGATTAAGATATTGTATTTAAAATTATGTGCAGTAAATTTATTTAATTTGAAAGTTCAAAGGTCAAATTTAAACTTATAAAAATTAAATCTTTATATCTCCAAAAACGATATTTTTAAAATTCTTAAAAAATTATATAATGTTGCCAAAACTCTTGTCCATACCCGTGAAAAATTTCATATTGGACACTCATTAATTTAGAAGTTATGTAACAAAACCAAAGTCAAATTTTGTATATAAAATTTCATATTTTTTAAGTAAAAAAAAAATAATTTAAATTAATTTTTGTAAATATTTTAAATTTTTACATACAAAAACAATTCTTTTTTCTATATTTTTCTTCAAAAATCCTAAACCAAAAGAGACTCCAAATTGAATTTTTTAAAGAATTTTAAAATACCGTTTGTTGAGATATTCAGCTTTGATTATTATATTATATATTTTGACCTTTGAACTTTCGAAGTAAATAAATTTTATATGCGTCATTTTAAGGCTAATATCTATTTCTATTAAATGAGATACAAATTAAAATTTTACAATGTATTGTTTAGAAGTTATGAGCAATGAACTATGTACACTTTTGGATAAAATTTGATAGTTTTTTCATTTTTAAAATGTCATATTTTTGGACCGGAAAGGGTCTTAAGTCTGCAATTTGAGCAACACTTGTAATAGGTAATAACTGTAGCGAATTTCATTGAAATCGGAGACATGAAATCCGAAAATTACTGTTTTTTGTCCGTTTTGATATGGAATTACTCGATAGTCTTCTTTCAGTAAATAATATTATTGACTTTAAGAATTTTATTATTGAATTTGAAATTTAGTTTTTTTTGTGTATAATTAGTTTTAATATTCGCCAAGAAGTAAAAAATTTATTTTTGGATTTTGTTTTTTTAGAGAATTCTAAAGTCCATCCTACCGTCCATCTGTTTATTAATTTTTGCAAACTTGCCAATTCAAAATCGTTTATTTTTTGACTCCAACATCGACTTCAAATTTTCTTTATTCAGACAATAGACAATTTGGTTCTTTAATAAACTGCAAAAAATATGACAAGTTTGGTTGAAAATGTTGGGATATAAATGGAACAGACTTGACCAACATCTTGCAAAGTTGAGGTTCTTGAAATTTCAAATGAATATATCTCGAAGAATATATAAGAGAAATTGTACAGGCATGTTTTCTAAAGGATTTATCAAGGACTTTAAGGTGATAAAAAAATCTTGGAAATAGGATAAGGAACAAAAATTTCCTAGTGGTTAAACATTTTCTATAACACTAGTACCCTATTTTGAATACCCGCAGTTCCGCATATGTAGGCGTACGATTTTTTTGCATAATACTAAAGTAGAGAAAGGTTCTATTTTTTAGAACAAACAGTAACATTTTAAGTTGTACTCCAAAGTTAAGTATTAGTGTATTTTAGGAGAATTTTGAAAAAAATAACAAAAATATTTAAACAAAATATAATTTATAAGGACTTGAAGAAAAATACACTTAAATACATGAGGTTGATGGTTCTCTTTCAAATTTTTACTTTAAAAAAACTTTTTAATCAAAATAAATGCAATGAACACAGAAAAAAGTAAAAATGGCCTTCAATTACGAAATTTGTAATATTAATTAATTTTTAATTGATTTTGCTCCAATCATCAAAATGATAATATTAATAACTAGAATAATTGATATTATTATTACTTCTTTTCCTTAAATAGATGCAATGAGCTGAAAATGTTTGAAAATTTACTTAAATTTATTTTATTTCTGTACTTTTATAGACAAATATTTAATTTTTCTTTATACTTTATTAACAGCTGTCAATTTATTAAAAAACAAAACTGAAAACCAATTAGAAAATTAATTATATTACTAAAATTATAATTAAATTCCAATATAAAATTAATTAATAATTTTATTAAAAAATTATTTGAAATATTTTTTTCTGTGAAAGTTGATGAAAATTAAATTGTTTACTCTTTTTCAAAATGTAAAAAAAAAAAATAATAATTTGACAGCTCCTCATAAATAAACAGTGCAACCAGCTTGAAGATTTTAGTTGCTTTTGATTCACAATTATGTCTATTTTACCATTATTATATATTCTCTCGTAAACTGATCACGCAGGATAATTGAAATTAAAAAAGAAAGTTGAAGGATGTGTTTTATTCTAATCTACTAAAAAATGTTAATGATCTCAGCAGCTTAATTAGTAATAAAAGTTTTTTTTTCATAAATTCATTACCAAGTTTTTCTTTTTAGTTTTTTTTTTGCAGTTTTCCCAAAAAAAAAAAAAAAAAACCCATGTGAAATATAGAATTTGTATTCACTTTTAATAAGCAATTAGAAAAATTAAGTTGTCATTTTGATGTGTGATTATTATAATGCGCACGGCAAATTTGATCATTAAATTAAATCATTTTGACATGACAGTCAGCATAATGTGACAGCGCCAACAGTATGATTAAATCATAAATATAAAAGCAATTCATATGAAAATATTTCTTCATATGAACGTGGCGTAGATAGGATTTATTAGGTTGATACATACATACATTAACACATGTTATGAATAATATTCTTTATGGAAAATATTCGACTTATTTTTAATTTCTAAAATAATGTTTGCCCTAATAATTTTTTCTTCGGTAATTGTTAGCAGAAAATAAGAACCTCCTCTTTTTTTTACATATAAACACTTAAATTTTGCGTAGCAATTTTTATTTATTAATAAAGCATTTATAGTTCCAAAATATACACGGTGAATAAAATGATAGTTTCTGAAAAAATGGGGAAAAAATAAATAACAAATAGTTACAAAATGAAAAAAATCTGCGGCACAGAGTTCCATCAATTTGGATACACGGTACACAGTGTTCCGTTTCAAAAATAAAATGGAAATAAATCTGGAATTCCCAAACGGCTGGTCCGATTTCCATGAAATTTCAGACAGTGTTAGTAGAGGTGTAGGCGAGTTTAAGTTTTGAGTTTGGACTTTATAAGCATAACGGGGGCGGGTCCAAAGGGTCCTAAAGTTGGACACCTCGGGTATTCAAAAAATTTAAAGCGATCCAGATTCGTTATATCTCAGCCGATTGCAAAGATTTTTACATGCTGGTCGAGATCTACAAAAAACATTGTCGTATGTGTAGGTTATTTTTTTTTTTAGTTTAAGAGATATTTGGCTTCAAAGATTACAATTTTTAGTTTTGGACCTATCTTGGTAAAGTTTTTTCGCTATAGCGGGTCTAAATTTCACTCGATTTTTTTTAAATATCCTTTGCCGTATATATTTTGAAATAATATTCGCCGTTTTTTGGTAAACGGCGACGGTAGTTACGTTCTTTTTGAGTTGTAAAAAATAATTACTTAAGTAACATATATAGTATTTATACTTTTCTGAAAGACTAATTTATAAGGAATTTTGTGAAGGTAAAAAAATATGAAAAACTTTAATACTGCGTGAACTAGAGTCTCTCAAAATTTACCCATTTTACCCAAATCACAAAGCTAGAATTAAAAAATAATTATATTTTTACAAAGTTTGATGTGTTTTTTTAATTTTTGGTAATAGAAATTTTTACTCCCCGATATTGGTTGGGAAGATATAGCAAAAAACTTAAAAAATCCCATTTTTGGAAATTTTTTTTAAAATTTGCAGGATTTCTATTGAGAAATCCAAGAAAGTGAGTATGAGATTTTTTTCAAAATATAAACGCATATAACTTTTGACTCCGTAAAGATTTTGTCAAAAGATATTTAAAAAAAAATCGAGTGAAATTTGGACCCGCTATAGCGAAAAAACTTTACCAAGATAGGTCCAAAACTAAAAATTTTAATCTTTGAAGCCAAATATCTCTTAAACTAAAAAAAAATAACCTACACATACGACAATGTTTTTTGTAGATCTCGACCAGCATGTAAAAATCTTTGCAATCGGCTGAGATATAACGAATCTGGATCGCTTTAAATTTTTTGAATACCCGAGGTGTCCAACTTTAGGACCCTTTGGACCCACCCCCGTTATGCTTATAACGTCCAAACTCAAAACTTGAACTCGAATACACCTCTACTAACACTGTCTGAAATTTCATGGAAACTGGACCAGCCGTTTGGAAATTCCAGATTTATTTTAATTTTATTTTTGAAACGGGACACTGTGCGGTATTAGTAAGTACTAAGCCTCTTATCTACTTTTATTGAATTGACTCTAGTTCTCCCAATAAATCGCGATTTGTAAGATTAGGGATGTTACACTATATATTGAAGCTTATTCCGAAAACGACTTGTTTAATTTTATTCAAAAAAATATTAAAAAATTCGAATTAAAATTGTGTTCAAGTCATTCTTTTTAATACGGTCAACAGTTATGGAGATATTAAGCCTATTTTCTGAAAAAAAAAAAAAAAATTTAATATTTTACAAAATAGAAAAAAAAAAAAAAATAATTGTAAATTTTAATTTAATGCACAAATTAGTAAAAAATACTATTTACAAATTACAAAAATAATTTTTGATTTTAATAAGCCAAAATAACGTAATATTACTTTTTTTAAACAACTGAAAAAAAAATTTACTACGAATTCAGATTGCAAATTATTAAAAATAAAATAGTTATTAAAATTTGGAGTAAAAGTTATCAAAAATCTATTTAATTATAATTTTTGCTAAAATTTGTATTGATGTTCGTTCTCTTGGTCTCAGAAAACAGTCATTAATTATTTTAAAATTTAGTTCACTTATAAAACTTTTCGTCCTACAAATCCTAGCGGATTTTTAAATTTCTATCAGGAAATAAGTGGATTTATATGTCATTTATATGTCATCTAAGCATTTTTTCTCTTTCCAGAGCTTTCTGAAGCTCCTAGACGTCGGCTTACTTATACTATTCGTTCTACAAATCCTAACGTAGCCAGATTTTAAAATTTTTATCAGGGAGATACCTTGGTTAATATATATTTAATTTCCTAAGCATTTTTTGCCTTTACAGAGCTTTCTGAGGCATCAGACGATGTAGAAAAAAAAAATTTTGCTCACTTATAAAACTTTTTGTTTTAGAAATTTTTATCAGGGAGCGGAGATAATCGAATTTTTTTGTTCATATTTATATTATGATATTATTGCTACCGTTGAGTGTTAACGTTGATAGCAAAAAAACTAAACTCCCCCGACTTGGTATAACTTGATGTTTAAAACAAAATTGCACAAATAAATCTTTATATTTTATTTCAAAAACTAAAAATTTAAATTTGTTTTAGTTATATTGAATTGTTTTATTATTTATTTTTTTCATTTATTGACATTCAAATATTCATAATTGTAATTTTACATAAATTGGCAGCACTTTTATCGACGTTAAAGTTAACATGTAAAATTCTTCACGTTAACTCCTAACGTATATAAATCTAAATTTTGTATGAAATTGACTATGAACGTTAGCAACAAAACGCAGCTATTATATTTCCTGGCATTGCACATTGAGGTAAAAGGGGTCGAAAATGGCGATTAATTCAGGGAAAGGCGATATGAAAATTTTAATGATCACGTTTTATTTTTTTTTTTATTTATTATTAGGTAAAAAAAATAATTTTTAGAATTTTAAGATTTATTTTGGCAGAATGGTAATGTCCGTCTGTTTATACATTAGAGTTAAATGGGTCAAAAATTATGCATAATTCAGGAAAGGGTGATATAAACATTTTAATGATCACGTTTAATTTTCCTATTTATAAGTAAGTAAAGAAATGCATTTTCAGAATTATGAGATGTCTTTTTGCTGAATGGTAGTGTCCGTCCGTCTATACATTTGGGTTAAACGGGTCGAAAATGGCACTTAATTCAGGGAAAGGTGATATCAATACTTTAATATTTAGATTTAGTTTTATATTAGTCAAGAAGTAAAAAAATAATATATTTTTGGAATTTTAAGATTTTTTTTAAAGAATTCTAATGTCTGTCCTTCCGTCCAAAATCGTTTAGTTTTTGACTCAATAAATTTTCGACTTAAAATTTTCTTTATTCGATAGACAATTTAGTTCCTTAATAAATTATAAAAAATATGATAAAATCGGTTGAAATCTAGTAATCGAAGAATGTATAGAAGAGGTAGTAAATGCAAGCATGTTCTGAAGGATTTATCAAGGACTTTAAGGTGATATAAACATCTTGGAAATCGGGTAAGGAACAAAAATTCGCTAGTGGTTAAACATTTTCTATGACACTAGTACCCTACTTTGAAGCGTATATGGGATCCTGCTTCCAAACTCAAAATGTCAATGTCCTCTGCTACGCCTATGTGAGATTCTATGTAAATCCAACTAGTCAATTAGAAGTTACAGATTTATTTCGTTACTGCCCCACTGTTCAATGTTTGATAAAGCAAAGCAAATGTCTGCACTTAAGCTGCTTTTTGAACAAACATGCTGTAAGTTGCATTCTATGAAAATTGTAAATTAGTGTATTTTAGGCGAATTTTCAAAAAAATATTAGAACAAAATAAAATTTACAAAACTTGAAGAAAAGCACACATAAATACCTGAAGTTGACTTTTTAATTTTTTTTTTTAAAAAAATTTAAAAAAAAAAAAATGTTTAACTTTGACAGAAATATAAGAAAACTACACAACATAGCATAAAGATTTTAATTGATATTGGTACATAATTTTGTCTATTTTTATTCGGTACCCAACTTTATTACAAACATTTTAATTTCAAAATTCAATTAATCGCCACTTTTGACATATTTTACCCCAACGTGCATTTGCAGGCTTATAATCTCGTTGGGCGACATTTAATGATGTAATAACGCAAAAATGGTGTTTATAGCACAATTCACTGTGATTTTAGAATGTTTTTCGTGTCTCCTGTAAAATTATGAAAACTGATGTTACGTTGTTTTGCCTTTTTGGTGACGACATACATATATTGTTTGGGGTCAAAAATTAAAGTGTTGTAAACAAAAATTTTTTTGATTTATCCATTCCAATTATTAAACTTCTTACTTATTTTTTTGATTCAGCACAACAATACTTTGTTCACAGAATTAATTAAGCAGATTTTGTTTCATACTTCAGTTCCACTGATTCAATAAGGAAATGTCATATTTGATAGCCTTTACCTACTCAGGTCATGCCGCTGCAATCAATTAATTGAACAGGATTAATGCTTGCATATACTTTACTATCCCAAATTTATGCCAACGCTACTATACTATATTCTTTGGGTTTATGGACTCTTACAACTGTTAGACTATTACTTTTATATCTATAATATTAATAAACAGGATAATTGTTTGTGACTTCTTTTGTACTTACAGTAATAATTCAATTTGTAAAAAATATATAATTTTAAACATATTTATTTACAGGTGAACACAATATATATTATTGAATCGGTTCAGTAATTTTTTGTTTTCAATTTTCTTCCAGTGTAATTTTATATTTTTCTGTACTTTTTTTATTTAATTTTTTTTGGTATGAAACTGCATCATAAATAATTAAGACATTTTAATAAATGTTGGCAGAAGCTCAAAGAGTCTTTATAAAGATCAAGAATACACTTTTTTAAATGACTTGCGTGTTTTGTGCTAAAAAAAAAAAACATTTTGAAATCATAACAATTCTCCATTTTGTTTACGGCTAAAAACTCGCAAATGACACTTTTTCCTTCATATGTCTGAATAACATTATTAATAATAAAAAAAAAATACAAATATGAAAATAAATTAAAGAAAATATATATGAAATTTCCTAAATTATGTGTTAATAATTTCAATTTTTAATGACGCTTGTTTGCTACATTTATGACTTGGTTAAATGTTCATTAGTTCAAAAATTTCAAATTCTTTTCATTTGAATTCTTTTTTAATTTATAAATTTGCTAAAGACACCACATTTTTTTTATTGTTGTTGGTGTTTCTTTCCTTTTTTTTAGTTGCTTGGGTAAAAATACTTGTTGTTATAAGGCTAATTAGTCATAAGATAATTGCTACAGATTGGTAATATTTATTATAGAATATTAAAAAATATAAAATAAGATAAATATTTAAAAGAAAAGATCTTTTGTTTTATATTTTTCCTTGTTAATAAGGCAATTATTTAAAGTGTAAATAAATTATGGTCCTATAGAATATATGTACATATATTTAAAATTATTTTTAAATAATTAAAATATATATATTTTATTCAGAATGTATGGCCTTAGCTGCATGCAGAAAAGAAAAAAAAGTTTTAATGACTGAGAATAATTACAGATAATTTTTTAACAACAATTTTTCAATTATATTTTGATTACAATAATAATTTTTATTTTTATCACAACTACAATATGGTTACAATTAATACAGCAGACGTCTCTGTAACCATATTTGGTATCTACAGAAAAAAAAAATCGTAGGTATTTAACCTATTTCCAACCACTACCCGATTCCGTTGATATAACTTTACGAAATTTGGCACAAAATTTGTTATGATAACAAATTAAAAAGATTTGAACGCCTAGATATTTTTCATTTCGAAATACAGGGACTGGAAAATTTCAGAAATCGTACCATTTTTGGACCCGGAAAATTTTTCTGAACAACATTTTGAAAATTGTTTAGTTCAAATTTAAAGCTATACACCCATAGCATAAAAGCACTTTTTCGGATAGCAGATTTAAAAATATCGCCGAAATGACCTTTGATGCGATTTCGCAACACTAACGTTCCGTGTGGCTTTAACGCCTAATTTTGGACAGCCTATATATAAAAAAATTCTATTTTTGTTTCTCTTTTCTTTAAGACAACATATTAATCTAATAATAAGTGTAAAAAATAAGCATTAAATCCATAATTAGTTAACTAGGCGATGTTAAAGTTACTGATGCGAAAACGTAACAGCTCACATCGGGGTAAAAGGGGTCGCAAATGACGCTTAATTCAGGCAAAGGTGATATCAATATTTTAATTATCACGTTTTATTTATTTTTTTTATTGATTATTAGTTAAAAAAATTCAGTTTTAGAATTTTAAGATTTTTTTTTTTTTTTGCAGAACGGTAATGTTTGTCCGTCAGTCTATACATTAGAGTTAAATGGGTCAAAAATTATGCATTATTCAAAGAAGGCTGGTATCAACACTTGAATGATCACGTTTAATTTTTCTATTTATTGTAAGTAAAAAATGTATTTTTAGAATTATAAAATGTTTTTTTGGCTGAATGGTAATGTCCGTCCTTCCGTCTATACATTTGGGTTAAATGGGACAAAAATGACGCTTAATTCATAAAAAGGTGATATCCAAATTTTGATGATCACGTTATATTTTTTCTTTTTATTAGTTAGTAAACTAATGCATTTTTAGTATTCTAAAATATTTTTTGGCAGCATTGCAATGTCCGTCCGTCTGTCTATACATTTGGGTTAAATGTGTCGAAAATTCCATTTAATTCAGGGAAAGGTGTTACCAAAATTTTAATACTTTCATTTGGTTTTCATATTAATCAAAAAGTAGAAAAAAAAAAATTATTTCCAATTTTAAGATTTTTTTTAAAGAATTCTAATGTCCGTCCATCTGTCCAGCTGTTTGTTAATTTTTGCAAACTTTCCAATTCAAAATCATTTAACTTTTGACTCAATAAAGATAATGACTAAACATTTTCTTTGTTCGATAGATAATTTTGTTTTTTAACCAACTACATAAAATATAATAAAATCGGTTGAAAATATTTGGCTATATATGGAAAAATCTTAACCAAGATCTTGTAAAATTTAAATTTTAAATGTATATAACTCGAAAAATATATAAGATAAGTAGTACATGCAATCAAGTTTTCTAATGCCGTTTTCACACTTGCGTACATCTTAAAGGAATGCATGGAAGATGTTAAAAATGTGAAACATTTGTTCACACTTGCAACATCTAACATCTACCATCATTCATCAATGAAAAAGTCACATGATTGAGGAAAAATGCTTGAGGGACAAAAATAAAATTTATAAGATCAAGAAAAATAATCAATAATTTTATTAAATATTACAATGAAACAATAAAAACAATTATTAATTCGTCAATTTATATGATACTTTTTTTAATATTTGTATTTTAATTAAAGTTTTAATACATATTTTGTTGTTGTGTTCCTATAATTTTTTTTGTTTGCATTTTTTTTCTTGATTTTTTCAGTTTCATTTTTCTAGTGATGACACTAAAATAATCGAAAGATGTTAGGTGGAACAAAATGAGATAGGAACATCTTTTAAAGATGTTGAAAGATGTTGAGTACTGAGCCCTATACAATTCATAAGGGAAAATGTTAACATCTTGTGAAATTGATGGTAGATGTTAGATGTGAGCAAGTGTGAATACCACATAAAGGATTTAAGGTGATATAAAAATCTTGGTAATCGGGTAAGGAACAAAAATTCGCTAGTGGTTAAACATTTTCCGTGACACTAGTACTCTATTTTGAACTCCTATAGTTCCGCTTCTGATGCGAATATTGGATACCGCTTCTAAACTTAAAATGCTACTGACCTCTGCTACGTCATGCAAATCAAACAAGCTGATTAGAAGTTACAGATTTATTTCGATTCTTCCCCACTGTTTAATGTTTGATAACGCAAAGAAAGTGTCTGGCACTTATGCTGTTTTTTGTATGAAATTTACTGGAGTTTTTTTGAAAAAAATAAAATATTTTCTCAAATCGGGCTATATAGCACGATTTTTTTCATAGTATTAAAGAGGACAATATGCACTATTTTTCAGAAAATTTTCAGAACAAACATCCTGTAGCATTTTCAGTTGCATTCCATGAAAGTTGAAAATTAGTGTATTTTAGGATAATTAAAAAAAAAAAAATAAATAAATAAATAAATAAATAAATAACAAAAAAATTAGAACAAAATATAATTTAATCTGAATTTGATGGTTTCATTTTAAATTTTTACCTTAAAAGACTTTTTATTTAAAATAAATACACTGAAATCTGATGAAAATTTAATGGTTTACCCATTATTTTATTTAATTTAAACTTCATTTTTAAAACTCTAACACTTCATTTATATAAAATTTGGTTTACATTTTTCAAAATTCAAACACTTTATCTCATATTACTACATTTAACACCCCAAATACTAATTACTCACTAAAATAAACGATCATACAATTAATTTTACTAAAATATCCTACTTAAATAAAAAAAAAACATACAAACACTAAAAGAAAAAGAGGTCAATGTACAAAATCAAACCCTTAAATTCAATTGTATACAATTTAGAATCACCTACATTTTTCTTAGTGTTTTAATACGAAATTGAAACTTGAAACTAACACCACCCCCTTTACTAAACGTAGCAAACAATGAAGGCGGTACATTTTTAGAAAACAATACTCAAATAAAATAACAAGATGATCATTATTCTTCTAAACATTGCCACAAATTACGCAAATACAGATGTTCCCAAAATAACAAATTCAAACTAAACTAAATAAAAAAATATAAACATTTCCCTTTTTTATGAAACCAACAATAAAAAAAAAAACATTTTTTAACTTTATTTTGGAGTACCACTCGACACTCCAGATTGCCTTCTAAAATGAATATAATTAATGTTAAAAACTTCATCATTTTTCTCAGAGCCTCTCGTTTGTATTTAAATTGAATAAGAAGAAACGCAAAAGGGACGTTTTACTTTACTCGCCTTCCACACGAGTCACGTGATTTATTTGATTTTGGTGACAAACACTTGAAATGGTGATGATTTATAATGAAGATACATGCAGGAGTATTAATTATTTTCAAACAGAAATTCTGACAAGGTTTTGCTTCATTTCAAAATCTCAAATTGATACTAAAATTATGAATTCTTGAGTTTTTTTTTTTTTTTTTAATTTTAATAAAAAAATCAGTAAGTTTTTTTAAGAGAATTTAATAGGAATCAAATACCTTTATGGACTTTCCCGGTCTTCTTATAAAAAACACAGAAGAGTATAGAGAAATTATTTTAAAATATAATGTGGCGATTAATTCAGGGAAAGATAATATCAATATTTTAATGATCACCGATTTTATATTTTTTTATTGATTATTAGGTAAAAAATTCAGTTTTAGAATTTTAAGATTTTTTTTTAGCAGAACGGTAATGTCCGTCCGTCTGTCTATACATTAGAGTTAAATGGGTCGAAAATTATGCCTAACTCAGGGAAAGGTAATATCAACACTTTAATGATCACGTTTAATTTCCTTATTTATTAGTAAATAAAAAATGCATTTTTATAATTATAAGATGTTTTTTGGCTGAATGGTAATGTCTGTCCATTAGGGTGATCGATTATTCGACTTTTTTGAGAAACCGGTTTTCGAATAGTTCGAATAGTTGGTATTTTAAAAAAACCGGTTGCACTTTTTGAAATTCAGAAAAAACCGGTTAACCGATTTTTTGCAGAAACTAATATTTATATCAAAAGACTACATTTCTTTAAAAAATCAATAATTCTTATAATCAATTTAAAATTTATTAAATACTAGCGTAAAAGCCTGACAATGTCAGGAAAAATAATATAATAAAAAAAATATGCACAAACAAATCCGAAAATTAAAAGAAAAAAATATGAACAACATTTAGACACCTTCCTCTCTTTAATCGAAGTCAATTAGTTGAAGCCGTTCAAATTTATTGGAATAATATTGATTAAAGTTTTAAATTCGTAAACCTTTCAAAATAAAAAAATCGTCGTAAATGCGCTCCCTGGCCGAAATACAGAATCAGTTTTTTATAGGATTTGGAGAGCAAACAATAAGTATAGCAACTCAAAAGTTCTTAATACCAAAACAGACTTTTTGGTCCCTGATAGAAACATCTGGTACTGTTAGAATTTGTTGAACGAATAGTTTTATAAGTATGCCGATTTTTAGTTTCTTACGTCATCTGGGAGCTTCAGAAAGCTCTGGAAAGGAAACATTGCTTAGGAAAAATATATTTAAATCCATACATATAGATCCACGTATTTTCGCTCCCTGATAGAGATTTCAAAATCTGGCTCCGTTAGGATTTGTGGGACGAATATTGTTATAATTAAGCTGAATTTTAATTTTCTATGTCTTCTGGGAGCTTTAGAAAGCTTTGGAAAGAAAAAAATCTTAGAAAAAGACACATAAATCCTCTTATATCCGCTCCCTGATAAAAATTTCAAAATATGGCTCCATTAGGATTTGTTGGACAAAAAGTTTTATAATTAAGCCAAATTTTAATTTTCTACGTCGTTTGGTAGCTTCAGAAAGCTCTGGAAAGAGAAAAATTGCTAAGCAAATTATATATCTAGATGACTAGAAGATAATTATGTTTCAAAATTGTAGAAAAAATCATCAAAATTTTAGTTAGCATAAACAGAAACCATGGCTTAATACGGAAGCCTGTCTCAATTGAAACGATTCTGCGGGTGACTTTTTTAACACAACACCTTTAAAAAATAAAGGAAATATTGGATCAAAAAAATTAAATTGGGTCATACAGGATAATTATTAATTATTTATTTGTTTAATATTACAGAATAAATTCCAATTTAGACTTAAACTATATTTTTAAAACATAAGAAGTTAGTCTTTATGAATATTTAAAAAATTATTCCTAAATTTTAAAATATCACTATCACTATTTAGTACATGTTTTCTGAAATAAAATGCTATTTTTAAAACCGGTTTTTTGTGTTTAAAAAACCGGTCTATTCGACATTCGAAAAATTAACATTTTGAAAAAACCGACAGCACATTGACTGAAAAAACCGGTTTTAAAACCGGTTGGAAAACCGCGTCGATCACCCTACTGTCCATACATTTCGGTTAAATGGTTCGAATATGGCGCTTAATTCAGGAAAAGGTGATATCCAAATTTTGATAATCATGTTATATTTTTTCTATTTATTAGTTAGTAAAAAATGCACTTTTAGAATTCTAAAATATTTTTTGGTAGAATGGCAATATCTGTCCGTCTATACATTTGGGTTAATTGGGTCGAAAATGGCACTTAACTCAAGGAAAAGTTATATCAAAATGTTAATACTTATATTTCAACCACTAGCGAATTTTTGTTCCTTACCCGATTCCCAAGATGTTTATATCACCTGCAAGTCCTTGATAAATTCTTTAGAAAACATGCTTGCATGTACTACTTATCTTATTTTTCGATTTATATACATTTGAAATTTAAAAAAATCTCAATTTTACAAGATCTTGGTTAAGATTTTTCCATATATAGCCAAATATTTTTAACCGATTTTATTATATTTTATGTAGTTGGTTAAAAAGCAAAATTATTTATCGAACAAAGAAAATTTTGAATCGTTGTCTTTATTGATTCAAAAGTTAAAGAATTTTGAATTGGAAAGTTTGCAAAAATTAACAAACAGACGGACAGAAGGACGGACACTAGAATTCTCTCAAAAAAATCTTAAAATTCGAAAAAAAATTTTCCATGTATATTAATCGATACGAACGAAAGTATTAAGATTTTGGTATGACCTTTCCCTGAATTAGGTGGCATTTTCGACCATTTTAACCCAAATGTATAGACGGACGGAGATTGCCATGCTGCCAAAAAATATTTTAGAATTCTAAAAATGCATTTTTTTACTAACTAATAATAGAAAAATAAAGCGTAATCATCAAAATTTGGATATCACCTTTTCCTGAATTAATCGCCATTTTCGTCCCATTTAACCCAAATATAAAGACGGATGTACGGACATTACCAATTAGCCAAAAAACATCTTATAATTCTAAAAATGCACTTGTTTACTTACTAACAAATATAAAAATTAAACGTGATTATTAAAGTGTTGATACCACCCTTCTCTGAATTATGCATAATTTTGATTCATTTAACTCTAATATAGACGGACGGACAGACATTACCGTTCTGCTAAAAAATCTTAAAATTCTAAAACTGAATTTTTTAAATCAATAATCAATAAAAAATATGAAACGTGATCATTAAAATATTGATATCCCCCTTTTACCCCAATGTGCACTGCTAGGTTTTCTTTCATGGACCTCTATATATTTGTATGACCCGTGAAACTGTGTTTCATAACACATCAGACTTCCTAACAATTGTTTTGTATAACTTACTTGTTCAATTTCCATTTTAAGAAAAACTAATTTTGCTATTACAATGAAATTAATAACATAGCTACTGAGCATAATGACAAGTTACCACAAGTTCTTTTTCATTATGTCAAAAGTTATAAGTCTAGAAGTATACAATAACACATGTCTTACACAGATGGACAAAAGTCACCGTCATTTGCCTTTATGTAAGTTTGAAGGGCCTCTGCGCCCATAAAACAACTGATATATAAAAATAGTTTAATTCTGCATAAAATATGGTTTATTTAAAATGTTTTTTAGTTAAAATAATTTTTCTTTCATTAACCTTATCAACAAAAATAAGTATTTATTATTTGAAGTTCATATTTCTTGTGGACAAAAGTTACCGTCACTGCATCTAAATATTAAAGAAACTTTAAGAAATTTCGGTCTTAACAACGCTTCTGTCTAAATTCGTGTAATATGGTAAATTTAAGACTGATGTGTCAAAATTTAATAACGGTACTTAATTTAAAAAATTTGCTAACGCCATTTCTATTAAAAACGAGTGAAAGAAGAGAAGAAACTACAATTGAAGAAAGAAAAATTATTTTAAGTGCGTACAAACAAAATAAAACGATCCGGGCAATATGCAAATTGGTTAACCGTCCACGTACCACCATTGCAGGAATTATAAAACGTTTTAAAGACGACCCAACATGTGAGTATCAGACAAGAAGTGGACGACCGCCAGCACTATCTGTTCGGGAAAAGAGGGAAATAGTAAAAATAATTAAAAAAGAGCCTAAAACTTCATCGTCTGAAATTGCTGCAACGTTAAAGGAAAACACTAGTACAGGTGTTCATCCCTGTACTGTACGTCGTGCTAAATTCTGCCGGGTATAATGCCAGACTTTGCAGGAAAAAACCGCAGATTAGCAAGGTAAACCAAATGAAACGCCTTTCTTTTGCAAAAGAGCACATAAATAAAGCAATAGACTTTTGGGATAAGGTAATATTCTCTGATGAAAGCAAATTTTCCATATATAAATAAGAAGGACGTGTTTTGACATGGAGAAAGAAGGGGGAGGCTTTGCAGGAAAAACACATTCAGTTGATTGTTAAACATGATGGTGCTGGTGTCATGGTATGGGGTTGTATGTAGGCGGCTGGGGTTGAGGAACTAGTATTTATTGATGAAGTAATGGATAAATATATTTATTTGAATATCCTTAAGGATAACTTGCATAAAAGTGCTCAAAAACTTGGAATTGAATCCGACTATTTCTTCCAGCAGGACAATGACCCTAAGCACACGGCGGAAATTGGTCGATTATGGATCTTATATAAGACCCCTCACAATCTTAAAACTCCTCCTCAGTCACCCGACATCAACCCAATAGAGCATTTATAGGACTACTGGATAGACGGATTCGAGAACATCACATTACTTCCAAAAATATGCTTAAAGAGAAATTAATGGAGGAATGGGAGAAAATTGATCCGGAAGTGACGAAAAAGTTAGTACATTCTATGCAGAAACGTTTACAAGAAATTATTAAAAATAATGGCAAACATACCTCATATTAAAATAATAAAAGTTTTTAATTAACTTCACCTGACGGTGAATTTTGTCCAGTAGTTATATGAACTGTTTTGTATATTTTTAATTTGTGTTTTAATAAGTATAATAAAAAGGAGTTATTTTAACTGAAATAATATTTGAATAAAATATACTTTTTGTTTAAGTTAACCATTTTTATATTTCAATTGTTTTCTGAGCGTGGGGAGCCTTTAAGCATTGTACATGATAGATGACGGTGACTTTTGTCCATGTGTGTATATAGAGCTTTAGAAACTAAAATTTGTCAAGCAATGAAAAATTTTCTATGTCAGAGGTACCTTTTTTAAATCACTAATAGCTCTACTCTTAAAGGGTATGTGGGCCTCCCATCCAACTTAAAATTTTACCCTTTGTTACTACTCAAATGTAAATCCAGCAAATTTTATGTAAATCTAGCCGATTAGAAGCTACAGATTTATCTCCCAAAAAATCCAATCGGGTCCACCGTGTATTGGTCGATAACCTTCTTAAAAGCATCTTCAGCTCAGTAGAAAAAAAGGGAAAATAGTATGAAGCCACACTTTTTCGTATGACTCTCGCACAAATGTATGAAATTCCTAATTAATTCCTTTTATGATGCTTAATTCATAAATTCATTCAAAAAAACAAACATTTCTTCATTAAAAAAATCATATTTTCCCACAAATCAGGATAAGACATTAAAAAACGTCACAGCTAACCAACCAACCACCTCCTCTTTCTTTAGAATTATTAATAATACATAAACATGTATGAAAAATATTTTTTGACTCCAAATAACAAAATTCTGCCTGTAGTTACTTTAGAGTATGAGTAAACATTAATGTTTTCATTCATGTTCAGAGATGTCTTCATTTCTCAGAAATAAAAAACAGACATATTTTACGCTTTTCGATTGTGTTGGTTGGTTGGCAGAAGGAAGGAACCAGTGAAGATGTGCTCGTATTTTTCCCATTAAAAAAATGTTGCATTATATATTTGTTTGGTTTTATTTGTTTGTTGGAAATTATGAATAATGATGTTGCTACAACATGATCATAAATTACAACCAATTATCAAATTAGATATTAACAAAGCAACAAATAAAATTAAGAAAATAAACGGAACAAATAAATTGAAACATACAGTTTTAATTATGGAAATTTGTGTTTCATAAAGTATTTTGTTTTGTTTTATAGAATAGAATTATATAGAAAGATTTATTATAGAACAAATAAAAATAATTGTTTCATCATTTCCTTGGTTTTTGTTATTTAAAGAAACTATAGCAATTGGTGTCATTATTATTGATCAATAATTAATGATTGTTGCAAGAGATTTCAATATTAAGATATGTTCAGACTAGTAAAATATTTAACCAAAATAATGTAACCGCTATTTAAAATATTTTCTAACTCCTACATTTTAATGGTAAAATATTTTTTTACTTATTATTAATCATAGCTGACATTTTACCGAAATTTGTTTGACGCTGTTTTATTTATTTGCAAGATCAAACAACGACAAAAATTTTTTTTTAAAAACTAGTGGTCACGCAAATTTGGTCAAATATTTGACAAATGTAAACATAGCTTTAAGGCATAGATGCCCACTTCAAGCACATTTGTGCTGAGAGCTTCACACATATTCTTATTCTCTTTCATTTATTCTTCGCTGAGAGAGCGATGAGTACACAAATGCACTGAAAAAAATTGTACATTATGTATGAAAACAATTTTGAATATTTCCAGTTAAACATTGTTTTTATAAAATTATATTAGATTTTCACATTAGATATAAATGACTGGACAAGGGAAAATATTTTAACAATACATGTTTATAATTAAGCCTTCCAAATAATATAAGGTTAATACTTACATTATATTTTGTTATATTAAATATAAAAATAACATCATTTATTTCCTTATTTTTCAAATTTAGCAATGAAGTTTCAATAAATATTATTTGTGTTATTTTTCGATTGTTTAGTATTTATTTTTTAACGATTAAACTTGAGGACATATTTTATTTAATTCACCCATTTTTTCTTTTAGTGCATTTTTTTTTATTTTACTGACACAACTACATGTGTTGTATTAGTGTGCGTGGGCATCTATGCTTTAAGGCTCCATTACACTACCGTAAATGTAAATGTAAAAGGAAACGTAAGTGGATGATTACTCTAAAAACGTAAATGTAGACAATACTTTGTTGTTGTTTTGTACACATGAACATCGGTGATGCCAATTACACATATTTCCAGTGGATCAAATTCAAATTGAAAATCGCTAAATTTATTGGTTTGTATTTCAGCGATTTGTATACAAAACGAAATTTGTGCTTTTATGACAAAAATTTTGAACTTTAAATTAAATATTCGACTCTACGTCTTATTTAAATTATTTCAACAATTTTTTAGTAAAGATAACAGAAAAAATAATTGTCCAATTGATAAACCTTTTACAGCGATTTTTTACGCAGATTTAGTATATTGAAATAAAAAGCTGTCAACACTGTTGTTACAGCTGTCACGTAAAAACGTAGAGCGACCTAATTTGATTAGGTTGCTACGTAACATTTACGTTTTTTAGTACACATACACACATAACTCTCATAAGCAAAACGTGTCAGCTGATTCGCTACATTTACATTTACGGTCGAGTAATGGAGCCCTTATACGGCTAAAATATGTAAGCCTATTATCGGCACCCATAGCTCTTAAAGGAAGACATTTTTTTAACATAGTGACTATATTAGACAAATTTCTATCAAGACAAACGTCGATATCAGTGCGAATTTATGCAAGTTCACCTTAGTTAAACAGATGATTATTATTTTTGGTTGTTACAGTTGTCAAACCGCGTATATAAAAAACAATAATGAATTCGTCATATAAGCAAAACGTGTCAGCTGATTCGCTACATTTACATTTGCGGTCGAGTAATGGAGCCCTTACACGGCTAAAATATGTAAGCCAATTATCGGCACCCATAGCTCTTAAAGGAAGACATTTTTTTAACATAGTGACTATATTAGACAAATTTCTATTAAGACAAACGTCGATATCAGTGCGAATTTATGCAAGGTCACCTTAGTTAAACAGATGATTATTATTTTTGGTTGTTACAGTTGTCAAACCGCGTATATAAAAAACAATAATGAATTCGTCATATGGTTGTTATTGTGCAACTGTTGCCATCTTTCATTTTGACGTTTGTCTTGATAAAAAATTATCTAATGTAGACCCTTAGATTATAAAAATTTAAAACAAGCGCGAATGTTATATTCGGCTAGGCAGAATCTAAATACCCACCATCAACTTTTTAAAATTTTACGTTATATTGGAAATGGCGGTAAAGTGGGCGGACCATGCCCATTTTTGTTTACATTGGTCCTTGAACTATTTGAACACAATTTCGTTGAAGTTTCACCTTATATGGGAGGTGGGCGGACCACGCCTCTTTTTAGTTTCCAAGTTTATATAGAGCCTTAAACTATTTATACAAAATTTCGTTATCGTACATGCTTTTGTTTAAGAAATATCAGCAGGACACCCTGTGTTTCTAGTTTTTAGCCCATAACTATTTTGTTTATTAACCGATTTTGCCTATTTTCAATCCCAAACAAACCTTATATAGAATTTGTGCCAAATTTCGTGGGGTCTTAAATGATTCCTTCGACATGTTACACACGGAATGACAAAATCAATCACCCACCATATTTTTGATGGTGGGTATAATAAACAAACATATGGGCAATTATCAAAAATTTTTAACCTGGCTGAAACTGATTTAAATCCTTAATAACTTTTGTGGTAATGATATTTTGAACAAATTGGTTACAGATCTGAACTCACAAGACTTGAAACTAATACAGTGAAAAATTTTAGCACAATAGGTTTCTTTTTATAACCATGATTGTTGTTCAAAGTTCAAGAATATAGAAAAACTGATAAAACTACTTAAGTTTTTACCATTCTTCTACAATTTTTGATCGCGTGTTTATACTTTTTGATCTTACTCTATCATAAGTAAACTAATCGGACTTTGTACATAAATTCTGCACCATTTTTGATGTTGTGCAGACTTTCAACTACTAAATACAGGGTAGTAAAGTTTTAATGACAAAATTTTTTGGTTTTTTAAATTTTTCAGTTTTTTGGGCGTGGTCCGTGCGCCCCTCAACCGAATACAAAATTTGGGATAGAGATTGATACTTGTTGATGTGCCCGAAATAGTCAACGTAGTAGATAGTCTCAAAGTTTGGAAAACAAGTTCGAAAATTTTTCAAAAAGTCTTTTTTTCGCGAGGCACATTCACATTTTCATATGGAATTACTTGGATTACTGCGTGAAATTTTACATAACAAAATCGGAGGAGCATTAAAAATAAATTTAATACAAAAATTTTATGGACTTTTTGAAAATTATGCAAAAATTGCACTTTTTGTTTTTATATAGAAAATTGCAATTTAAACAAATATTAGATATATAGATATAAGAGTGGCGATAAATATAATTGTTTGGGATCATAAATTTAAGTCAAATGTCGTTGATAATTGAAAACAGGGCACTTTGAAATTAACTATAATTGACATAATTAGTAGGTGCTTGTTATTATGCATAATAAAAATTCGGAGGCGCATCAAAAAATTTTGAGAAATAAACATTTTATGGACCAAAAAATATTTACTTGTGTTAAAAAAGGATCACAATATTAAAAAGCATTTCTATGTAATAAACTCTAACAAAATATATTTTCAATCAATATATGGAGAAAAAACTTAGATTCGATCCAAAATTTTCACAAAATTTTTAAAAATCGCGATTTTTATTAAAAAGAATATTTTTAAAATTTTACTTGGAAACCCTAAAATATGCTGCACTAATACCATCAAATATGGAAAATATCATAAATTTTATTTTAATAACTCAGTAGGTTTTGATATTATATGTAATTTTGACCAGAATTGTACATAAACTTCTAGTTTGTAAAAAATTTTATATTTCAACTTAAAACCGCCATAACTTTCGCGCCCCTCACATAAAATGATTAACGTGAACTGATTCTACATGCATTCAAGTCACTTTATATGTATACAAAAGGATTTTAATGTGCCATCAAAAAAAAAAATTAATATTTTTTTGAAGGGCTAAAATCAAAAATTTTTGATAATTGCCCATATGTATATCAAAACAAAGAAAATTCCAATTTTAAACACTAATACATTTGAAATTTAACATCCTCTCTTTGTGTCGATCATTGATTTAAATTTTAACCACAAAATAAGTAGTACACGTTTACAACAATTGAAATTATTTAATATTCATTTGCCAATGTTAAACAAAGTTGTTTGCAAAATTTTCTTGGAAATTAATTAAAACATATGCTCATCACTTTCAGCCATAAATCTGCCAACACCAATTATCACTTGTAATCTGTCCGTAAAAGTGTTTGATATCAAATTGCCAAAGTCAAACCACAA
This sequence comes from Protophormia terraenovae, assembly GCA_951394005.1. NCBI lineage: Eukaryota > Metazoa > Arthropoda > Insecta > Diptera > Calliphoridae > Protophormia > Protophormia terraenovae. The sequence goes on along the minus strand of OX596077.1, from coordinate 43,477,087 downwards.
CTACATACATACTTACTACGAATACAAATAATTTATCCAGAGAAATAAAAGTACAAGCGACAACATCGTAAGGGTTGGCTGGTATTTTTAAGACCCCAATACCACACTAATAAGATGTAAATGAAGGGCGAAGACAGTCGTCTTAAGATATTTTTATTATTTGCTTGAAAATATTTTATAGAGAATAAAGCATAAAATACAGCACCCAAGTTATATACATACAAACATATTGTACATGTAAATAGTTGTCTACAATTAAAAGACTTTGGGCGTAAAGCAACACCAATTAGCACGCTAAATACACAACAAAAACTGTTGTCTACTAGTTAATAGAGGGGGCAATTGGAAATCTTTAGAAAAAAATAAAAAGAAAGGGGTCCAGCCTCTTTTTATTTATGTTTAAAATTCTCAACGCACACATATGTGAAGCGGCTGTGATAAACGATTGTCTCCTCTAGTAATTTACCGCTATATTATAGGAACTTTTAGAGCTTCACTTCTTTAATCTACAAGTGACGAGATTTCTTGTGTCTGTCTACTTAATTCGGCAGAGATTTTCAGTTGAATTTGTTTTGTTTACAAGTGAAAGGGAATAACAGCGAGATATTTACATACAATTGCCACAATTGTCATTGTCGGATGTCAAATAACAGGCAATTTGAGTAATTGTTTTAAATTAATTACCAAATAGGTCAGAGTGTACATTATTTGCTAATTTTGGATTTAATGATGGTATTTTGTTTAATTAAATAAACACTAATTGCATTGCAATTGAATTGATTCATTTGGATGGATGTTATTTGGTTGCATAAATAGCGAAAGAAGGGATTGATAACACTGGTTGGCAAGAAGTCCTCCCTCAAAGACGAATAGTTAGACTTGATGGATTTTGGTGTGCTAAATACGAATCTGCTATCATTTTTTTCCCTCAGGTCTGGTTTTTATTATGGGCGTGTGTAATATTTCGTATAATAAGGCCACTACTTTAGTAGTATATTTCACCATAACTCAAGAATAGTGTGTACGATTGACATAAGTGATACACCAAAATATGCGGAGTAAAAATATCTTCAAGTTACTCTAAGTAATTGCCTCTAAGTTTTTTTTTTCTCATGCAACATTTAATAAATTTCTTAATTAAAAATACTTTTGATAAATGAAAACATTAAAAATGTTTCAGTTTATTATCTTTATCTTAAAGCTGGCAATGCTACGAATAATATCATCAAAAATTGATGCACAAGTTATATAACGTTATTATAACGTTTAGCACAACCCTAAAGAAATGTTTAAGAAATATTTGCGATACGGTTCTTTATAATCTTTTATTTGCTTGCGAAAGTACCCTAGAGCAACGGTTCTCAAAAGGGGGTTCGCGACCCACAAGGGGTCCGTATAGACATTTGTGGGGGGTCGCGAAGAGATTCTGAAACATTTTGTTGAACACACAATTATTTTATGTAAATATTATGTAGAAGTTTAAATAAAAATTCCAATGAAAGCAAGAAACTAAGTATTTAAAAATGATAAGATATGTATCTTTATACAAAAAATCTCCAAATTAAAGACAAAAGTTAACATTTTTTAATGGGTTCTTTCAGGAATCAACTAGCATTAGATGCAAGAAAACCAATGTTGAAACTCGAGCTTCGATTGAAAATATTCTGTTTGATAAAGAAAATGATCAAATAAAGAAATTGATGCTGCCGAATGACACAATATATAGAAAACAATGATGCAGCAGGGAAAACATTTAATTAAAAAGATAAATAGTTTACCTTAAGTTGATAAAACTATAAATTTTTCACTTTTATTTTTTGTTTATTATGCCAATAACTTCGAAATTTAACCATGGAATAATAACATTCTGTGTAATAAGATTATTAAAATTTGCTCGAATGGTGTGACTTCTTTATGCTAAGTACACAAAACATTTATTTCGCAGAGAAAGTTGCGGGCAGCAAAAAATAATTTTGCTTAAACGACTTTATAATTCAAAGGCGTAAAAATGCTTACAATATGAATATTGATAAAATACTAGATTCAATTCAAAAAGAGTTAAAATGTAACTCATGGCTTAAACTTTTATTCTCAATCTGTAGATTTAAAATATAGCAAAGTTTATCAGCTTGTTGTCTCCGAAGTTCTAAAAGTATTAGAACAATTTTCATCAACATACATTTGTATGTGGAACTGACGTATTCACTCTTTTGTCCATCAAAACTAAAGTATCGATCTTTTGTGTTCGCATTATAAGAAGGGTGATAGACTCGGTTTTCCAACCGTTTTTTTCAATCAATGTGCTGTCGGTTTTTTCAAAATGTTCAATTTTCGAATGTCGAATAGACCGGTTTTTTTAAACACAGAAAACCGGTTTTAAAAATACCTTTTTATTTAAAAAACCATGCACTAAATATTGATATTTGAATCGAAATTTATGATTATTTTTTTAATATTCATAAAGTATGATTTTTAATGTCTTCAAAATATAGTTTAAATTTAAATAAATAAGTAATAATTATTCTGAATGAAATTTGTTTTATCTATTGTAACACCTGTAATATTTTTCCTTACAATTTGTTTACCCTACATGACTGTTATACGTTTGCGCTGATGTTTGTAACACCCAAAAATATTGGTCTAAGACCTACCTTAATTTATACCAATCGGATTTATGTAAGTCGATTTAACGATGTCCGTCTGTCCGTCCATGTAAAACTTGTAATCAAAAAACAGGTCGCAATTTTGGTTTCTTATAGTCCAAGGACGAATAACGTCCCTTAAATGTAGCAGTAATTTTTGCACGTCTAAGTTCCATATACTTTTAAATCTGTGTGCCGAATTTCATGAAGATTCGTCCATAATTGACCATAGAACTCGTCCACAATTCCACGGGTCTTGACCAACTATCTTTCTTTCTCGTTCTTAATGGGTTATAGTTATATCCAAAAATAAAAAAAGATTTATTGATTTTTCTTTAAAAAATGTAGTCTTTTGATAGAAATGAGAACTTCTGCAAAAAAAAAAAAAAAAAATCGGTTAACCGGTTTTTTCTGAATTTAAAAAAGTGCAACCGGTTCTTTCAAAATACCAACTATTCGAACTATTCGAAAACCGGTTTCTCCAAAAAGTCGAATAATCGATCACCCTAATTATAAGACAAAGTCTCTTACTATTAAAGATCTCATGAAGCAAAAACAATGTCGCAATTATTAATATTATTTTATCTTTACATAACATTTTATCTAATTTTTAAACTAGTCAAAGTTGTAGTGGTTCACGCTTCCATTACAATGTCAAAAGGGGGTCGCGAAACAAGATCTTGTGAGAACCCCTGCCCTAGAGGAAAGAGAACTAGTTCAAAACTAGTCACGTGACAAGTTCTCAGGGCTAGTGACCGGTTCCATTTCCGGAACTTTATATGGGAGGAACCTGTCACTTTTACATGAGGTTGTCATTGGAGGTGGCTAATTAGCCCCTTGGGACAGGTCATAGAACAATTCGCAGGGATGGTGCAAGAGGATATGTTCAGAATCGATTAATATAATTAAAATATGAAGAAAAATTTAAATTTGAAACACTTTTATTATTTTTCTTTATTTATTTTTATTAAACTATATTTTTATTTTAAAATTTTCTGTTAATGTCGATGGCGGCACCCCGAGAATCGAACCCACGTTCTTCTGACGTATCTAAGGTTTAAAAGTCTTCAACTCTTACCACTCAGCAAAGGTTCGAATGAATTAATTTTTTAATTCAATTTTTAAAATCAATTAAAATTATTTTCTTATCATTCATAAAAATTATTCATTTTGAATTAATTCAAAGGCTTTAATACATAATAGCTTTACTTTTTTGAATTAATTCTACATAGAATTAATTCATGGTAGAATTGACAATGAAATGAATCATTCAATTTGTTTTTAATTCAAACTATTACAAAATAGCTGAAAATATCATTTTCCTAATTCATATTGTAATGGATTAAAGAAAATTTGGTTAAAAAATTTTTGTATTAGGCATGCCCCACTTTTATAGAACAAAAAAAAAAAAAAAAAGTTTATTAAAGAAACTTAAGCCTTAAATAAGTTACTTAAAGGGCATTGTTGATTATTTAAATATTTTATGTATTTAATGTAATAATTCTGGCCTTGTAGAGCATTGAGAGATATAACATTAATTTTTAATGTTAACCATAAGATTGTGCAACGAAATTTTAAGTTCAAATAAGTCTAAAGCCCCAACCAGTCAACTTTGCAACGCAACGCAGAATGAAGAAAAGTAGCGTGAAACATTTTGTACAACCAGTCAACAAAAGTAAACGTATCATATGTTTTTGAACATTCATTGTGTAAACAACTCTGTTTTTCAGTTATTTTGTGAACAAAATAAATTACAGAGTTGTTTAAAACTTACGCAGCTACGTAAAAATCTATTTTCTGCAGATTTCTGCGATACGCTACCTAGAATATTTGTGTCAATAGCTACATACACACATCTGCATAAAGCTGGTTGAAACAGCTGATTGCGATACGATGGATTTTTGTTGAGTGGTTGGTGCTTAACCCTAATGTACGTATATTAATACAAACATAAATGTCATAAATTTATTTGAAAAATTATTATTAAAAATGAGTGACATAGAATTTTCTTCCGATGATTCAATTATAGATAAGGATTATCTTGTTCCAAAACAAAAACTTGCTAAAAAGTGTTACAGGGAACAAAATATAACTAATGATGTATTATTTAAAGAATATTATGAAATTAAGCAAAATGTAAGTTAGCAGAAATTATCTTTAAGTAATAGTTAACATTTACCAATTTATGTATCAGTTGCATTTGAAAAGTCATGAGTTTGCATTTAAAAGATATTCCCAGGAAAGACTTGATACTGTCCGAAAAAAAAGTAATAAAGCAGATTTGGATAAGCTACTAATGGAAGTTTTTGCAGACAGTTTAGTTCCATTCACATTGTTAGAATGTAAACCTTTTAAACAATTTGTTGGAAGACTGAATGCAAATTATTCTCTTCCAAGCCGTCCAACAGCAATGAAACTCATTAAAAGGAACTTTTTAGATTTGAAGGAAGACGTTAAAAAACAAATCCAAAAGGCGGGAATGGTTTGCACAACAGCCGATATATGGTCCTGCTCTAACCGTATTTTTTTTTTTTTTGATGTACTTGTCACTGGCTGGATGATAATTTGGAACGAAAATCTGTAGCTTTAGCATGTAGAAGATTTTCGGGTTCCCACACCTTTTTAAGAATTAATGATTTACTACGTGAAATTCATACATATTCGTTGCTGTTCTCACATATTGAGCCTACTTGCAACAAAGGACTACGAAAAAAATTTAAAAAAAAAACATTGAACTACAACTATCATAAAGAGGTATAATACATATTAGAAGACGAAAGTTCAAAATTTTATTCTTTGATTACTTTAGGTTATTCAGAAATGTTCAGTAATTTGGAACAAGTCATACAGACCGAAGCCTGCTGAACAAATCAAATCATGTTTAGGGGTTTTATTGAAATGCCCAGTAATTACAAGATGGAACTCCCTATATGATTCTTTTTCCCAAATTCTAGAAGTAAAGGACAAATTTAAAAAGCTGTGTGATACTTTAAATGTGACTTGCCTTACAGAAAATGATTTTTTATACATACAAGAATACATTACTATTAATAAAACTATTGCCGAAGCTATAGATTTTCTTCAGCAGGAGAAAAATATATTATATGGATATATGTTACCAGAAATCACTTAAATATATTAAAAAGTACTGTATCACTAAAAATTATAAACCAGGAGATATTCGATTTAATGGAAAAAAGCTTAATTTCGAGATTTTCAAAATATTTCAAACTAGAGAGTGATGTGGATATGGCTATAACCTCATCTGTGTTATGTCCAGATAATAAATTTAGTTGGGTAAATGCTATAAATCCATCAATAACCCAATTACAAATCGAGGAAATAGCTAAACGTATTAAAGCAAAAATAGAATCTGAAACATGTGATATATCAGATGTAACTACACAACAACCTAAACATAGTTTTTTTAATTTTAATATTGTTGGTAAGAATTTCTATAATTAAAATGATATATGTATGTATATAATAATACTATATTTCCAGGTGAGGCCCCAACATGTTCCAGTGCAACAAATACAAATAATGAATACTTAAATTTCATGGATGATTCGTCAACAGATCTTAAAATGTTAAATCGTTATCCAAAACTCAAACAAGTTTTTAAAAAATAAAATACACCATTGCCATCATCCGCTCCAGTAGAACGAATGTTTTCATATGCTGGACTAATAAATGCTCCAAGATGTTCTGCGTTAACCGATTCAAATTTCGAACAACTGGTACTTTTAAAAGTAAACGCTAAGCAACATTAAATGTTAAAATACCGTTAAAACGTCGTTAACAATATAATACATATATGTATACATATTATTTTTTTTTGTTGCTTTTTAAATAAATAAATATTGAATCATAATATATTTTTACATAGGGTAATTCTGAATTAAGTTTTTGATGAATTAAGCTCAAATTGAATTAATTAAATCGAAGCTTTGTCACTCAGCCACAGATTTTTATAACGCGCGAGCTGCTAATTGCATGTTGGAAATTGAATAGTTTTTAAACTATTCACTGATATCCAGACCTTCTTTATACCCTTCACCACAGGTGTAAAGGGTATATATAAGTTTGTCATTCCGTTTGTAATTCCCACAATTTTCGTCGGAGAGCAAAAAAGTTTACATTTTCGGGATCCTTGTAAGAAATGATGACGATAGGACCATGTCCGTCCGTCCGTCCGTCCGTCCGTGTGTCGGTTGAAATGGCGTTTATGAAGCCCACCGATAACTGACATATATAATATATATAACAAACGATCGGAAATGCTTTCGAGAATTTTGCTATTGGAATTCAGCAAGATCGGTTCATACATTGCGGAGATATGTTAAAAAAACCGGTTTTTAGAACCGGTTTTCCAGTTTCTGAAGCCTCTGTATATACAAGGGACTTCGTTTTTACAAAGAAGTCTCGGACATTTTTTTCTGAATTTTTGCTCTGAAAAAATGAAATAAATCGGTTCAATAATAACTGAGATATCGGACAAAACGCATTTTTTATTTTTTAAAGCCCTGCTTTAAGCTATAGACTTTTATTTTTATACAGATCGGTCACAAATATTTTTATAAAATTTCGGTTTTTTGAATCAGCAGGATCGGTTTATAAATGGCGGAGATATGCTTTAAAAACCGGTTTTTGAAACCGGTTTTTCAGTTTCTGAAGCCTCTGCATATACCAGGGACTTCGAATTTTCAAAGGAGGCTCGGAAATTATTTTCTGAATTTTTGTTCTGAAAAAGTTAAATAAATCGGTTCAGTAATAACTGAGATATCGGGGAAAACGAATTTTTTATTTTTGAAGCCCTTGTTCAAGCTACAGATTATTATTTTTATATAGATCAGTCATAAATGTTTTTATAAAATTTCGTTTCTTTTAATAAACCAAATTCGCTTATAATCAACAGAGTTATGGCCAAAAAACAAATCTGTTAAGAATATAAATACACACACAAACATGTATATTAAGCATTGTAATGACTATTAGTGACGTTTTTTGTTTTTTGTATAGACAAGTAGTTTAGTTAGCAACAGAAGTAATATAATGAATAACAGTGTTGTTGTTGTTCTTTGTATATGCAGCCAGTTTGTATATACACACATAAAAAAATATATAAATATGGAATTGTTGTTGTTTATTTTTTAAAAGCAAAGCCTGCTATGATTGTTTTTTTTTTTATATATTCAAATTTTCGTAGTTTGAAAAAAATTTAGATTTATATATGTGAAAATATGAAAGCATACGTTAAGGCGAAAATTTTATTATTTGTCGGTAATATGGTAATATGATGTCGATAAGATGGTAAGATGGTAATATGGTGAAGGGTATCAAAGATTCGGCACAGCCGAATCTTTTTTCAATTTCATTTTAGATTACTTCTTTCTTGTTAATTTTTCCGTGTTTGTACTGTGAGGAAATAGTTTTTTTTATTGTTTTATAATTCAATTAATTCCAGTTAAACTTAATCCATTTTTAAATTTTTCATAAATTAAATTAAATTTAGTCGTAAAAATATTTAAAAAATCTCATATTTTATTAGTGATTTTAATGTTTTTTAAACAAAAACACCTTAATTCATGTTTGGCTTTTTTATTTAAGCATTTCTATTTTTTTTTATTATTATGTATAAATATGACATCTGTTTTTGTTTTTCTCTTTATACCCTACACCACCAGAGGTGGTGTAGTTATAACGCAGAGAAAAAATCTTCGGACCCCCACCTTAAAGTATACCGTTCGACTCAGAATCACTTTCTGAGTCGATTTAACGATGTCCGTCCGTCCTTTCGTCCGTCTGGTCGGCTGGCTGGCTGTCCATGTAAAGCTTGTGCGCAAAGTACATGTCGCAATTTTGAAGATAATTTTATGAAATTTGGTACATATGCTTTTTTCAACACATGGACGAAGCCTATTGAATTTGGTTGTGATCGGCCCATTATTTCACCTAGCCCCCATACAAATGTCCTCCCGGAATAGAGTTTTAACACTTATAGATGCCTTAAAAATAGGAATATTTGAATAAAATTTAGTACAAATAAGTTTTATATCAGCAAGAATCCGTCTGCCAATTTCATGAAGATTGGTCCATAACTGACCATAGCTCCCATATAAACTCCTCTCCCGAAAATCACTAACGTGCATAAAACCCGTACAAACGTTAGTATTATGTTAATATTTAACACAAGTAAGTTGTATGTAAGTAAAAACAAAACTATGTGGATCGAAATGGTGTAGGGTATCATATAGTCGGGCTTGACCGACTATATCTTCTCTCGTTTTTATTTAATGTTTTACGAAACAGACATTAACAAAATAATCCAAGAAATCTAATAACATAATCATTTTACAACACCACTGTGACATTAAGTGGAAACAAAATTATGATTAATGTCAACTAAAATATGAATCCACATGCAACAGACAGACAGAGACACAAAATTGTATATTAAAATATAACGAATAAGAAACTCATAAAAAATATTTTGTAAAAAGTGTGCTAAAGGAGAGAAGAAGTCATTTGTAATAGATTAAATGATGCCAGATGTATTGATTGGTGTTTGTACACTAGGGGAACAAAATCTGTAATAAAAAAAAAGCGAACAGATTCCATAAAAAAAATTTACAAAAACTTATTAAAAAATTAAAATAAAATAAATATTGAAACATTTTCATAAAAGAAGAAATTTTATGGATAATTTATAAAAATAAATTGGATCGAACATTTTCTATAAAATTAAATTTTGTAGAAATTTATCCAAAATTTTCTATAAAAATAAAATTTAAAGAAATTTAAAATTTTTTTTTAAGCACTGGTCAACAAAAAAAAAAAAAAAAAAACAGTGCAAATGTTATATTCGGCTTGGCCGAATCTATATACTAGGGTGATCGACGCGGTTTTAAAACTGGTTTTTTCAGTCAAATTTCAAAATGTTCATTTTTCGAATGTCGAATAGACCGGTTTTTTTAAACACAAAAAAACCGGTTTTAAAAATAGCATTTTATTTCAGAAAACATGTACTAAATAGTGATATTTGAGTCGAAATTTAGGAATAATTTTTTTAAATATTCATAAAGACTGATTTCTTATGTTTTAAAAATATAGTTTAAGTCTAAATTGGAATTTATTCTGTAATATTAAACAAATAAATAATTAATAATTATCCTGTATGATTTTTTTTAATTTATTGTAATATCTGTAATATTTTTACACCCAATTTAATTTTGTTGATCCAATATTTTCTTTATTTTTTAAAGGTGTTGTGTTAAAAAAGTTTCACCTGCAGAATCGTTTCAATTGAGACAGGCTTCCATATTAAGCCATAGATTCTGTTTATGCTAACTAAAATTTATATGATTTTTTTCAACAATTTTGAAACATAATTATCTTCTAGTCATCTAGATATATAATTTGCTTAGCATTTTTTCTTTTTCCAGAGCTTTCTGAAGCTCCTAAACGACGTAAAAAATTTGGCTTAATTATAAAACTTTTCGTCCAACAAATCCTAATGGAGCCATATTTTGAAATTTTTATCAGGGAGCAGATACAAGTGGATTTATGTGTCTTTTTCTAAGAATTTTTCTCTTTCCAGAGCTTTCTAAAGCTCCCAGAAGACGTAAAGAATTAAAATTCGGTTTACTTATAACCCTATTCGTTCTACAAATCCTAACGGAGCCAGATTTTGGAGTCTCTATCAGGGAGCGAAAATACGTGGATCTATATATATGGATTTATATATATCCATATATATAGCTCTATCCTGCTTTCAACAGACTCAGACTGACTCAGAATCTAACCAGGACCCAGAAAATATATACTTTGTGGGGTCTTAGATGATTCCTTCGACATGTTACACACGGAATGACAAAATCAATATACCCCCATCTTTTTGATGGTGGGTATAACAATATTGAAAACCTATATCGACTTTGTGAAAACTGCGTATCATCAATACTTTAAAATAGTGTAATAAGGACAAGCCATGGGTTCAGTGGAAAAATAAATGCAATAATGTTCGTACCACCCATGATTTGGCGAGAACCTCAAAACTACCATGACGACTGCTATTTCTGCATTGAGAAAATAAACGGTATTAACCCTGGAAATCGAAGTAAATGGTCATATCCTAACTTATCTTTTGCTCAACGACCTCAATTAAAATCGCGAGAGGTACAATGCAGTAACACTAAATCTTCTGATGATCTAAATCCCTGTGAATCCGAACGATATACATCAAGAGAAGATTCTGATCCAGAAAAAACTAAATGACTTAGTAAGTAAAACGTGAAAGATCCTAATTTTGTTAAATCAAATGGAATTTATTTGTTTTTGTTATGAGTAATTTTCTAGGCCAAAAGAAATCTGACGATCACGCCGAGTTGTTTAGTGCATGCTATCGTACTAGGGTGCAACATGAGCATAAAAATCAACTTCCTTTTTTTTCCTTCCTCTTTTAGACAGATTTCTACAAAATCTGCATGATTTTAGTCAGGAGCAGGGTGAAAAATTTCATTAGGATCTTCGGACAATGGAAGAGCGTTATCAGGGAAGGTGGGACTCACATATGATGGCAGAGTACTGTTGCTTTTTGCAACAAGATCTACCCAAAGTCATTTATTCAAGGAAATCTTATAAAAGATCATTTGATAGTGTTCATAAAAATTTTGTTAACATATGTATGTATTAATTTTTTGTCAAAATAATAAAACTATAAATATTTCCCAATAGTCAGGGCCATAAAAATAACCAATTAAAGAAAGAAAAAATAAATAAAAAATAATAATAAATAAATGAAACACGAATTGTGTTGACCAGTGTAATTTAAAAACATATTAATCCCCAAAATCCCTTGCCAGGAAAATTTGACAAAGCCCATTATCTGGCAACGCTGCTTAAAAATTACATATGTTTATTTATTTTTTCTTGGTTCATCTTTTAAATAACACAAACATTTAAATACTAGACCTTTTGAAATTCCAGCATAATAGCGCCGCCTTACATCCTCTAACACACAAATTACATAAGGAACTTAAACTCATTAAGTATAACTATGTAAGAGAGTGCGTGGTTGCATATGCAACACTTGTAATATAATGAGTTGCACAAACAAAAAGTGTGACTATGAGTGTGATTAATGCGGTGTAGAAAATCATAAATTAACTTGTGGCTAACAGCCACTAGATTTAACTTCAAAATTTATATCAACCTAAAATAAAACAACCAACTAACGAAATTTTTATAAAGTAATATTTGCTTTAAATAACATAAATCAAAATACAATTATACTCATATTACTTAATTAATCAAATCATAAATACATATTTTAAATATAAATCTGTGTATCTAATTATTGTATCCTAATCTTTCCAACTATCCATCCCCAGTCTTTGATACACTATTTGTTGCACCCTCTTTTTTTATTTTTATTATTTTATGGAATCATTAGTACTGATGCTGTTTCGCTGATGTTGTAAGTGTAAATTGTTTAAAAACTAAAACAATTTAGGTGTCATTTAGTGTCATCATTTATAATAATTAGCTTTTTTGTATGTTGGCGCCATTCGTTAACACACGTTTGGTATGCGAGGAAGTGGTTTCATCTTTTGTATATTCTTAGCTTGATAAATTTTTTTAAAGAAAAATATGAAAATTTTTTGTGGAAATTGAAAAGAATTCTTGCATAGGTATTTTAAATTGTCGACAAAATGTCGCGTCATTATCCTTGTGATCCTTTTTGTTTAAGAATTTTTCAAATTTTTAAACAAAAAATAATCGCTTATAGAAAAACTATAATTCAATATTATATAGCATTCAATAAAGGCGACAGGAGTATATTTAAAATATTATTAGGTTTGTATTATCTACAATATTCATCTGGTAATATAAATTTCTTCCAAAAGTATAAAAATTTTATTGCTTACAACTTCTATACTTTACATTGCACTAGGGGCAAAAGTATACCAAACGTAGCATTTACATTTATTTATTTTAACACGAGCTGTAAACCCGCTACTTCATTAGCGGAATTTTTTTTTAAACACCATACTATATCATAAATTTAAACTAAGATTCTTAATATCTTTGGGAATATTTTTAATAATTATGTTATGTCATCCATAAATAACAATATCTCTTTAATTTCAGGTTTATAATCTTAGAATAATGCAAAATAAATTTCAGAATTACGAAAAAAGTATATTAGAATAAAGAAAAAGGAGCACAAAATCCATTTTAAAGTTTCTGATTCACTTAGGACCTTACATCTTCAATTTCATGTTTCTAGATTCAGAATTATAGAAAAGTAAAAAAGTACCATAGGAAAAACAAAAAAGTACCACAAAGTCCCTTCTTATGGATTCCCATTAATTTAGGACCACATATCCTTGTTTCGTGTTTCTATGGTAAATATTACCGAAAATTAAAAAAGTACCATTGGAAGAACAAAAAAGTACCACAAAGACCCCTCTTGTGAATTCTTTCTCACATAGGACCATGCATATTTAATTTCATGTTTCTACTTTAAATATTATAGAAAATTCAAAAAGTACCATTAGAAGAACAAAAAAGTACCACAAATACCCCTCTTGTGAATTCTTTCTCACATAGGACCATGCATATTTAATTTCATGTTTCTACTTTAAATATTATAGAAAATTCAAAAAATACCATTGGAAGAATGAAAAAGTAGCACAAAGTCCCCTCTAATGAATTCTCATTCATTTAGAACCAAATATCTTCAATTTTATGTTTCTATGTTAAATATTATAGAAAATTTAAAAAGAACCATTAGAAGAACGAAAAAGTACCACAAAGTTCTCTCTTATGGATTCTCATTAACTAAGGACCACATATCCCTAATTTCATGTTTCTAGATTCATAATTATAGAAAATTTAAAAAGTACAGTTAGAAGAACGAAAAAGTACCACAAAGTCCCCCCTTGTGAATTCTTTCCAACATCGGACCATGCGTATTTAATTTCATGTTTCTAGGTTAAATATTACAGAAAATGCAAAAATTACCAATAGAAGAAGAAAAAAGTACCACAAAGCCCATCCTTTGAATTCTTACCCACAGAATCCTGTATCTTTAAGTACCACAAATTCTACTCTTGTGAATTCTTATCTACATTTTCTTAAAATGTTTCAATGTTTAAAGTAATTGAAAATTCATTATTAAGTTTGGATAAAATGTAATTTCCCGCCTTTACCCCTTTTTTTCACCCATCGAAGTATCAAAAATTGTATTGCAATAAATTTCTAAATTGTAGTGGTATCCCATATTAAAATACTTATATGAATATTTCAATAAATATAAAACAATATTTTATGAAAAAAGTACCAAAAATAGGTACGATTTTTACCCCTTAAACGTTTGAATTTCTAAATAGTACCAAATTTTTATTTCTCATTTTTTGATCTGTATGTTGATTGGTTTCAAAGATACATGTGGTGCCAAAAAAGTACCAAAATATAGTTGTTACCCGTTTTCTCCCTAAAACAGCCGATTTTCAAAAAAGTACCAGACACCTGTCCAATTATTTTTTAAGTGAATAACGACTTTTGTATCATTATTAGTTTGCGAGTTATAAGGTTACCGATTTTACCCGTTTTTACCCTTTTTTACCCCCTAAAAATTCGAATTTCCAAAATTCGTCTTAGTGGATCTATACGGAGGGAGGCCTACCTACGTTCCAAATTTCGTCTCTCTAGCTTCAGCCGTTCACTTTACTCTTTTATATACAGTGGTGGCCACGAATTTAAGACACGACATGTAACGAACTAAGTTGTGATAATTATTACAACCCTGCAATATAAAATTAGATTTTGTTAATTTTTCAGTGTACCCTGTAATGTTAAGATCAATTACCGTTATTTGGTTTTGTTTGTGTATACATTTTGTTGCTGTTTTTATTATATTTTCGTAAAAAGTGCTTTTGAAGCTGGTCACGAATTTAAAACATATAAGAAATATTTGGTTTTTAAGTGATTTTTTGGTGTTTTTTGAAGCTAAAAGGTAAGTAATGAATGTTTTATTCCATTTAATGTTAGAATACATCAAAATATTTAGTTAGAAATGGCCAGAGGTACTTGGAGTTCGGATGCCGAGCGAAAATTGATCCAACAAATGAATACTGATGGAAAAACAGTAATGGAAATTTCCAAGCTACTAAAATGTTCCAGATCCAAGATTTACAATGCACTGGAACACATCAAGCAACATGGCACTACCAAAAATGTCAAACAGCACCCTAGAGCCCGAAAAACTACACCCAGGGAGGATAGCTTAATTTATAAATCAGCTGCTAAAGATCCTTTCAAGAGCTCAAGTAAAATTAAAAATGAGATTTCATCGGATTTTGGTATTAATATATCGTCCAGGACAATAAGAAGACGTCTGAATGAGAAGAACTTACGTGGGTGTATTGCACAACGTAAACCACTTGTGTCAAAAAAAAATATTAAATCCCGACTAGCGTTTTCAAGAGAAAATCTCAATAAGCCGATGACATTTTGGAAAAATATACTTTGGAGCGACGAGTCGAAGTTTTGTCGCTTTGGTTCTGATGGAAAACAGTACGTATGGCGTCCTCCAAACCTGGAGCATCACCCAAAGTACACCCTTAAAACGGTTAAGCATGGTGGTGGAAATGTCATGGTGTGGGCAGCATTTTCCTGGCATGGTGTAGGTCCCATTCAGAAGATTATCAATAAAATGGACCAGCATATTTACAAAAACATACTGACAAGCATCATGATACCATTCGCTGAAGACAACATGCCTCTAATGTGGAAATTTATGCATGATAATGACCCTAAGCACACTTCACGCCTAGTGAAGAGTTGCTTAGAGGAAAATAATATCACAGTTCTGAAATGGCCAGCTCAATCCCCGGATCTTAATCCAATTGAGAACTTGTGGAATGATGTTGAGGAGCATGTACGAGCAGTAAAGCCAAAAAATTTGACTGATTTATGGGAAGAAATTCAAAAGGCTTGGTATGCCATTCCAAAGGAGCGCTGTATGGCCTTAGTTGAAAGTTTACCCAGGAGATGCGCTGCTGTGATTCAAAATAAAGGATTTCCCACCAAATACTAATATTGTTTTATGAAGCTGAGCTTTACTTTTGTGAATTAACTTTTATTTTGCCTATGTCCTAAATTCATGACCAGGCTTAAACTTGTACTAATCTGTATAATATGTAAATAAAAATTGGAAACTAAATATAGGTAACAAACTATTGTTGATTTTTTTTCATAACATTACTAGGATCTTTAAAAAATAACATGGATCTAAAATTTGTTCGATAAGATGTAAAAATTATCAGAAATATATAAGTGAAATGTCGTGTCTTAAATTCGTGGCCACCACTGTATATAGATAAGTTATTAGTATCGTTGAAAAGAAAATTTTTATGATTGAACTCGACTCGGAAAAGATACGAACATTTATGCATAAAATATTTGAAGAAAAGAAAATTTTATTAAGCAACCGAATGCAAAACTTTCACTTTTTGAATTATAATTAAATAATTTACATCTTAAATTTAATTTTCAAATGTAGATATTTCCATTTTATGATCAATTATTATCTAAAATATACAAATTTAATAAAAAAGTATTAATAATTTAAATTTAACGAACGTAATTCTACAAAATGTTTCACATTTAATAAAATATTTAAAATTATTTATTACAAAACACCCTGTTTATTTAGCGCCATCTAACGTCAAGTAGCTTATGCATTTTTCTTCTTCTCACACTAACACAGTTAAACACATATTTGTAACATCTTAGAGATTTTAAAAAAATAATAAAAATTAAAAATAATTATAAAGAGCCAATATATGTATCTGTTCACATACTTACTCGCTCATATAGTTTCTTTATAAAAAATATATATTAAACAGAGAACAACTAAATTGGGTAAGGTCAGGGTAAAAGATAGAAATGTTTTTTGTTTTTATTTATTATTTTACTCGACAACAACAAATGATTAGGTGACAGAGTCAGCGAGCGAGTGAGTGCATCATAATCACCATTGTTGTCAATGGTTAAACATTGAAAATTGTTTATTTATAAACAATTAAGAGAGATAGTATAAGTTAATTAAAAAAAAAACTTGTATATATTTATATATTTAGTTTATTAGTGAAAAGCACAACAAAAAAACTTTTAAATCAACATGATTTTTTTAAAATAAATGTACGTGTGACTAATGTTTGTCTATGTTTTATTATATAATTTTAGATTTATTATTACAAAGAAAATCGGTTTATTAATATGGGAAATTATTAAAGCCAAATGTGTTTTAATTAGCAATATGCCAAAATCGACCTTTTGCGAAAAAGATTTTTTTATTATTGAAAATGGTTCTTTAGGGCTTCAGCAGCAACTTTTGTTCTGCGACTTTTATTTTTAGGTTATTGAAGAAAATCAAAATTTTGGCCTTCAAATTTCCAGAATTCGACCAAATGATGTTTGGCAACTTTGTACAAAATCCTTCGGCGAGTATTTTTGCTTCTGTGTTTACATTTGTCCATGAAGTATTTGTACAAAATTTCGTTGATCTTTCACCTTATATGGGAGGTCGGCGGCAAAGTGGGCGGAACACGCCCATTTTTTGTTTCCAAGTTTATATCGACCTTTGAAAATTTCGTTATCGTACATGATTTTGTTTAAGAGATATCAGCAGAAAAGTATGAAATTAAGCTACAACGGACACCGCACAGTGGTTCCAAAACGCTTTTTTTTTGAAATAATTCAGTAACTAAAGAACCTTTAGAGGTATCTCAATAAAATTTCACGTGGTCAGAGCTCAGGTATTTTCGAGTTGATTTGGAGGAGTACAGATCTCTAGCGGATCAGGGGGGAAGTGGGTGGCCCTCCAAAGTTGCCCATCTCGGGTATGTCATTTTTTTAAAAAATCGGCAAAAATTCATTTATGATATGACAGAAAAGAAATTTTATATATAGATAGTCCTTGTAAATCTCTTCAAAAAATACGCTTACATGTGTAGGTTATCTCTTTTAGTTTAAGAGATATTCGGGTCGAAATAAATTTTTTCCTCATTTTTAGCCTCGCCTTGTTTTAGTTTTTTAAACTTGGCGGGCTTAATTTTGACCCTAAAATTTTTTTAAATATATGCCAGATTTCCTACAAAATTATAAATAATATTACTGCAAGAATCATATAATTATATGAATCTGTTAAAAAGTTATATTAATCTAAAGTTGGAACTTTAAAAAAAATTTACATTTTTTGGGTTTTTTTTCCAAAAAGGTGGCAATATTTATTCAGTGATAAAATTAGTTTTTTGTTCTGAGCTTTATCATTTTTTTAATGTTTTCAAAAAAAAAAATCTTAATGAAAATGCGTGTAAAGAAAATCCGGAGGAGTTTGCGACAAAGGTCTGCCCACGAGCCCTATCCAAATTTAGTCAATTTTGGTATTTAGCTTTTTCTTTTTTTTTATGTTCTCAAATTGCAAAGCTGGGATCGACTTAAAATTATTTTCATTTAGCTCTATATGTAAGGTATACACCCGAAAAGTATTTTCTGACGGAGGCTCCTTATAACGACAGGGTGACCATTTCAATGAAAAAAGTATAATATACATAAGTGCATAGCAGTTTCAACGTTTTTTTTTTTTTTTTTTTAAATAATTTTGTGCAACTTTTGAACAGTTAAATATATTTCAATGAAATTTCACATAGTTATTACTGAGGTAGTTTCCAACTATTTTGGAGGAGCACAAGTTTCTAGGTGGTCTTGGGGCAGGTGGGAGGACCTTCGAAATGGGTCACCTCGGAGAAATAATTAAAAGAGTTTACCACTTTCGGAGGTTCTCCTCCCGCCAACAGACCAGCTAGAAATTTGTAATCCTTTAAAATATTTTGGAAAATACCTTAGTAATAATTATTTTAAATTTAATTGAAATATTTTGAACGGTTCAAAGTTTAAACAAAGTTATTTAAAAAAACACATTGAAATGGCTGTGCTCTTATGTATATATTTGTCCTTAAAAGAAAAAAATAAATAAAATCCCATTTTCTTACTCCGAAATACCCAAAATTCCAGTTCGGGTAAAGCTTCCTTCAAAAATTTACTTTTTTCATTAAAATAATTTTAAGTCGATCCCAGCTTTGCGATTTGAGAACATAACAAAAAAAGAAAAAGCTAAATACCAAATACCGATTTTTTTAATAAATGACATACCCGAGATGGGCAACTTTGGAGGGCCACCCACTTCCCCCCTGATCCGCTAGAGATCTGTACTCCCCCAAATCAACTCAAAAATACCTCAGCTCTGACCATGTAAAATTTTATTGAGATACCTTTAACCGTTCTGTAGTTACTGTATTATTTCCAAAAAAAAAAAAAACGTTTTTTAAATATGCACTCTATTTTTTAAATGAATTAATAAAATTTGCCGAAAATAGGTGTTATTATTTTTTATACCGCACAAATTGGGCTGAATGTTATGCCTTGAAAGTCAATATAGTTGTTGATGACTATAATATCTAAAATAATATCTGCGGTGGTGCTTGAAGATTACATTCCTACTTCAAAAGTTATATATGAATGAAGGTGAAAAGAACGCATTTTCAATTTTTTCGATTTTTTTTTTAACATTTTCCAAATTTTTTCGTAAACGGAAAATGCGATCGTCACGCGCCACCGCAGAATTTTAGACTTTGAAGTCATTAACAACTGTGTTGAATGGCAAGGCATAATATTCAGCCCAATTTGTGCCGCGTTAAATGTTAGTAGTATTTTCTTACTTCCATGTTTTGTTGTTGCCATTTTGTTTTTCCTTTTTAAAAATCATCAACTTTTAGAACTTTCGAGAAAAACAAAATCATACATGCACATTAGAGTGTTCCGTAGACAAAAAGTTTGTAGGAATGGAAAAAGTGTAAAAAAATTTAAATTGATCTTCAGTTCCCTACCAGCGATTGAAAGTCATGGGTCTAAAACATTTTGTCAAAAAAAGTATTGATTTTTTGACACTCATTTCTATTAAAAATCTAATCTTTTTTTTTTTTTTTTTTTTGCAAATTGTATGAATCCCATGATTTTTCAATCGCTGCACATTGGGGTTATAGGGGTCGAAATGGCGATTAATTCAGGGAAAGGTGATATCAATATTTTATTGATCACTTTTTACTTTCATATTGATTATTAGGTAAAAAAAATTTTAAACTTTTAAGATTTTTTGGCAGAGTAGTAATGTCCGTACATTAGAGTTAAATGGTTCGAAAATTATGCATAATTCAGGGAAATGTGATGTTAACACTTTAATGATTATGTTTAATTTTCCTATTTATTAGTAAGGAAAAAAATGCATTTTTAGAATTATAAGATGATTTTTGGTTGAATGATAATGTCCGTCCGTCTGTCTATACATTTGGGTTAAATGGGTCGAAAATGATGCTTAAATCAGGAAAAGGTGATATCTGAATTTTAATGATCACGTAATATTTTTTCTATTTATTTGTTAGTAAAAAAATGCAAATTTAAAATTCTAAAATATTTTTTGGCAGAATGGAAATGTCCGTCCGTGTCTATACATTTGGTTTAAATGGGTCGAAAATGCCACTTAATTCAGGGAAAGATTTTATCAATACTTTAGTATTTAGATTTAGTTTTTATATTGGTCAAAAAGTAAACAATATTTTTGGAATTTTAAAAGCTTTTTAAAGAATTATAATGTCTGTCCTTCCGTCCGTCTGTTTATTAATTTTTGCAAACTTGTCAATTCAAAATCGTTTATTTTCTGACTCAATGAAGATATCGATTTCAAATTCTCTATATTAAATAGAAAACTTTATTATTTAATAAACTGCGAAAAATATTATAAAATCAGTTGAAAATGTTAGGATATATATGGAAAAGTCTTGACCAATATCGTGCAAAGTTGAGATTGTTGAAATTTCAAATAAATATATCTCGAAGAAGAGAAATAGTACATGCAAGCATGTTTTCTTAAGGATTTACCAAGGCCTTTAAGGTGATATAAAAATCTTGGGAAATCGGGTAAGGAACAAAAATTCGCTAGTGGTTAAATATTTTCTATGATATTAGTACCCTATTTGGAACCTCCATAGCTCTGTTTCAGAAGTGTATTTGGGATCCTGATTTTAAACTCAAAATGTTACTACCCTCTGCTACGATTATGTGTATTTCATGTAAATCCAACCAGACGATTAGAAGTTACAGATTTATTTCGATTCTACCTCACTGTTTAATGTTTGATAAAGCAAAGAAAATGTCTGCACTTAAGCTGTTTTATGTATGAAATCCATTGGAGTTTTTCGAGAAAAAAAACTTCTCAAATCGGGCTATATATGCGCACGATTTTAAAGTGAAAAATATGTGCTATTTTTCAGAGAATTTTCAGAACAAACATACTGTAACATTTTAAGTTGCATTCCATGTAAGTTGAAAATTAGTGTATACCTGGGTTATACCTTACATATAGAGCTAAAAAATTAAAATAATTTTAAGTCAATCCAAGCTTTGCGATTTGAAAACATAACAAAAAAGAAAAAAAAAATTCCAAAATTGACAAAATTTGGATGGGGTTTGTGGGCAAACCTTTGCCCAAACTCCTCCGGATTTACTTTACACGCATTTACGTTAAGATTTCTTTTGAAAACATTAAAAAAATTATAAAGCCCAGAAGAAAAAACAAATTTTATCAATGAATAAATATTGCCACCTTTTTGGAAAAAACCCAAAAAAATGTAAAATTTGTTTAAAGTTCCAACTTTAGATTAATATAACTTTTTAACTTTTTATATTTATATTATTCTTGCAGCAAAATTATTTACAATTTTGTAAGGAATCTGGTAAATATTTAAGGGGCAATATAAAGCCCGTCAAGTTAAAAAAAAAACGAGGCTAAAAATGAGCTAAAAATTTATTTCGACCCGAATATCTCTTAAACTAATCTCTTAAACTTAAACATGAACTATCTATATATAAAATTTCTTTTCTGTCATATCATAAATGAATTTTTGGCGATTTTTCAAAAAATATAACATACCCGAGATAGGCAACTTTGAAGGCCACCCACTTTCACCCTGACCCTGACAAATTATTGCATGAAAATTTTTTATGTAAAATTTTTTGTTGAAGTCAATTTTTTAAGTAACTTTAGGACACAGAGATAGTCCTCGTATAAAAAAATTGTCTGAAAACATAAGACCTTAAAAACATCATATTTTATGATACAGATCTAACATAAGTGGCGTAGTTTTGCCGTTTCGCAAAATATAAAAGATACCCCTCGTCGTAACTCCACTCCAAAGTTTTTCAACGATATCTTTTAAACAATAGCATGTACGACAACAAAATTTTGTGTAGGGTCGATATAAACTCGGAGCCCAAAAATAGGCATGATTCACCCACCTTCCATATAAGGTGAAATTTTAAATAAGGGTGATAGAAAAAGTTACAAATGGTGGTTATAATAGATTTAGCCATTTGTTTTTTTATACAGAACACTATTTTATTAAACATTAAATTAAACAATTAAATATTTTTTTAGTTACTGCAAAAATATTAAACATTTACTTTGTATAAATTATAAAGTATTTTGTAATTTTATTCGTATTTTTTTTATTTAATTAACTTTTATCATGACTTGCAAACATTAGTTATTTTGATTTTTTTCTTAAATAAAGTTAATTGCAATTACTCAGAAACATTGTGATGTGATATTAGCATTTAAATACTTAACTCTATTTATGTATTTATGCGGAAATTTAATTCGGTTAATAAATATTATTTTCTCAATTGAAATTGTATAAATTTATTATTTAAACGTTTTTTTTGTCTTTTTTTCGATTTTTATTCATAGTTTTAAGGTTACGCACTTTATTAAATGTGCGATGAATTTGCAATTTTTTTTGCATTTGTATTATATTAACAATTTAGAATAATGATGGAGATAAAAAATAATAAAAATTAAAATCTGTAGAACATTTATAAAAAAAAAACTATTTTTAAACACGCAACTTTTATTTAAAATTTAAATCCGTAAATAAAATGCCGGAAACAAATTAAACTATAACTGTTTTTATATTTCAATGTAAATTTCTATTATCTTTTCTAAGTTAAAAAAATAAATATGTTTAATTTGCAGCGTAATGCAAAACAGTGGGAGAGAAAAGTTCTAAAAAAAAAATATTATTTGATTAGTTAGACTTTAATTGTATTTAAAATTTTATTTTTATAAACTATTTCTATTTATAAGTTTCACGGTTAATTTTTTCTCTAATTCTGTGCTATCTTAAATTAAAAATTCATATCACATTTTTTCTTAAGCCCGACAAAATTAAAGATAACTTATTAAAATTATGACAATGACAAATTAATAAATCATCTAACTACCAATAAAAATGTTCAGCAATTATTTGTTTTTTTATCATTTCTCATTAAATATTTTGTTAAATCTATTGGCATTTATTGAATAGAGAATATTCTATATCTATCAAATTTTTTGAGCTATAAAAATTGAAAATATAACTAAACTAAACATTAAATAAAATCTTCAAACAAACATGTTTCTCATAATTTAAAGTGTTGTCATGTCAAACAAAAAATCTACTCGTGGAGAAATATTTGATTAGAGATATAACGAATTAATAATATACTACTTTAGCTAGTCACTGAGATTTTTTTTTATAGGAAAAGTGTCTCAATAACTGAGAACTATTCTATAGGAAAAGTGCCTCAGCCACTGAGATCTTTTCTATAGGAAAAGTGTCTCAGTCACTGAGAAATTTTCTATAGGAAAAATGTATCAATCACTGAGAACTTTTCTATGGGAAAAGTGTCTCAATCACTGAGAACTTTTCTGTGAGAAATGTGTCTCAATCACTGAGAACTATTCTATAGGAAAAGTGTCTCAATCACTGAGTACTTTTCTATAGGAAAGGTGTCTCAGTCACTGAGAACTATTCTATAGGAAAAATGTCTCAGTCACTGAGAACTATTCTATAGGAAAATTTTTCAGTCCCTGAGTACTTTTCTATAGAAAAAATGTCTTAGTCACTGAGTTCTTTTTTATAGGAAAGGTGTCTCAGTCACTGAGAACTATTCTATAGGAAAAGTGTCTCAGTCACTGAGAACTATTCTATAGGAAAATTTTTCAGTCCCTGAGTACTTTTCTATAGGAAAAATTGTCTTAGTCACTGAGTACTTTTTCAAAGGAAAAGTGTCTCAGTCACTTAGTACTTTTCTATAGGAAAAGTGTCTCAATCACTGAGAACTTTTCTATAAGAAAAGTGTCTCAATCACTGAGAACTTTTCTATAGGAAAAGTGTCTCAGTCACTGAGAATTTTTCTGTAGGAAAGGTGTTTCTGAGATAAATTTTCTATAGAGATTTTTTTTTTTTACAAAAATTTTTTTAGTTTTTGAGAGTTATTTTCTGTAAAAAAATTCTTAGCATGTGAGACGAATTTTCTATATAAAATTTCTCAGTTTGTGACACGAATTTTGTACAGAAAATGTCTCAGTTTATGACACTCATTTTCTATAAAAAATTTTTCAGTTTGTAAGACTAATTTTCTATAGAAAATTTTTAGTTTGTGAGACGAATTTTCTATAGAAATTTAATCAGTTTTTGCAACTCATTTTCTATAAAAAATTTCTCTGTTTGTGACACGTAACATTTTTCATTTTATGTCACTAACTTTTTATAGACAATTTTTCAGTTTTTTGAGATTAATTTCCTATAGAAAATTTCTCAGTTAATGAGTCAAATTTTCCATACAAAATTTCTCAGTTTGTGACACTAATTTATTCTAGAACATTTTGTGTCACGAACTTTCTATAGAATATTTTTAAGTTTGTGAGATTAATTTTCTATGGAAAATTTCTCAGATTAATTTTCGAAGTTTTTTTTTTTTTAGTAATTTTCTATAAAAAGATTTCTCAGTTTTTGACATTCGTTTTCTATAGAAAATTTTTCTGTCTGTGACTCTAATTTTCTGCAGAAAATTACTCAGTTTATGAGACGAATTTTCAAGAAAATTTCTCAGTTTGTAACAAAAATTTTCTGCAGAAAATGTCTTAGTTTGTTCCACTAACTTTCTATAAAAAATTTTTCAGTTTGTGAGATTAATTTTCTATGGAAAATTTCTTAGATTAATTTTCTATAGAAATATTGTCAGTTTAGGAGACTACTTTTCTACAAAAAATGTGGGACAAATTTTCTAAAAAAAATTTGTTAGTTTGTAAGATCAAAATGTCCCAGTTAAAAAAGAATTTTTCTGTAGAAAAAATTACTTATTTCCAAAGAATATTTGTATTTGAAAAATATAAATAGAATCTTTTTAAGAAAAAGTGCCTTTTTTGCTCCTGTTACGAACAAGTTTTTAAAAAAAATCAATAACAAAAGTGTAGAGCATTCATAAAAATTATGATGGCATAATTCTAACATTAATATTCCAAACATATTATAATAAAAAAAAGTATACATACAAATTAAATCAATTTAAATCATTAACATCTGTTATAAAATATTTAAATTCTTTGTCAAAAAAATCATAAAAAAACAAACAAAAAAATTAAAGATTAGCAAAAAAGATTAGATGAATGAAATTTGATTTAAACAAATATTTAATAGTAAATACCCGTAGAAACAAAATATAAAAAAATTTAAGAAGAGAACGTGTTAAAAATAAAAGTCATTTGATAGAATTTATAACGAAATGAACATGTATGTATGTATGTATGTATGTATGTATGTATGTATGTATGTATGTATGTATGTATGTATGTATGTATGTATGTATGTATGTATGTATGTATGTATGTATGTATGTATGTATGTATGTATGTATGTATGTATGTATGTATGTAGCTGTCTGGCATAATTGTTAATTTTATTTTTTATTATTTATAGTTTTTATAACGATGAGACTTAAGAGGGCGGGTGTAAAATTATTATTTTGAAAAGCTGCACCGTAGTGCATAGTAAGTAATTTCAAATACAATAAAATACAACTTCAAAAATATTGTCGTCAGTGTCTGACTGTGGCGCATGCGTTTGTGTAGTTCATTGAACATTGCAGGCAGATAATATTTGCAAATTTCCATACAAATTGTTATGTCATCTTGAAAAAAATAAAAAAATTAACAAACAACAATTTTTACTTCAATTTATGCATACGAGAGTACTTGCCTGTTTGTTCACTGTTTTTGCTGTATTTGGTTTTTGCTTAATCATCACTAACTTCATATAAACTTTGATTTTATTGTTTAATAAAAAATATATATATGTACATATGTATATGTATAATTTTTTATAATTTTTTCATTTCTTTATACAGACTCATACATTTATTTAACATCTGATTTTTATAAATTAACAAATAAATATTGTTCCTTTTTAATAAAATACTTCGTCAATGACCTTTTCGTACATTGAAACTGAAATTAAAATTTTGCAAAAAACTTAATTAGAAAAAGGTAGTTTAAAAAAATCAAAAACAAGTTTTTTTCGGAAAAATAAATTTTGTTACTTCCCAGAATGTTCTTATTGTTGTTTGTAATTTTTTATAACTTTCGAATTAATAAAAAGTTTATTTTTTGAATCAATGAAAAGTATACACTAAAAAAATTAAGTCTCTCAAAAACAGTGAAAAAAACAGTGCATAGAAATCTCTATGAAAATCTTTAATTTGAAATTTTTTTTCGAATACATTTCATTTTCCTTTACTTAATTAATTGCTGGTTGTATTAAGAAAAGTTTTTCAACTCAAAATGCTCATACATATGTATATCAGAAATAATTTTTTTCAGTGTATTTTAAAATAAATAAATCAATTGAGTCACAATCTTGCTTTTAAACTGAATTAACTAAAATTTAAAAAAAATAAGATATTTAAATTTGTTTTTCTTACTTTTATTATTAATAATATCAGATTTTAATAAACATTTAATGATATTAATTTATTATTAATTTTCTCTTGATTTAACGATGTCCGCCTTCACAAGTGTAAAATAAAACCCTTCACTATAGGAGGTATATACAGAAAAGTTCTTCGTTCCATTTTTATTTTTTTTAATAGAAATTTAAATTTAATCTCAAAAACTGAACAAAATTTCCATAGAGAATTAATCTTACAAAATGAATCTCATAAACTGAGAAATGTTTTATAAAATGATAAAATTAGTCTCATAATGTGAAATTTTTTATAGAAAATTGATCTCATAATGTGAAATTTTTTTATAGAAAATTGGTCTCATAATTTGAGAAATTTTCTGTAGAAAATTGATCTCATAATTTGAGAAATTTTCTGTAGAAAATTGATCTCATAATGTGAGAAATTTTCTATAGAAAATTGATCTCATAATGTGAGAACTTTTGTATAGAAAATTGATTTCATAATGTGAGAAATTTTCTATATAAAACTGATCTCATAATGTGAGAGATTTTCTATTTAAAACTGATCTCATGATGTGAGAGATTTTCTATAGAAATTTGATCTCATAAAGTGAAAAATTTTCTACAGAAAATTGATCTCATAATGAGACAAATTTTCTAAAGAAAATTTATCTCATAATGTGAGAAATTTTATAAAGAAAATAGATTTCAGAAAGTGATCTCTTAATGAGACAAATTTTCTATAGAAAATTGATCTCATAATGTGGGAAATTTTCTTAGAAAATTGATCTCTTAATGTGGAAAATTTTTTATAGAAAATTGATCTGTTAATGTGACAAAATTTCTATAGGCAATTGATCTCTTAAATTTTCTATAGGTTTCCACAGAAAATTGATTTCAGAAAGTGATCTCTTAATGAGACAAATTTTCTATAGAAAATTGATCTCATAATTTGAGAAATTTTCTATAGAAAATTGATCTCTTAATGTGAGAAATTTTCTATAGAAAATTTATCTCTTAATGTGAGAAATGTTCTATAGAAAATTGATCTCTTAATGTGAGAAATGTTCTATAGAAAATTGATCTCATAATTTAAGAAATTTTCTATAGAAAATTTCTCATTTTATGAGATCAAAATTGATCTCATATTTTGAAAAATTATCTGTAGAAAATGTCTTATTTTATGAGATCAATTATCTATTGGAATTTTCTTACATCACTTTTTGATAGAATATTTCTCATTTTATGAGAACAATCCTTAAAAAATTTGAAAAATTGCTAACGAAAACTATCATTACGGTGTGGTCTTTTTGTACCAGCTTCTGTTTACTATGTTTAAGTTATTTTTTTATACCCACCATCAAAAAGATGGGGGGTATATTGATTTTGTTATTCCATGTGTAACATGTCGAAGAAATCATTTAAGACCCCATAAAGTATATATTTTCTGGGTCCTGGTTCGATTCTGAGTAGATCTAGCTATGTCCGTCCGTCTGTCCGTCTGTCTGTCTGTCTGTTGAAAGCAGGATAGGGCTCTAACAGGACAACGTAGGGGGACGAAAATAGTTCCAGGACCAATGTAAACTCGGAAACAAAAAATGGGCGTGGTCATCCCACTTTACCGCCCATCTACCATATAAAGAAAAATTTTATGGTAGGTATATAGATTCGGCCGAGCCGAATATAACATTCACGCTTGTTTTTAATTATAAATACTGACAGTTTTTACATCTTATATATTTTTTATAATTTGCTTATTATTAATTTTATTGTTTTCAACATCATTGCAACTACGCAGACTTGTTGTCTGCATGTTTTTTTTTTTTTTTTTTTGCTCAATAATAAAGATAAATTATTGCATAAGATCAATCATTAAAATAACTTTTTTTTTAATTTTTTGTTTGTTTTATTCGCATTTTATTTGTTTTTTCATTCAATAATTTTGCCTTGATCAAAAAATGAAATCTAATAGAACACATAATTAATATATGTATATATTTTTTTGTTTTATTTTTCTCAAAAAAGTAAAAACAAAAACTAATCATTGTGCTACAAGTAGTAATATGTAGTAGTATTGTGAAAGTATATTTAAAAACAAATCCATTCGCCCCCAAATATATAAATATGTATGTATATAAAAATATATTTGCGATTAATATGACGCATGGCCCCAAGTCATAAAATAAAAAAAAAAGATAATTTTTGCAAATACATATATATTTTTTATTAAATTCCAAGGTAGTTTAAAATTTTATTTGGATTTTTTGATACCCTATAAAATTAAAACAATGGGGAATAATTACTAAGTTTGTGATATTAAATATAGGTTAGGAAAAAATCACTATGATGTCATTTCTTTATAAAGAATTATATTTAGTACAATAAACCCTTCTGAGTCTGAAGAAACTTAATAAAGTTTTATATGGAAATTCCACAAATATTTTGAATCCATTGTTTTTTTTTTTTTTTTTTTTTTTTAAAGTAGAACAATTATAGGGAAATTTTATATACCACTATAGTAAAATTTGTAAAATGCGTGCACTTTATTTTTAATTGTTTGCCCAAAACCTCCAATTTTCTAAAGAAGCTGAATTGTAATTAATGAAATTTGAAAGAAACAACAAAAAACGTATTTAAACCGCTTTAACACCTACTTTTTAGTTTTGCCTCTTTTTTCTGCTAAACAACTTGTTACTTTGAACACAGCTGGTGGTGGTGGGTCGAACATTGATACAAAGAAATACAAAAAATTTGTGCGAAATAATAATTTTATGCGTTTAATAGTTTGATTATAAACGCAGACACGGGGCAACAGGTTTTATTTAATTTTTTTCCATACAAATTCAAACAATCTATAATCATTTTTTATGTATGTAAAATGAGTAATTGTCGCAAAAAAGCAAAAACAACAAGATGTTTGATTTAAGACAAAAATTTTTATTTTTGCAAAGTGGAGTTTTTTTCATATCTTAAAGTACGTTTTTTTTTTTAAATCATACATAGATACAAAGAAATATTTATAAACATAAAAATCTATTTATGTATGTAAAGTTGTATGTATGCATATAATATGTATTTGAATTGTTATTGTGTTTATATATTTTTATGGTTTATGTATGTATGTCAAGTAATTTTTGCTTATAACAACTATTTTTGGTTTCAAGCCTTGTTTAATAGAGGAGAATGTGCGTATGATGTAAGCTAATATGGTAATTGGTTCACATGGGTACCACATACACCGGTAACGTATAGACAGACAAGTATCTATATACATAATAATATATATATTTACAGAGGTTTTAAATAAAAACTAATATTTTAGTTAATTTATTAATATTTAAGAAATTTTCCAAGTCATTCTAGAGGTACAAGTTATTAGGTGATGATCAAAGCAACCAAAAATATGCAATGTCATATACAGTGCAAGCTCGATTTTCTCGACTAATTAAAACTAGACCTGAAGCGAAAACCGAATTTTCGCGATAACAGAACCGAAAATTTTATTAAAAAATTTTATGTAATTTTTAAAATTAGAATTGTTTTTATTGATATATGTATGTATTTACATTTTAAACATTTTTAAAGAAATTGGAGATTTTGAGTTGCTTTTTTTTGACAAATAATTTTTTAAAATAACATAGCTGTTGTCGGTTTATCATTTTCCAAAGCCCATTGTATGCATATGTTTATCGATGTTATACAATCGTCCACTTTAATTTTGTTTTCTTCATGACCACTATCGTATAAATCCTCCGATTCCGTATCTGATAATTCCATTTGCTGCTCATTACTTTCCACATGAAATTCTTTTTGAATCCAGTTGCTTATGTGAGCATTCGTGAAAAGATGTTCCGTACCAATTTGAGCTACAAGTGTACCAATAGTTGAAGGATCTTCATTTTCTTCCTAAATATATTTTGTAAAAGATTTAAGGGCATGTTATACTCTTCACTCCATTCACTACCGAATTCGAGCAAGGCGTTCTAGGATTTTCGGATATTGGACACTGATATTTTATCCCAGGACATAGCTAGAATCTGAACTGCATTTTTGAGATTGAAATTTGTTCCCTTCTCGCCAAGCAAGTGGGTGAGCAGTTCTTTTTTATAATTTAATTTGACCAAGTTCATAACGTTTTGATCTAACGGTTGAATAAGCGCAGTGCAATTGGGTGGTAGATTCATTGCTATAATTAAACCATCATCACATTTTAGTTCCTCAACTGGGTGACACGTCGCGTTATCTAAAAGCAAAACTGCTTTTTGCCAAAAATTCTCGAACATAAAAAATGTTTTCTTATGAACAACTTACTTTTACTAAGCAATTGGTGAAAATTAACTTACGTGGGGAACAAATTCGTGATGGAACCAGTCCTTGAATATAAATGATGTCATCCGGGCGTTATTACTGGAGTTGTATATTACAGGATTATTGAAAGAGCATCTAAAGGCGCCAGGATTTTTCGATTTTCTAACAACCAACAATTTCAGTTGAACAGTGCCAAAAAGTTATTCGCTCTTTAGATATTTTTCTTCCGGAAGCTGTTTTCTCATTACATGTGACAAGAGTGTGATTTGGAAGCATCCTTTAATATAAACCGGATTCGTCGACATTATAGAATTGGTGAAGAGTCAACCATGCTCATCAACGTAATCCTTAAACTCTTTCGTTAATGGATCAATAAGATGAGGTTACGAAGACAATTTCTCGCCCGTAATTTTTAAAAATCTAATTCCATGTCGACGCTTAAATTTCTTCAACCATCCTTAACTGGCATTAAAATCTGAATTGGTTTGATAAATTTTTAAATACAAATGACTGGATTTTGATCGTAAAATTGCTACTGATATTGGAAATTTGTTTTCCTTTTGTTTTACAAATCACTTATAAAGCATTTTTTCCATTCCTGGGTACTCAGCTTTCTTTAAGGTGCAACGTTTGCCAGGGCCACAATTTTCTTGCTTTATAATGCGATAAACCGAAGTCTTGTGCAACTTGTAATTCACGCAAGTTGAATATATGGAATCTCTACGAAAATAGAACCCGTTATTCGTAAACTGTCACGATTATAGAACCTGCGATTTTAAAAATTAAGCCGTCGCGATAATGGGTAGTCGCGAATACCGAGCTTGCATTGTATTTTATCCAGACTTTAAAATAACCTAAGAGTAAGTTATTTTCATTTAAAGCAATTATAAGAATTTTAGCATGGATTTTTATATCGTTCACATAAAATGATGGGAATATACATATAAGTTTGTCATTTTATATGAAAGCCTTTAAATATTGCATATCCAGGGCCTTAAATTGAAAAATATTCGTGACAAATATATTTTTCTTTTAACACATATGTAGTATATAGTCCCGAAAACGTTGGTATTGCAATTCCGCAAAATCCGTTTAGGAATGGCGGATATTCTTAAATAGCCTCAAATAGTTTTCCAATTATCTTTATCCAAGTTGATTGATATTTTCTATTTCACATACAATAATTATTAATAATTATTCAAAAACACTCTCAGTTAACACACTCTGTTTTTGACGAAGTTGTCCTATGTATAATTTTACATGCACTTTTTAATTTAATGTTAAAATTCATGTATTTTTATTGAATTTAATTTACATTTTGGTGGGTCACGAATAATTTTCGCATACAAAAAAAAAAAAAGTAAATAAATACTTAAACAATTTATATCAAGTGGAACTCATTGAGTATATTTACAAGATAATATTTTATATTTAGAAAAAATGCCTCATAACTAAAATGAATCAAAATGTTGGAAAAAAATAAAATTTTCTTTATAATTGTATTAAGAACTCATCAGTGAAATGTTTTTAAAAAATTTTCAAGACAATAAAACAACTATTTGTCTTCTAGATAATGGTAAATGAAATCAATAAATCTTTCAAGTAGTAAAAAAAATAAAAATTTAAAAATTAGACATATGTATTAAAGTGCCTCACGAGAAAAATTTGCAAATGTACCCCTCCAGAAATGAAGATTATTGTGTTCTTATATGATTCCCAAAATATTACATCTCAATGTTAAGATTTACGTGAGCTGGACCTTTTTTAAAACACCTCTGAAATTACGTATTTCTTTCAATATCATTATCAAAATTTTAGTTATAAGAAAATTAACTTGAAATTATAATAGAGGCATACTACGACCTTCAATATTTATTTAAAAAATTATGTCAATTTTCAGTCGCAGAATATTAAGATACATGTAAACATGTAATTTTATATATTTCGGAAATTTTTCAAAATATATTAGGTTTTTATGTACCATAGGAATGGTTTATCCTGTTACTATTGAAGATAACACATAATTAACCCATTAAGAGGGTAAATTTTATGCAATTAGTTCCCAAAAGGTTAAATTTTGCAAATAAGTCGCATGCAAATACCTATTACACTTAAATATTGATAAATTTATGAAAAACATAATAAGTTCATTTAAAACCGCGACAATAATCGAACAAAAAGGAGTTTTTTAAATTTAACCGCCATTTTACACCAATTCGCTACTTTTTTGATAAATTTATGGTTTTGAGGACATGTATGTCCTTAACTAACCATTTATTTGCTGTTAAAATTAACTTTACCAATTATGGATCCGAAATCCCAAAATATTATTTGTGCAACTAAAGGGTTAAATGAATGCCCATATCATTAGTACTTAATGAGAGCTTTCCAATGATGCGCTAAAATATAATTTACGATGAAAAATTTCCAAAATATTCAAACTTTAATAAAATACTATTTAAAATAAAATCATTGAAAATTTTACTAAAATTTTAATTTCGCGAGAATGAAAACAATTTTTTAATAATTTTTTGTTCAATATGTAGTATCCATCGTTTTTCTATCATATGTCGTAATTTTTTTGACAAAAAGTTAAAAACTATGTATACTGTCGATCGAAAACCACGTAAATTAAATAATTGAACCGAAATAATTTGGGAATTAGCTTAAAACATATCAAACTTTAATTTTAGAGGGGTACATTTTCACATTTTTTTGTCCCCATACAAATCAAGGCACTGTAAAGCCCAAATTACAATTACGCGTAGTCAGCAACAGTATCAGCAAAAATTATCAGCTGTTTACTGACAGTACAACATTATGCTGCCGTTATAATTACAATTAAACGTAAGCAGCCACAATTTACAACTACCACCTAGCTTTATTTTACTTGTGTATTTTAGCCTCTCATTTATTTGCTCACTCTCTTTGTCTCGCTCTCAATCTGAATGCAGCGCAGTGAATTTAGAAACAGTGCTAAATGAAACAGCACTGCAAACTGCCGCTGACCAAATGTAATCAACACCATAACAAACAGTGCTTTCTAAATTATCAGCTGATTATGTCAGCACAAACTGCTGCTGACTACGCGCAATTGTAATATGTATGTTTTTTTTTTTAGCACACCTAGGAATGTCTGACTTTGTTATTAGAGCAGGTTATTTGTATGTACTTTTACACAAATATGTAACGAAGTTGGCAAAATAATTTTGTGCAAACAATTCATCATCAAAAATTGTATATTTTCAACAAGAATATTTGTATTTTTAAAGTAAAATATCTGACTTCAAATTTAATGTTCAAATCACAATCATTTTACTAGAGTCAATTTAGCGATATGCATCCGTCTATGTAATCCTTGTAATCAAACTAGAGCACAATTAATTAATATTTAAAATTTTGTATGGTCCATAATTGTCCATACTTCCATATAATAGCCATTTCCGAAAATCACTTTAAAAGTTCATAAATCCTATATAAATCAATATAATTTTTTTTAGACTTATTTATAGAAGTATAAATTTCATATGAATATGTCTGAAATTTTCTATTCTTCTTTATATTTTCCTTCTACTTTTTTTTTTCAAATCAGGAACAACACTACATATCTGTTGCAATTTCGAAAATAGTGTCAATGAAATCAGAAATTCGCAAAATTATATTATTAGGGGGCGGATTTTTAAGCATTTATTTTTGAAAATAAGCGCCTAAAAAATGCACTTAAAAATTCAAATTATACTCTGAAAGTTTCAAAAATATGTATTTATTTATTATTATTTTTTTTATTTTTATTAAATAAAAAGGAAAAACTAAATTTATTCTATAAGAAAAAACTAAAATCAGCCAATGATAAGCTGAATAAAAGATCAATGCTTATTCTTTGCACTTTTTATGCCCACCATCAAAAAGATGGGGGGTATATTGATTTTGTCATTCCGTGTATAACATGTCGAAGGAATCATCTGAGTCGATCTAGCTATGTCCGTCCGTCTGTCTGTTGAAAGCAGGATAGGGCTCGAACGGGACAACGTAGGGGGACGAAATTTGGCACAAATATTTGTCTTATATGAGGTTTGTTAGGGATTGAAAATGGGCAAAATAAAAAAGAAAGTTATGAGCTAAAAACTAGAAACACAGGGTGTCCGTTTCATATTTTTTGCTGATATTTCTTCAATAAAAGCATGTACGACAACGAAATTTTGTACGTATAGTTCGGGGGTCGATATAAACTCGTAGCGGACCACGCCCCCTCCCATATAACGTAAAATTTGAAAAAGTTGATGGTGGATATATAGAATATAACATTCGCACTTGTTTAAAATTGAGTTCTATCTTAAATTTTTTTAATTGATATTCGTGACATTAGGTTTAATACAACCTTAGTTTCTTTTTTTATAAACAAATATTTTTTTACTAAGTACTCAAACGTAAACAATTGTTTATTTTTTTCCTCTTACGCCAAGAGATATTATAGGAGCATAATTGTAGTTCAGAAGGAAAATATTCTTCTGAAGACGAAAATTGAACGCAGAATAATTGATATTGCATTTTTTTAATATTTTCAATAACTTGCATTTTTCAGCAATAGGGGTTCCATAGCTTCGATTTTCTCAATAGCACTATCAATTGAACTGTTTAAACACTCGAATTCTTCTATTCAAAAGAAAGATTAGCTTTAATATTTCTTAACGTTTTACATTTTCTATAGTTTTAGAGTCGTAATCATTCAAAACATGATTTTTATTAAAGTCCTTCCCATTTTTAGTAACTTCTTTGAAAATAACCGCTAAATGAATGTTAATAATCGCACTTTTTAGTAAAATGTCTGAATTAGATAGATAACAACATAATATAGTTTTAAAATGCTCTAGAAAAAACATGCATTTGCATGAAAATCCGTCCCCTATATACATATTATATTGCATAAAACTACATACATTTGAATTAAACACATGAACTTTAAAATCTTCTAAAAATGTGGAATTTTCTGCAACTTTTGACCCACACTGTATTAGAAAAAAAATGTCTTTATTTTTTATACCCATCATTAAAAATTATGGCTTAATCATTCCGTATGTAACATGTTGAAACAATCATATAAGACCCTATAACGTATAATCTAAGACGATCTAACGATGTACGTCCATCTGTGTGTTAAGATAGGGTTTGGGACGGATATCCTAGGGGTATGACATTTTTGTCAAATATTGTTCTTATATAAGGTTTGTTTCTGACAAAATCGTTTCATAACTAAAAAAAAAAGTTATAAACCAAATACTCCAATTAGAGTATCCAAAAAACCGACAGTAATTTAAAAAATATAAATAGAAAATTAGATTTTTCATTTTAGATATAAAAAGGTTAATTGAAAAAGACAATTTTCATTTAAAATTTAGAAATATCAAATTGAAAGTAATATTTATACCCTACACCACCATAGGTGAGGACGGTATTATGCGTTTGTGCTGATGTTTATAACACCCAAAAATGTTGATCTAAGACCCACCTTAATTTATAACAATCGGCTTAGAATCACTTTCTGAGTCGATTTAACGATGTCCGTCCGTCCGTCTGAACGTCTGTCCGTCCATGTAAAACTTGTATTCAAACTACAGGTCGCAATTTTGAAATTAATGAAATTTGGCACACACGTTTTTTACAGTCTAGGGACGAAGCCTATTGAAATTGGTTTTGATCGGTCCGTTATTTCATCTAACCTCCATACATATGTCCTTCCGGAAAAAGGTTTAACGATCATAAATCCCTTAAATATAGCAATATTTTAATGAAATTTGGCACATATAAGTATAAATAAGTGTGTCTATTTTTAAAAAGATCGGTCCCATATAAACCCCTTTTCAGAAAATCACTTTAACGGGCATAAATCTCATTAAAATGTTAGCATCAAGTTAATATTCGACACAAATAAGTTTTATATAAACATAAATTATAGTGCCAAATTTTACAAAGATCGGTCCATAATTTACCATAGCTCTCATATAAGGCCCTCTTTCGGGTATCACCCAAAAGTGAATAAAATCATATAAATGTTAGTATCGACGTAATATTCTGTATTCGTATGTTTTATTTTACACTTAATTAAGTATTGGTCCATTAGGCTCCAAGTCTAATAAAAGACCCCTCCCCCAATTATAAGGTCCACAATAGGGTAGGGTATCATATGGTCGGGCTTGACCGACTATATCTTTTTCCCTCGTTTTTCTTAAGATTTTAGAAAAAAAACAATTGAAAATTAGATTTTCCGTTTAGAATTTTGAAAAGTGAAATTGAAAACGAGATTTATAGTATTAAATTCAGAAAATAACAATTCAAATTGGTAATGGTGGGTTTTTTTATGAAAGTTATAAATTTTAAATAATTTCTTGTTGGTTGTAATAAAATGTTTAAGCTTTTATGCAAAACATTTATAACGTTTTCGGAACTTTTTGCTGTAATTCTAAGCTTTAAGAATCATTAAAATATATTTTAACTGATCGCAGTTTGAGGCAATTTGGTTGATGGGACCCTTTTGGTACATATACAACATCATGATTAATAATGATTAATATATTTCAGTTTTAATGTGTACATAAATATAAATACAAGAAACGTTATTAACCATAAATTTAAACGTTTACATTTTTTTGTGCTCACTGAATATTTCGATTTATTTCAACTATTTAAAGATAATTGTCCAAGTTAATGAACTATCCGTCATTTTTATTTTTAGTCATGTAATTTTTCTTTTTTAAACTCTTTTTCTGAGTAAAATTACATAAAAAGTTAAATAAAATGCTATTTAGAAAAAAAACCGGTTAGCCGCCTTTAAAACACCGGTTTTGAAAAAAACCGAAAATGTGAAAAAACCGAAATCGGCATGTACGAAAATTTCTACAAATAGTTCAAGGACCAATATAAAATTGGAAACAAAAAATGGGCGTAAACCGCCCCCTCCCATATAAGGTATAATGTTCACAATTGTTTATCTCTCTAATGTAGGGATGTCAATGAATAAAAATATGGTTGTGTTTGTGAGAGTGAAAAAAATGCACTTAAAGAAAAGCTGGGTTTAATAAATATAATACGTCAGGTATTCATGGTTCTTTATTGTTACATTAAACTAATTTTTATGCACTTTCGCATTCCTTACACTGAAAGTTATTAATATTGAAGTAAAAAATATAATTATCATTCCTTCAACTTTATCTTAAAACATTATTATTAAAGAAACTGACTACCAAACAATTAATTTCCATAATTTGTTCCAGTGCATTTTGTACTCTTTGCACTCTCAGCAACGATTAAATGAAAGAGCGTAAGAATACGTGTGAACTCAGCCAGCACAATTGTGCAATGAGATTGACATCTCTACTCTAATGCCTGAAATTGGTTAACAGGCATTTGAGATAACCTATTTTGTCTTCTAAGTCTCAAATAATTCTCGATTTAGGCGCATATTGAAAATGTTTAATATCATGTAATAATCTACCCATTCACACCTATAAACTATTTTAGATTCCAAGAGTTTTTTCTATTTATTTAATTTTTCTCTATAATGAAGAGAGTATGTTATAGTCATTGAAAAGTAACTACATTAATAAATAAATGTCACACAGGTTTTCAAAATGAAAAAAAGTTTCTGCGGCACGGGGTTTCTTAGTCAATTCAGATACACGGTATTAATAACTGCTAATCCAAATTTTTTGAATTAACTCTAGTTCTTGCGGTAAGTCACTGTTTGTAAAATCAAGGAGGTTACACCATATATATTGATGTAGTTTTCGAAAACGACTTGTCTGATTTTGTTCAAAAAAAGCAAAATCAAAAAATAAATAAAAAGAATTATAAACGATTTATTTTTCACAACATTTATATAATTCTGATTCTTTAATTTATTATCAGGGAAAGTAACCGTTATGACTTTTATCATAAAAATCAAATAATAATAGTTATTTATTGATTTTTATTTTTTTGGCTGCTACTGCTTTTTTGTTTAAAAATTCAAAAATAACAGTTATTTTCCGTCCCTGTTTATTATATTGAAGTTAGGCATTATTATGTTTCCATTCTTATTAGAGTTCTTTGAATCGGCTTTCCAATTACACTGGCCGGTAAAAATGCTCCCTTACAAACGTATAGTTGGACTATATGGATTTTGATGTGCGAATCTCCTTACAGTTTTTTTTTTTCCATCAGGTATGGATTTTTTTAGGCATGTCTAATATTTCGGCTGATTAGATTTACATAAAATTTCACATAGGTGTAGCAGAGGGGTGTGCAATGTTAAGTTTGGAAGAGGGCCCATATACTTTTAAGTACCGGAGGTATTAGGGCTAAAAATAGGGTACCTTTAAATATTTTTCATCGCTTGTAAAATTTTTGTTTCTCATGCGTTTTTAAATATTATTACATATTTTTCAAGATCTATTTATATCCTAAAGTTTTCAAGTTATTTACATTTAAAATTTCAACTATCTCAGTTGCCAAATCATGGTCTAGTTTTTCAATACATAGCCCAATATTTTTTTTATCAGATTTTCTCAAATTCTAAACATGAACAAAATAACCTAGAAGTCGATATGTCTTCTTCCAAAAATTCTCTACACTCTTTTTTCTCTAAAATAAAATTTTATTTGAAAACATATTTGACTTATTTTACATCAACAATTTTGCATCCTGCTAAACTTTAAATTATAAATCTAACCAGCCAAATAAAAGTTGCAGAATTATTTTAATAACTTTTCGATTCTGACTTCTTCATGTTTTTTTTTAAAAAATTATTATGATTAAAATAGCCAACCCCAATTTATTTTTTTTATTTTATTAAACAAATTTCGCAAAATTTATTTTAGAATGAAGAAAAATTTTATTTGAGCTGGGAATTGCAATACTATCCATTTTGGGGCACCCTAATGTAAATCTTTTATTTATTTTGTTTTACTTACCTTCATAAATACTTAATTAATTAACAACAATTTTTTTTATTTTTGTATAGAAAAATATATTTTTTGAAAATTTTTTTTTTTATTAAAATACATATTTTGATTTTAAATAACAATCAATCAATACAATTATTTTATTCTATGCTAAAAATAATAATTTTAATTTTTTTTAAAACTAAATTACTAACTTAACAATTATTTAATAAATATGCTAAATAAAAATTTGTATTATTTTTTATAAAATAAATTTTAAAATTTTAAAAACTTAATATTGGCACCTTAAATTCAAAAAGAAATTTTAAAACTAAAAAACAAATTAATTTTGTAGGCTAATAACAAAGAATTTATAGTCTGATGGAGAGGAAAAGAGTCAAAACTTAATGAAGTTTAAAATTAACAAATATGAAATTGTTTATTATTTAATAAACTGGCTGATTTTGTAAAATAAAAACATTTTTTTTATTATTTCCCAGGAAAAATTGTATTAGTTCTACAACTAGTTCCAGAACACATGAAAATAGCCTGTACTTGTTCTACTGTGGCGTTACGACCAATGATTTTTGTTTGAAATTGTCACCTCCAGAACTAATTCTGTGGAAGTGTTAGCTTGCCAGTACCCATTCTATGGAACGGTTCTAGAAGTAGTTCTTTAATTAGTGATTTTTGTTCGAAATTGTCACATTCGGAACTAGTTCCATAGAAGCGTTAGGGAACGGTTTCAGAATCCTTAAGGCCACTTTTGAAATCAATTTAATTTTGTAAATACTCTTTTTTTTAATTTTTAAAATTTTTTTATACAATTCATAGTAAAATAATAAAGTACTCGCACATCTACAAAAACAAAAATTGCTTGTATTTTGTTAGTGTAAAACTACTGCCCACAATGTCAGAATGCTTTGAACGGAAAAATGAGAGAACGAAAGAGAGCAAGAGAAAAAAACTCAAAAAATATTTTACATGTGAATACAAAAACAATTTGACAGTACCGCGAGGTTTGCCAATGAAAAAATTGTAAAACAGCTGGTCTTACGAGTATACTTTATTATTATACTATGATACAAGTGTTTTAAACAGTTCTATGAAGTCATTCGAGAACCAGTAATTTGTTCTCAGAAGTGATGCAGAAGTCATACAGAATTAGTTCTTAAGCACTAGTTCTCTAAAACATTCCCTAAAACGAATTTAGAATTAGAATAAGGTTCTACTCCATTAGTGACAGAATTAGTTGTGATACCACTAGTTCTGAGGATGTTATTAAAGAATTTGAAGTGGTTCTGATTACACCAGTTCTAGAACTAATTATTTTAGAACATGTTCTAAAATTTTTCCTGGGTTATTATATTATTTCACAAAATAAAACAGTCTATTAAAAAATATAATTAATTATGTTTAAACAAATTTCATAATTAAAAAAAAAAAAAAAATAATAATAATACAAACAATTAAATTTTTTTTAAACTTTTGTTAAAATTATTTTTAACAAATATTTAAAAATTTATGAAAGATTTTGAAATGTATAAATTAAAAATGTATTTTTTATTTAGCATTAAGAACACAGTTTTATCTAAATTAATTTATAAATTAAATTTATATGTTTTAATAATTTATTATTATTTCTTAAACTAAAATACAGGAAAAAAACAAAGGTTCTGGGAAATTAAAAATAAAGATTTATAATAAAAAGTTAGGTTAATTAATTTGATTAAACAATAAACAAAAAGTTAAATAATTAAATCAATACGATTTGCTAGAAATTTTGAAATTTAAAGAAATTTATTTTAAATACGACATAAAAAGTTTTTTTAAAAGCTTTCAGTAGAGATATATATTTTTAAAATTTATGTTGGTATTTATTTTTAATTTTTGAAACTAGAAAACTATTTCAAATAAATTTATATGTATAACGAAAATTATAATCAATTATTTTTGGGGAATAACTAAATCCCAACAATTTCTTTTAATTCCAATTAGTTTATTTTTGATTTATATGTATAAGTTTAAATCTTTTAAAGTTTCTTTAAAGCTAAGCTAAACTTTGTTTGAGAGAGAAAAAATTATATATTATTAACAGCTTTCAAACTTAAAGATTTTCTCTAATGTTTAGCTAAACTTTGTTTTAAAAGAAATACATTTTCGTTATACATATTAGGAAAAAATAAAAAAATAAAATATATTAATAAAAATTAACTCATTAATCATTTTTATTTTAAACAAATATATATTAGTTAATTATTATTATTCCTAATATAAAATTATTATTGTTATTGTTAGTTTAATTAAAGTTAAAAAAATAATTAATAATTACTTCAAATTTAAATATTCAAACTTTAATAATAATAACAATAAACAATTAATGTAATTAAAATTTGGAAAACTGCAGTGTCTCTTTAATATAAGAAAAACGCAAAACAAAAATTATGTTAAATATTAAAAATTATTTATTCATATTATATTTATTAATAAGTTTCGTTTAATTGATAACATTAAAATAAAATGTTTTAATATTTCACATAAAAATTAAAAATATTAATAAAAAAAAATTATGTCACTTTTATTTTTTTATAATTAAAAATTTTAGTAAACAAGTAAATATTTTTTAAACTTAATTTAAGGCTGGTAAAGGGACCACTGTATTGCAAAAATTCTTTATACCAAACTTAACAGCTGATCAATATTTATTTTTACATTTAAATATGCATACATACGTACGATAGCTGTTACTTTTCGTTTAAGAAACGTTACATTATGGTCGCCTAATTCAGCCCTACGTTCACTAACTCTATTAGTATTATAATCTAGAGAATGATCTATTAATTATAATTAAAGTTGAAGAATAAATTCTTATTGCTTAGAATTATCATATTCCTATTGAAAACTCCCAATTGGTTTCATTAATTTAAGCAAATCAGGGATCGAAAATTTTAAATATTGAAAGAAATAGAAATTAAAAATTTGTTATTGGAAAAATAAATTACGAAATTAAAAATATTATAATAATTTATTGTCAAATGTGTGTAAACCATTTATTAATATTTGAAACAAATAAAGGGTTTCACATTAATTTAATTTTTCAATATATAACAATTATATCAGTACATATTATTCCGTAACTGTTCATTTCAAAATTAAACCCGTATTTTTTATTTATTTTAATTTGTATTTGTATATCAAAATTATTAGCGATGCACAGTAAAAAGCGTAGTAAATATAACAGCTAGGTAGATAGCATTTTAATCATGATGCTTTTACGATTATTTTTTTAGCAATGTTTTCCTCATATGCATTTATGACTAACACATTTATGAACCGATTTTTGTTATTTTGAATAGCTAAATTCTTAAAAACTTCTCCTAAATATTGCTGCCTTTAAGATATCTTTTAGAAAATAAGGAATCTCGGAAAATTGATTTCAACAGACATTTTAGTGTCTACTTTTTTCATTGTTAGTAAAAGATGTAAAAATCTTTAAAAATTTTTAATAAAAATCAATTAATTATTTTAAATAATAATAAAAAAATTTCCTTCATTTGTATTTCCCTTTCAGCGGAAACTTTGAAACTAAATCATATGCTCAACATGTGTACCAAACATAGGATAATTAAAAATCAGGTTTAAGTGCAGCTAGTTTTCTGTAATTCT
Organism: Protophormia terraenovae; assembly: GCA_951394005.1. Taxonomy (NCBI): domain Eukaryota; kingdom Metazoa; phylum Arthropoda; class Insecta; order Diptera; family Calliphoridae; genus Protophormia; species Protophormia terraenovae. The sequence goes on along the minus strand of OX596077.1, from coordinate 43,433,647 downwards.
ATATGTAAGAACTTTTAAATGTGTCTCTTATTTATAAAAATAAATTTTATTTAAAATCTAAGAAAGATTTACGGCCTGTTCCTCGATATACACATTTTTTCGATATATTTCCATTTGATATCATTGTCATTGGATAATAATATTAAACTTGCAGGTTTTCATAAAAATTTTTATAATTTTATTATTTTAGTTTTATACATATAATTTTGTCATCTGATACGATAAATAAGGAAATATGTATATCTCCTCATGCCATTTGCCGTATAAACATATAAATATATTTAATAAAAGCAATGTACAAATTTGCAAAAACCAGGCGTATAAACATAGTATTTGTTCTACTTATTTCCGTTCGATATTGCGAAACAGACAGTTAACACTATTTTTAACAATTGATCGCTATTATTTTGAATATAAACTAATATTATATTTAGGAAATTTTAGTTTTCAAATAAACATAAACGACTTTTGAATTTATAAAATTGCCAGTTGAAAAATATATACATCTAATACCTGAGAATCTCTAAAGTATTTGAAAATAACAAAAAAAAAATCTAAATCGATCTTAATTATGCAAACGTAAATAAAGTTGTAAATAAACGTAACGTTTTGAGAAAATTCTTCATTCTTCTTATCTCTACGTCTACACGACCCTTTTTCTTGTTCGAACAACACATTATTCTAATGTAGGTGTGCACAAAATTTAAATCTAAGTGCGAACAAGGCTCGTGTAGACCTAGTTACTCAACCGTAAATATAAATGTATTATTATTCTACCGTAAATGTAAACGCTACGTAAGTTGATGGTTACTCAAAAACCGTAAATGTAGCAAGTACTTTGTTGTTGTTTTGTACATATCAACATAAGTGATGTCAATTACACATATATCTTGCAGTTTGAAAATCGCTAGATTTATTAGTTTTTATTTTGGCGATTTGTATACAAAAAGAAATTTGTTCTTTTATAATAAAAATTTTTAATTTGAAATTATTGATTCACCTTTACGCTTAATTTAAATTATTTTAACAAGTTTTTAGTGAGGAAAACATCAAAATAAATTGCCCTATTGATAAACTTTTTACAGTGATTTTTTACGCATATTTAGTATGTTGATATAATAAGTTGTCAACACTGTTCTTATAGCTGTCACGTAAAAACGTAGAGCGACTTAAGGCTCCGTTACTCTACCGTAAATGTAAATGTAGCGAATCAGCTGACACGTTTTGCTTATGAGAGTTATGTGTGTATGTGTACTAAAAAACGTAAATGTTACGTAGCAACCTAATCAAATTAGGTCGCTCTACGTTTTTACGTGACAGCTGTAACAACAGTGTTGACAGCTTTTTATTTCATTATACTAAATCTGCGTAAAAAATCGCTGTAAAAGGTTTATCAATTGGACAATTAGTTTTGCTGTTTTCTTCACTAAAAAATTTTTTAAATAATTTAAATGCAAAATTTTTGTCATAAAAGCACAAATTTCGTTTTGTATACGAATCGCTGAAATACAAACCAATAAATTTAGCGATTTTCAATTTGAATTTGATCCACTGGAAATATGTGTAATTGACATCACATATGTTCATGTGTACAAAACAACAACAAAGTATTGGCTACATTTACGTTTTTAGAGTAATCATCCACTTACGTTTCCCTTTACATTTACGTTTTTACATTTACATTTACGGTAGAGTAATGGAGCCTTTAATTCGATTAGGTTACCATGTTACATTTACGTTTTTGAGTACACATACACACATGATTCTCATAAGAAAAACGTGTCAGCTGATTCGCTACATTTCGTTAACGGAGCCTTAATACATTAGCTGACACATTTTGTTTATAAGAGTTATATATAAATTCGTACTCATAAACGTAAATGTTACGTGCAGACCTAATAAAATTAGGTCTCTCTACGTCTTTAGGTGACAGCTGTAAGAACAGTGTTAACAACTTTTTATTTCAATACACTAAATCTGCGTAAAATATCGCTTTAAAAAGTAAATTAATTAGAAATTTGGTTTAGCAAATTTCAATAGCGATATATTGAAAATTAGGAATTGTTGATATAAAAAAATTAAATAACATGGTTTTACAGTTATAAATCACTTGAGAAATTAAGATTTAGTAAATAAATCATTACGTAATTTAATATATATAAAATATTGTTATATATTAATAAATACGTTCTTCGCCATATCTCGAAATTTACGGGGTGTTTCGAATTTTTTTTAAATAGTTTGTCCTCAAGAAGGTCTGTAGCCCACATTAGATCGTGAAAATAAAAAGTGTCATTTTGTAACACCCTGTAATGTTTTATATAAAAATTACTAGACTTAAAACCAACAAAATTTTGTTACTTTAAACTACAAGATTTCCTGAAAAAATTTCGAATTGATGTTGATTTATATTAAATAACAATAAAATACTTGCTACATTTGGGCTTTTCAAGTAAACGTACGTACGTTCTGTTTACATTTATGGCAGAGTAATGAGACCTTTAAGCTGGTGTATATTGTTATGTTTAAATAAAAAAAAAATTGTATTAATATAACTGCCCAGCTATTTCTTTGGGTTACTTAACAGGTGAGTAACCCAACCTTAACACTTTTTATTCTTATGATCTAGAGGTTTTTATAAAAAATCTAGTTTTCCTGAATTCTATATAAAATATATGATTTTTTTTATTTATTAATTTAATTTTTATTTAATTTAAATTTTTATTATTATTTTTCTGTTGATTTTAATTTAAATATAAGTTTTATATTTTTGCAGCAAATTGTTATATCAATTTTTAAAATATGCCAATTAGTTTATGTTTTATAGTTAATTAATATTTAATTGCCAATTTAAATTTATTGTTAAATCTACTGTTAACAAAAATTATACATTTATATAGTTAATATTTAAAAAAATAATATATTATTATTAAATCTTAAAACTAAACACTGCAATTTTCCACTTAAAATAATAATGTAAAATAAAATATATGTAAAGAATTTTATAAAATATAACAAATCGTTAAAAAGGATTTATATTCATAGTTTTGTAAGGTAGGACAAGGAGGATGTTTAAGGTTTTAACAGCCATTTAGTTTTTTTATTTTTTCTCTCTTTTTTTTATTCCTGTCTAATAAGGGCAATAAAAAAAGATTTTTATATTAAATAGAAATATTATATAATGAACACTTTTGTGTGTCTTAAAATATCTTACCTATTTATACGCCTAAAATAATTCTTCGTAATGGCTGCCTAAACGGGTGATATAGTTTGTTCCAATTTACGTGTACGAGAACCAAAACCTTTACTACCATCTGGTCCTATAGGTGTACGCACTAAATGTTCAGCAGCACGTTGAGCAAATGATCCCGAACGTGATCGCGGTGAGCCATCTAGAAAGCTACCAGTACGTGAGCGTGGTTGACCATCATAATCATTAATGTTATGTTTGTAATTATTAAGAAAACTATTAGTGCGTGAACGTGGTGAACCCTCATATTCGGAACCGAAAGAAAAACGACGATCATAACCAGAATCGGTGGATATACGACGACCATTAATGTATTGAGCATTATCATAGGCTGCTAATTTGCTGCTAATGTTAGTGTTATTGTTGAAATTATTTGAATAACGGCGTGGAAAAACATTGTAGCCACCACCACCTCCACCTACATTAGGATCATCATAAGGAGAGCCTGTCTGAGTTTCTAATGATTGTTTACGTTCCAAATTATAGTCATTGGAGGGACGACGGTGGAAATTATTACTAGTATCACTGGCATTGGAAAAGCTCCTTTCAAATTGCAAAGAGCCATTGGAGAAACGTCTCTCTCCATTGCTGCCTATTGAGCCTTGAGAAGTTTTACGATATGCCTCTGATTGTCCAAAATCTGAAATACGTCTTGAACAAGGACAATTTTCGGAACAATTAGAATCACGTCTTTGTGGTGCATTTTCTGAACAGTTAGAAGAACGTCTTACAGCATCAGCAAAACCCTCTTGGGAACAATTTGATAGACGTCTTACCAAATTGTGGGTATTGGCAGTAGAAGTATTTGAAGAAATATTTGTTAAATTCGTTTGAGTAGGCTTAGAGGTCATAATAGACGAATCCATATTATTGATGCTATTATTATTGCCAGTATTGGTCGATATAGTAGAGGTGTTACTGTAGCGGCGTGGAGTATACGCAAAGAAATTGCTATTGGTTCCGGGAGACGAAGGAGTCTGACAGGCCATATCTTGATTAATACTACCACGGGGTTGATAGTGTGTGGATTGATGATGATGATGAGTTGGATATTGATGTTGTTGGTGATGTTGCTGTGGCTGAGGATGTTGTTGTTGTTGTTGTTGATGATGATCACTGCCAAAACTACCACGATGTGAAGCTGTATAAGAGGTAGGAGAATGATGATAGTGAGGTGCAACTGCTGTTGTGGGAACAAATGAGTGGTGAATATCAGTGGCATAGGCCTTGGCTGCAAAATCTGAATTATTACGTTTCAATCTATAACGTAAATCAATATCTTGAGCTGCCATGCCACTAAAACTGCCACCTCGTGTACGTTCATAGCTATGATCGTTGTAATAGCGATAGTTCTCCACCATGCGTACCACAGGAGCAGCCACTTGTATAACTGCCTTTTTGCCAGTTTTCTTTTTGGGAGCCACCATTTCATAGACCTTAAATGGTCCCTGCAAATTACGTGCCTCACGGGCTGAGGATGATTCCAAATATTCCACTAGCGCACATTCTTTCTGTTGCATTTCCGGGTATTTATTCATAAATTGGCGCACATCTACCGGTATGGCCATGCCGGGTTTAAGTATGCGTATCAAAGCTATTTCACCAAACTTAGAAAATATATCCGATACCTTTTCTATAGTTAATTTATCCAAAGGTAAATCACAGGCCACAATAGTACGTGAGGGCATAGTTTCATCAAAGTTAGGCAATGGCTCTGTACGTCTAACTTTAGTGCCCACATCGTTGAGTTCAATCTTGCGAGATTTACGTCTCACCGCATTGCCCACCACCTTCCAGTCCTTGGTCAATTGACGTACCCGCTTAAAACTTGATACCAATTTGAGGCTAACAAAACCCTCCTTATTACGCTTAACATGTTTCAGCAGGAAGGCATCTTTAAGAATACTTTCATTGGAGAAATAAAATTCAACAGCTTCGGCTATTTCAGCGGCTAATTCCTCGGAAGGTATAAGAGCAGGATCTAAGGTATCTATCTCATTTATAAGGGTCTTATCTCCAGAGGCTGTAGTAGCCTGGGACACTACCGAATTGGCTTTTTCAGCTAAGGCTTCATTTTTTTTCATGGTCAAGAAGGAGCGGTGTACCCGTTTCTCTGCTGTTGCAGGCGGAGAGCTGGACGATTCTTCAGGTTTTTTGGAACTATCTGGATTTTGTTCCTTAGTATTAAAATCATATTTAAAATTGGGATGTAGATAAATATTATCCATTATGGGATGAGCTGGAGTAGATGATTGATGTTTACGAAATTTCTCCAAATTGGCTTCACTTAAAACGGCCGTAGTGCTGGGAGTTTTATCTAAAACGGTCTCCTTAGGAACCGCACTTGAGGTTGTGGGAGAATTGGGGGAGTTAGCGGTACTAGCAGCGAGTTCTGGCAATACATGATTATCCACTGCCAAAGGCTTTAACTCATCATCTTCTTCTGACTCTTCAGAGCCCTCTATTGAAGAACCCATACCCACATCTATTCTTTCATCATTATTATCAGCCGAAGGAGAATTTCTGGGAGGAGGTGGTGACATAGGAGGTGCTGAAGGCTCTGCCAGATGCTCTAAAGATTCACAACTATCCTGAGATATATAATCCTCACCATTATTACTACTACAACCACTAAAGCCCACAGTCATACCCTCATCACTATCAAATTGTGAATCTAAAGATTGATCTTGAGATTCCAAACGTTGCAGTAAAGCCTGTGCAGATTTTTTAGCATGAAACCTTAAAAGTTTCGAAGGTAAGGAAGAGGATAAAGGTACCACAGCTTTTGTAGCTGAAAATTCAGGAGAAGAGCAAGAACTAGTACTGCAGCAGGGTTTTTCTTCTTGTCTTTCTTCAGTTGGTGAAGACTTTAAGGGTATTGCTTTTAAATCCTCTTGATCCTGGGATGTTGTTGAGGCAGTAGTGCTAGTAGTTATAGTTTCCGTACGTACAGTGGTCACCAAAAATGTATGACCATTTTTAATAATTTGACTGCGTACCTCACAGGTTTCTTTATTTTTAGCATCATCCGTTGCAAGTTGTATAACTTCCTCTGGCTGAGGCAGGGGTTTTTCGTGGGTTGTAGAAGGATCACTCATGTTTTCTTTTTGTATTTATTAAACTATAAAACGTTTCTATGAGAAACAAATATCGTATTTCACTTTTTGATTTTTTTCTTTTTTTTTTTTTAAGTTTCAATTTCTGTAATCCAATATTACAAAATTTTTTTTAGTTTTTGAAATATTATCTAATATCGTGTTTTGCGGTTTTTGTTTTCGACCAACTTGAACTTCAATTATCTCTCCTTTTAAGCGTGTGCAAGAAACGTAATTGGCAAAAACTAAATACAAGATATATATATATTTTTTTTAAGCTGGCTGGCTGACTAATGGTTTTTCATTAAGAGCTGATTTTCATGTGGTTTTTCGTTACGTTTATGATTACTCCATCTAACAAATAAAAACGAGAGTTTGTAATATAAAACTTGTATAGTTTTTTTGTTTTTCCTGCAATCAATTGCAAATCATAGTTACTAACAACATTTAACAGCTTCCAAACAATTGTTTTTTACAACTGCAAAAGAGTTTATATTTCTTAACTTTCACTTTCTAATAGACTTTTAACAATTTTTGTTTTTTCTTCTTTTCTTTAAATCTGCCAAGAGGTCGATCGATGATGGTTTGTGTTTGTTTATTTTTGTTATTTATAATTTTATTTATTGTTTTTTATTATTATTTACGTGCTTTGTTTTCAAGGTCGTTGCTTTAACGGTATTATTTTTCTATTTTGTTGATGTTTATTCATGATATTTGTTTGGTGTATTTCTGGCGTCAGAAAGTTTGCTAAGAGTTCGTTCGCCAAACGTTGTTCACTTCACCGTCCAACCAAAATAGAGAGGGGCACTCAAAAGGTTTTCTTAATAAATTATACAAACTTCGTTCATTGAACGTTAGTTACAAATGTTTAATAATGTTATTTCGGTTTTTTTTTAAATATTTCTTTTTAACCATTTATAGATGTTGTAATGTGAAGCTCTTAAACACTGAAGGGTTTTTTTTTTTTTTTTAATTTTTATGTTGGATAATTTGGTTTGTTTTAGTGTTAAACTTGGCTAAGTGAACGTGCTTAAAATTGCAACCGTTTAAATAAAAAACATGTTTGAAGAGACCCCAATATTTTGATTTTTATTAGTGTGCTTCTTTTTGTTTAACAATTTAAATAAATAACTGATGTTCATTGCATTTAAACAAATCAAAGTAGGTTTTAGTATTTAGGGCACTTTTTTTTACTACAAGCAGACACCATTGTATACATGTCACCATTTATTAGATAATCAAATAATTAATGCCAAAATGAAACCATCACTTTTGTTTTTTTTTTTTTTTTTTTGTTAATTTATTTTATTTAGAAATGTTAATCACGTTTTTTCATTTTAATCGTTTTATGGTTAACACTTAATTTTATATTTATTCTAACATTTAGTACATAGTTTATTTTATGTACAACTACTTCATCAAACACACATTAAAAAATTTTATTTAAAAAATTTCAAGTTCAAGCTTAATTTTTTTTCCGTTTTCCTTAATTATTTATTTTAAAATTTATTGATTTTATTATAAGAATTTCTTTTTAAATTATTAAAAAATGTTTAACCGTTAAAAAAGTGCAAAAAAAGTACTTTTTTAATTTATTTAATTACGAGAGAGTTCATGCAACGCTGCAACACGGAGATAGACTGAAATTGCAAATTGATTTGAGGTCGGTTAAATACCCTCTGCTTTTGTTAGTGTTGTTTATAGCGTTTGTTTAATGTATTTGTATGGGAGGTTTGTAAATGTGTAAGTGATTCAGTTTTTGAGTTTTTATGAGCGTTTTTTTTTTCGAATGCGTTTGCCTTTTTGGTTGTGCTGTGTATGTCCGTACGTCTGTTTGTAGGTCTGTTAGTTTCCTCGGTCTTGATATACTATGATTGGGTGACGTTAAGTCTTGTAAATGATTATTGTGTAATGATGCCAGATTAGTGGGAATTATAGTTGTTGCAAAAATACCGACATTTTTAGAAATTTTATCCAATACATTTGTAATAACATTTTCGATATTTTACTTAACCCTAAAATACTAATGTATGTAAATTTTATGTATACATAATCAAATCCTCATTACTTTCGTGTGTGGAAATCTACCCAGCAAAAAGTAAGTGAAAAAGTAATGATTTTGGAAGGAAGTACCTAGTGGTGAAAAAGAGCTGCAGAAGTTCTTTTTTAACCCATGGTTGTCATTGATAGGATGTTATTCTTTTATACTTCTTGTTCAGTGTTTTTAAAGCAACTCTCTTTAAAAATAATTCTGTTTTTTCCCTATTAAAAAGTAATGATTTTGGAAGGAAGTACCTAGTGATGAAAAAGAGCTGCAGAAGTTCTTTTTTAACCCATGGTTGTCATTGATAGGATGTTATTCTTTTATACTTCTTGTTCAGTGCTTTTAAAGCACTTCTCTTAAAACTGTGTTTATACAAATTTTTAAAAATAATTCTGTTTTTTTCCCTATTAAAAAATAATGAAAATGCTTTAAAATTTATTAAATTTAAATTTTGTTAGAAATTATTTCCATTTTATCCCGCTAAAAATTCATTTCTTTTCACTTTTTTGGAAGTAATTATTAAGAACTTCCAAATATGTTAAAAATAAGCATTTTATTTTTCTTTTGAAGTGAAGAGCTTCATCGTTTTTTGCTGGGTAATGGTATGAAATTCCCGAAGTTCTTTTTCTTCAAAAAAAAGTTACTACCTAAAATTTACGTGTCGTTAGTATTAAGAGTATAAATTTTATACTTAAATTTTACGTATCGTTAGTATTAACAATATAAATTTTAATATAAAGTTTGAAATGGCAATCAATTATATCTTTTCAATGAAATTAATTTAAAAATGTAAAGAAAATTATGAGCTGGCGACATTAGCGTTAATGAAAAATGTGTTAAAAATGTATCCATTATACAAAACACGAAATAATAGAACATATTGTCATGTTTGATAAACATCACAACTCTCTGGTGAACACCAGATCATAATTAATCATGACTTTTTAAAAATTATATCTTGGTATAATTGGAAGGCTTTTTAGTGTTTTGTTCTTATTTATTGAATTAATTTTTTCACTTCATAACAAAAATGCACTTATAAAAAATATGGTTAGTATTCAAGGGTTAAAAAAAAACTATACTACTATAATTGTTAAAGCGATATTTGAGTGATTCCATGCCAAAGTGAACACCAATCGGACTTGATATCACCGATGACTATGAAATTTACTGCAGATATTGGCAAATGGAATGGCTTTTTAAATCATGAAAGGAAAAGAAGCTAAAAACTTTACAAAAGTGTTTTTGTTTAATTGCTAATAACTTCTAAACTATACATGGCAGGTATCTAGTTTTAGTTTCATATTAAAAACAAAATTATTACCTTTATAAGGATGTTTATATTTTTATACATCAAAAGTTTAAAGGTCAAAGTTAGTTATATACAAATCAAATCATTATACCTCAAAAAAACGATATTTTAAAAATTCGGAAAAAATATGTAATGATGACGTAACTCCTTTCTACGCACGTAAAATTTGAGTTTTAGACTCATTTAATTTAGAAGATATGTACCAAAATAAAATCTAATTACTTATAACTTCTGAACTATGTATATACAATTTTATTTTAGTATCATTTTAAAGATAAAGATATTGCCTTCAAAATTATATGCTTCAATACGAAATCTCGATGTTATGCGTGGGCTAAGCTGTTTATATACAAATATATATTGATTTTACCATATATGCATTTTCGAGTAAATGTGCAAAAATATATATTTATACACATTATAAAGCAAAATATGCATTTTCGAGAAAATATGCAAACATATGCACTAACAAATCTATGCCATATTTTAGTCAAATGTCTGATTAATTAGTTAACAACATAAAATAGTTTTTAAATACTCCAGAAAAAACAAGCATTTGTAATCCGCCCCAAGTATCTTACTAAAAATGGCCATACATTTTAATGTTTTTCTCAAAAAACAAGTAAAAAATAATTTGTATAGAGATATCTCATTTTATTCTAAACACAATAGCAGTTCAAACTTTGATGTAAATCAAAAAATTTACATCAAAATCAAAAATACGAAAAAATAAGGAAAATAAATTTAGAAATGGTGAATAAATCTTTACGTAATTAGAATGTATATAAAATATTATTATATATTAAGAAAGTTACGTTCTTCTGCTTTATAAATATGTTTTAAAATCTTAAATTGACTTTAAATTTATGAAGCACGAGTACGTTATTTTTTTTTTTTTTTTGCCACATCTCGAAATTAAAGGGGTTTTGGAATTTTTTTAAAATTGTTTTGTGATGTCCTTACGAAGGTCTATTGTTTACATTATGTCATTTTCCGAGTAAAAATAAAAAGTGTAATTTTCTAACAGCTTGTTAATAAGACGATATATTTTTTTAGAGCCGAAAAATAAACGGCTTTGAAATTGAAAAAATTATGACTACATTTTTTCCAAAATAACGGGTATCTTTACAGAGACGAGTTTAGATTTAAAAAAAAAATCCTAAACACCAAATAAGACTATGTACAGGCCCTCCCGATTTTACCTAATTGGAACCAAAAGTTTGACTTTAGTCTATATGTTTTAAAATCCTAAAGACTAATTCGAAAACTCTAATGTATTTCAAAGAGTTTTCCAATGGATTTTCAACACATGCTTATTGCATAGAAAATAAAAAAATAACAAAAATTATCTTAATTGACGATAAATCGACTTTCTGATGCCAAAAAGTCAACATGACGATAATTGTCGAAGAAAGTCGAAAATAGTCGGAAAATTACGGAAAATTCGAAATAGTCGGAAAAAGTCGGATGGTTGGATGATGTATAAAAAATATAATCATCCAACCCTTCGTATCGTAAATACATATTTTTTGTGTGTAACTGGCACTTTCATTGGATAGATTGTATGTGAATTAATCAATATATTTAATTGCATTGAATTGATTTCATATTTTTTAAGTTTTTATGAGACAAATAACAAAACAGACTATTTACAGTCAAAAGGTCAAAAAGCCGACTTATTGTTCCAATTAAACCCTAGTCAACATCTAATGTAAATATAATTGTGAATTTTTCTGTAATAAATGCACTTATATGGTAAATTATCTATTTTATGGTCACTAAACAATAATTTTCAATGGAATTTAGAAAAAAACCCGAAGATCGCTTAAAAACAAATTAGCGATTTTCCGGTATTCTCCTTTACCACCAGCAACTGGTTAACACGCTTTTTAAAAATCTTAATAAAATCCTGAAATCCGAGTAGGTATTCAAAATCAATATCTTTTATTTTTCTATTAATTGATGTTCAATTACACTGGTCGACAAAAAATTTTTTTTCGAGCTCTTTCAAAAAAAAAAAAAATAAAATATAATAATAATAATAAAAAATATGTAGACAAGATGGAATTCCGCATGCTAAACTCGAATCCGCTTTCAGTTTTTTTCCATCAGGTAGAGATTTTTTTTATGGGATTAGATGGAATTTAACGTGCATGACTACTATGACCCCGCCTTTAGGCAGTCGCACTTGTATAACTCGAGAACGGTTTGTCCTATTAAGATAGATATTACTATTTATTAAAATCGTGTAAACGGTTCTTGAGCTATAGCCTAAATTTGACAAACCATTCTCGAATTTTATAGTGTGACCGCTGAATAAGGTGATGATATTAGTAGAGTTTTTCACGGGAAATCCCGGGACGAGAATTCCCGGGAATCCCGCCAAATTTTCACTCCCGTAATCCCGGGAAATCAAGCGGGAATTCCCGGGATTTCTTGTGTATGCAAAATGTTTATATTTAACAACTAATATATGGATATTTTAGTATATAATGTGTTTTTACATTTGTTTTTATTTATTTAATTTGATTTGTTAAAAGTTTAAATATTTTTAAGGAAATTTCTTAATTTGTTTGATATTTTTCGTATAACAGTTTGAAGACAAAATATCGTTTTTTTTCTGAATAATAAAAAAAAATGATTTTCAATTTTTTTCATTGTGGTCAAAAATAATATTTTTAAAATTCGATATTTAAGAAGTATATTTATTAAACGATTTGAAGATGCAATTTGCACGCATGTGAAAGTTGTAAGAGGAATCTTTTTAAAATGTCTGGAAACCTCAAACAACAACTTACATTTTTAATGCCCCAACGAAAACGTGAGACTAAAAGTATTCAGACTGTAAAATTCCCTGAGGTTTTCTTAACAACAAGCTTACTTCCATATAAATATTTAGAGATTTTTCCAAATAGGGTAAATGAAAACCAAGGTATTGATTCGACTTTCATATGAGTTGTTATATAATAAAAAGTATTCATTCAATATTTCAAAAAGAATTAGTTTATAATTTTATGATTAATTAGTTTATTTTAATATTTTTTATCTTTTATTTAACTGAATATTAAAATTTTTAATTATTTAATTTCGACGGGAATTCCCGGGATCCCGGGAAATTTAAAAATCAATCCCGATTTCCCGGGAGCGGAAAAAGTCCGGGAAAAGAAAAACTCTAGATATTAGTCATGTCCATAAAAAAAAAAATTAGTACGTGATAGAAAAAAAGTGAAAGCAGATTCTTGTTTAACTCGTCAAAATCCACCTAGTCCACCTATTTTTGTTTCAAGAAGAAATAAAAAAAAGTTTTTTTGCCCACCACTGTATTTCTACTCAATTGTATATAACATTGGTATTTTTACTTAACTGTGAATAAAATCAAGATTTATTCATCATTTTTGAAGATACATGCCTTATTTTATTCGCAGCATTACCAGCTTTAAGATTTAAGATAATAAAAATTTTTGATGTTTTCATTTATTAAAAGAAATTTTAGTAACAAAAAAATCTATTTTTTTTTTTTTTTTTTTTTTTTTTTGACACTTATTTTTTGACAGATATTTTTAGTAGGCATCTTTTGGTATATCACTTATATCAATCGTACACACAATTCTTGAGTTATAAGGAAATATACTAGAGTAATGGCCTTAAAAAAATCCAGACCTGATGGAAAAAAACTGAAAGCAGATTTGTGTTTAGCACATCAAAATACATCAAGTCCAACTATTCGTCTATGGTGGAGGATTTTTTGTCGACCAGTGTTATCGTATAAATTCATGAGGAAATTATTCCGAAAAAAAAAATTCTATAAAAGTTAAATATTCCTAAACTAATATTTACTTTTCAATTAGCCGATTTTAATCTTAAATAATCTGGCTACCTTAAATTTAGGCTTTTTTGTATTTGTTTTTGTTTTTCTTTGCAAAATTGTATTTAGTTACGTTACATTTCGTATACGCCACGCACATTCATGTAATAATAACAATTGTTTGTTGCTCTTTATCTCTTTCTCTTTAATTTTTTTGTTACTCACTTAATGTAGATATTGCTCGCAAAATTGTTTTTGTATTTGTTAGTATGTTTATTATATTTTATTGAATTTGAATTACTTCCGTTTTTTTTTTTGTCAGGCTTAATTTAAAATAAATATGTATTTCTCTCATTGGCCAGATAATACATGATCTTACCTTTTTTTCATATATATGAAAGTGTGTCTGCATAGTCGAGGAAATACATATTAAAGGATAATTAGAAGGTTTTTAAGATATTAACAGGTATAATTTTAAGTGTTTAATAATGATTGAATTTTTTTTTAAATATTATTGAATATTAATTGAATATAAAAAACTTATTTATTAATTAACATCTAATTGTTTGACAACACTTACCCCCTGTTTTTATAAAACGAACGAAAAATTCGTTTCGTCAAAATGTATGGAAAACAACAAATAAATTTAAAATTTATTTGTTGTTTTCAATGTAAATTGTCGAAACGAATTTTTCGTTCTTTTTATAAAAACAGGGGGTTATTCACTTAGTAAATTATTATTAATATTTTTTATTTTATTATATTTTTTTCTTTTGTTTGTTTAACCTTGTTCTGTATTTCCTTTTATTTGTTTCATTGTTGATTTTAGAAAGAAGAGAATCTCTTTTCTCTTTCAAATTTAATCGATTTATCTTCTGTAATAACGGAAATTTAGTGCAACCTTGTTCAACAAATTGTTTATATATTTTTCATTGCAATTTTCAATTAATTATTTTCAATTTCTTTTAAATTTTCTTTTAAATTTATAAAAAAAAAAAACACAAAATAAAAATAATTTTGCAATTAAACTAAAAGGTAAGAATATGCGTGTATTTCTAGTTAAGTAAATTCACCTTGAAGATGCCAAATTTTTCTTTTTTTTTTTAAATTAAATTGAAGGCAAGGTAATTACACATACATACACTTAAAAATAAGTAGTTGATTGTTTCAATCTTCTATGCATTTAAATAAATAATTAATTGTATATAAAACTTACTTTTGTCACTATTCATAAATTTATAAAACTATTCGTTGTATAAAGAAATTATTTTAAAAGAATTGTTAAAAAAACTGATTTGTTGCAAAATGCTTGCACTGTGTACTGAATGACCGATTGATAAACTTTGTTGTTATAAACAAATTTTCAAATTATTTCTATAAATTTCTTTAAGAGGTAGAGGTAAATGGAAAAAATGTTAAAGACCAAAAAGGGTTGTCAGGTTGTTATAAGATAAATGAACTTAATTGTTGGGAAAGAGATTTTAGAAATTACTGAATTTTATTTTTTCATAATAATTTATCTCATTATCTCTACTTCTAGTAGAGTAGAAAATAAATGAAAGAAATTGAAAAAAAAAAATTAAATAGGTATAAAATTTTTTAATAAATTGTTTATTTCTAACAATTTCATAAAAATCTTTGTTTTGATTTAAAGACTTTAGTCCAAGTTTTGGAATTTTGACACATATAGGCAAAAGTCAGAATTATGATAGTAAATAGGTCAAATATATACAGTGCTGTACAGAACATAAGCAACAAAATTAAAGTTATCTTAAATGTTGAATTATTTTTTAAAGTATTAAATTTACAATAAAACTAATTTCGTAACATTGTTAAAATATTTGGGTACTAACAAACATTTGCACCTTAAAAGATGTGATTTTCTTTCTTTTCGCAAAAACGAGAAAAATATTGTGAGTTCACCATATGAAAGTGTGCATATAAAAAGCAACAAAATTTCCAATTGCAAAAATTGACACAATATTTTAAAATTTATTGCTATTTTTTTTAAGTAAATGGCATTTTTATAGTAAAAATATCGGAATACAGTATTATTTACACATATTTTTTATTTTTTTTGTTATTTTTTCTTTTACTTATAGTTTCTTTTTATAAGAATTATGATTTGTGACAATATAGGCCGATGCAATAAATTTTAAGTTTATTTGGAATAAGAAAAGTGGAAAGTAACTTTATTTTATAATACAAATTATAGAATACTGCTTAATTAAGGTAAACAAATTTATTTTGAAAGCACAATTTAAAAAATTATCACTTTTCAATGCATGTAAAACGACTTCCGCTAAAAACTTCGTTCAGATATTATTAAAAATAAATAACAGGTTATAAAAACGGATTTGTCTACAGATAGGTTATATAGACTCTAAGGTTTAATATATACTATACTCAAAGTCCATTGAAAGCATTTAAAGAAGTTACAGGCTAAGCAATATAGCACTGCTCACTAAAAAGCTTATTCAATAAAAGTACATTTTTTTATTTCTATTTTTATACAAGAAACAATTTATAATTTCATATAAATATGTTGCTTTCTTCTTGAAATTAACAAAATTATTTAATTTAAAACAATATTTATATGTATCCACTATGACCGGATACGCAACGCCGCGCAACCCGCTATACTGTCAAGGTGTACATCTTAAATCGCACAATTCCAAAAAATGATTTTGGGCAGAGAAAAGATGTAATAATGACTATGCCCTTTTCTTAGAAATTTAATAAAATTTTGATATTTTTAGGTTAATAGGTTATTAAAAAACACAGAAATTTCGTCATACATAGAGAAATATCTTGTTTAATTCTATGTTTTTACATGAAAAAAATGAAAAATATATTTTAAAACTTTTGAAGGATTGCATTAAATGTCAACGCTTAAAACTTTTGCTTAACATTTTTTAACCATGTGGTCTAATACTCAGACGCAACAACTGTGGAAGGTTTTTTATGCAGCCTTAAGACTAATGCAATCCAACGTGTTGTTTAGTCAGCAAATTCAAACGGAAATCATTCCAGAGAAATCAACAGTTTAATCGCATTAAAACTACTAAATTTTACGGAAAATGTAAAATATAGAACAAAATGAAGCAAAATATAATTATGTTGCTATTGTTGTGCACACTCCTGTACGAAGATTGCAGTGTTTTATTCCAGTTTTTATTATAAGCCAAAGTTAAAGTTCTTTAAATGTGTGTTTTTGTTAATCCTTAAATATGTATATAATTTGTTCTGCACAGCACTGTATATCGTCCATTCCATGAGAGAACGCCCAAGAATATTTTTTATGTCTTCCGATTTTGCTAATATTTGCCATACGCATACCCTATGGAGCCATTTAAATATCTCCATTTTTATTTTTTTGAATTTTGAAAAATTCGCGAATTTATTCACTATTTTGATTTTCTCGAAAAGTCAAAAAATCGCAAAAGTGTGTAACTTTAAACATCAATATATTTAAAATCTGTTAATGGATTTTTATTATTTAAATTGCATATATAAGAATAATATGTTCATTAGAGTGCTCCAAAAAAAAGTTTTTTTTTGGGTTATAAAAATACGTCGTGCAAAAAATTAGGGCAATAGGACTACATTAACTGGTGCCGCAACGGCTCTGAAGTTTGAAGATGCATTTACAAGGGGAAAATATGCATTTTTTTCAGTTTTCACAAAAATTTTGTCATTAAATAATTAATTTTGCATTTTATTGTAAAGGAATCGTAATGTACACAGAATTATTGTTATAAAAAAATATAAAACACAAAAATTGGTTGAAAAATGTAAAAGTTATTGAAAATTCCTCAGGCCATTAACTTGAGTTCGAAATGTGACAAAAAAATAAATATATTTTTAAAAAAATTCGAATAAAATAATTGTATTACTTAAAATACATCTTTAGTTACTTGAATATGAGTTTTTGTCCTTATAGAATAACGTAAACCTGTTCTCAGCTATGGTCAAAAAATTTTGATATTTTCAACGGTCGTTTCAAAACTCAAATTTCAGTTTTTTTGATACTTTGTTAAACAAATTTCAATATTTTTGGGAGATCTCATAGGGACTTATGGACAACAGATTATGGAATAAAACAGTAAAAAAATTAGGTCAATACCTCTTATAGTTTGCCTGTACCTGCATTTTGAATTCGGCGGATTTCGAGAAAAATCCACTTTTATGCAATATTTTGGCAAATCAGCCATTTTATTACATTGTTGTGTATTTTAAATAGAACTTTTTTAAAATTTTATAATCCACATAATTCTAAATATAAATCAAGTTTCATATAATTTGGACGACATTAACTCATAAACTTTAAAGGTCAAAAGTCAAATTTTGTAATATTTGCAACTTTTGATTGAAACTAGTCGAAATTTTATCTATTTTTCGGTAGATTATCATAAAACTTAAGAAATTTATTTATTAACAACCGATATTTACAATTATAGTGAAAAAAAATGAAATTAACACTTAAACGGCCTTGGGGTCAAAATTACCCCGATGATTTAAAAACATGCCAATTTGAATATATTTCAATAAAATCGTTTGCAATCCCATTAATTCAGCAAATTGATAAAAAAAAATAGACATTTGTGAAAACTGAAAAAAATTCATATTTTCCCCTTTTAAATGCATCTTCAAACTTCAGAGCCGTTGCGGCACCAGTTAATGTAGTCCTATTGCCCTAATTTTTTGCACGATGTATTTTTATAACCCATATAACAATTTTAGTGGGGGGGACGGCCTGTAGGATAACATTTTTTTCCTTCATACAAGCTTGGAGCACTGTAATGTTCATTATAAATTTAGTCATTTGAAAATAATATTATCATTTAAAAATGCATTCATAATGCAAATGCAATTTTAGGATGCATTTTGTTAAAAATCAATATCTTTACTATAAAATTGGAACATTTTTAAAAAAAGGTATTTTTTCTAGTTTCTCCCAAAGCAACATATAGAAAATGTGGTATAATATAAAAGGTATTTGAAAGGCGCGTCCATTGGTATTTAAAACATATCCAAGAGTAATCTCAATATTTTTTTATTCTACGAAACATTTTATTTTTTAAAGTTTTTTCACAATATTGTTTGTTATTTTTTTTAGCCAACCCACGTTAAGGTAAAATGTGTCAAAAGTGAATTTAAAAATTTAAAGTTTTGTAATAAAGTTGGGTACCGAATAAAAGTAGACAAAATTATGTATCAATATCAATTAAAATCTTTAAGCTAGGTTGTGCTGTTTTCTTATAAGGAGCTGTCAAAGTTAAGAACTTTTTTACATTTTTGAAAAATATTAAAAAAAAAAATCAATTTTTATTAACTTTCAATGTATTTATTTTAAATAAAAAGTATTTTAAAGTAAAAATTTAAAATGAAACCATCAACTTCAGATATTTAAGTGTGCTTTTCTTCAAGTATTTGTAAATTATATTTTATCCTAATATTTTTTTATTTTTTTGAAAATTGTCCTAAAATACACTAATTTTCAACTTTCATGGAATGCAACTTAAAATGTTACAGGATGTTTGTTCTGAAAATTTTCTGGAAAATAGTATATATTGTCCACTTTAATATTATGAAAAAAAATAATAGTGTTTTACTTTATTTAAATACAGCAATTGAAAAAAATTAAATAGTTTAATTAAATTTGATGTAAAATTAATTAAAAATTAAATTAACAATGTTTCAATTTCATTAACACAAGACTGTCTAAGGAGTGCGATCGAAAAAAATCTTAACAGCTATAAAATTCAATAAATTGGAAACGATTGATGTTAGAGTTTTGATTATTTTTTTATTTATTGGATAATATACTACATATCACAGAAAATTTTGCTTTTATACTTATATCTACTGCTTTTAAAAACGTAGACCTTTTTTGGCAATCCTTCCATTAGAGATTTGATAGTTGTTTCAGTCACTTTTTTGGAACACTCTGTTCATCTCCTTTTAAAATCTTTGATATTTTGGGTCACCTTTTTTGTCCTCTTCGATTCTCTTTTCACAAAATTCCAATATCTCTCCTCTGGTTTTAGCTCCGGACAATTTAGAGAATTGACCTCTCTTGGTACAAAAATTATGTTATTGCTTTGGTACCACTCTAGTGCTTTTTTACGTAGCGACAAGATGCCAAATCAGGCTAAAAATATGTGGACACATTGTGCTATCTCATGAAAGGAAAAAGATTTTATTGCAAACATTCTTTGATGTATTTTACGGTATTCATAGAGCCCACTTTAATAAATGACTTGCTTCTTTTGCCGCAACTGCATAAATCTTGCCACACTACGAATTCTTTAGGAAACTTCATCAGCTTTTTGGTCCAAAACTTATCTTCAACATATCCTCGAGCACCAGCAATATACAAATTTTATCTTGAAAGCTGCAAAAAATCTTCCAGTACATACATTTCGTCGTTCTTTTTACAACATGAGTAATTTTGTATGAAATTTGATTTTAATTTCCGTTCCCTATTCTTGGTTTCTAAATTTTTTGCAGGATTCCTATCTGGAACTTTTTGGACTTTATATGTTCTTAACTCCGCATTAGCATCAAATAGTCAGAGCACTGAGCTAACCGGGCTGCTTTTCTACCAGTTGTGTTTGGAGTTCTTTTCAAAATGCATTCAATTTGTTTTGCCTTCCCAATATCATGTGGACCTTTTTTCTTCCCGAACCATGTTTCCTATCAATGGTCGAATTCTCCTGATATTGTTTAATAACCTTGGAAACCGTTTGACAGCAGACATTTATTTCTTTGACCTATTATTTGTGGGACCAATTTGAATTTTTTTGAAATTTCTTAATAATTTATAGCACGTACATTATTTTCGCCACTCATTTTGATCAAACTCACAATAAATCAACATGGTTGTCATTAAAAGTAATAACTGACATATTTTTCATAGCTGGTTAGGACGTTCCAGGAGGATAAGTTAGGTTGGCCTAACAGCAGTTTGAAGGAATTAATTAAAACACTTGTTGTCAATTCTTCTTCACTACTATCAAATTTATAACAAAGAAAAAAAAAAAAAAAAAAGTTGATCAAATCCAAAAACTATGAAGTTATTAAAGGAAATATTCACAGAGTACAATATTTTGGAGAGTATCATAAAAACAATTAATCAAGTCTACTTCAGAACAAATGTAAATTGAAAATATAAAAAATTTATAGTTTAAAGATCAGCGATAAAGTGAAAAGAAAATCAATTAGTGACACACAAATTTTTACTTCGTTTTCAAGATAATTGGCAGTTATATGTGCCCCTATAGCATACGCTCCCTCTTCTACCCTATATTCTTAAACTCTTAAGGCTCCATTACTCTACCGTAAATGTAAATGTAGCGAATCAGCTGACACGTTTTGCTTATGAGAGTTATGTGTGTATGTGTACTAAAAAACGTAAATGTTACGTAGCAACCTAATCAAATTAGGTCGCTCTACGTTTTTACGTGACAGCTGTAACAACAGTGTTGACAGCTTTTTATTTCATTATACTAAATCTGCGTAAAAAAATCGCTGTAAAAGGTTTATCAATTGGACAATTAGTTTTGCTGTTTTCTTCACTAAAAAATTGTTTAAATAATTTAAATAAGACGTAGAGTCGAATATTTAATTTAAAATTCAAAATTTTTGTCATAAAAGCACAAATTTCGTTTTGTATACGAATCGCTGAAATATAAACCAATAAATTTATCGATTTTCAATTTGAATTTGATCCACTGGAAATATGTGTAATTGACATCACCGATGTTGATGTGTACAAAACAACAACAAAGTATTGGCTACATTTACGTTTTTAGAGTAATCATCCACTTACGTTTCCCTTTACATTTACGTTTTTATATTTACATTTACGGTAGAGTAATGGAGCCTTTAAGCCCAAATAACATTAGCGCGTAGGTAGCAGCAATGTGTGCTGACACAATCAGATGATATTATAAAATGCTCTGTATGTTGTGGAGTTAATTACATTTGATCAGCAGCAGTTTGCAGTGCTGTTTTAATTAGCCCTGTTTCTAAATTCACTGCGCTGCTCTCAGATTGAGAGCGAGACAAATAGAGTGAGTAGAGAAATGGGAGACTCAAATACAAAAGTAGAATAAAGGGAGATGGTGGCTATAAATTGTCGCTGCCTACACTTAAATGTAATTATAACGGCAGCAACATGCTATTCTGACAGTGAACAGCTGAAAATTTTTGCTGATACTGTTGCTGACTACGTGTAAATGTAATTTGGACTTTACTCCTCATTTATGTCTTAAAATCCCTTAATTATAATACCTTTAAATATTTTATAAGACTGGGCAACAATATCATGCTTACACATTTGTCGTGTTTTTGTTAATATTTTACATGTGTCCTACCTCTAACACCTAATTTAAAATAAATATAAAAACTTGTGTGAAAAAGTAAAAAAAAAAAAAAAACAAGAAAATATTTCTTAAATCCTTGTCACCCGCAATATATGTCTATAAGTATAAGTATATACAGACTCTTAGTCGACCAGAATAACAATCA
Organism: Protophormia terraenovae; assembly: GCA_951394005.1. Lineage (NCBI taxonomy): Eukaryota > Metazoa > Arthropoda > Insecta > Diptera > Calliphoridae > Protophormia > Protophormia terraenovae. Next base: position 43,411,606 of record OX596077.1, on the reverse strand, counting down.
TCCAATTTGTTACTTATTTTCTTGAATATTGTTTAACATTTTTGTTTTGCCATACCATAAACAACACATCTTCCGTTCTAGTTTTTTTTTTTTTGAAACTATAAGAAATTATAAAAAGTTATGTTTTTTTTTAATTTTTGAGTATAAGACCAATTTGACCTTGCAATCCAATTAAACCTTGACGTAATACAAAATAGTAGTATGTATTACAAACATTTCCGATATTTTGCAAATATGTAATAATAATAATAATGATTGTTTACCTATAACAATAATAATTATAATTTTAATGAATTTTTTTCAATTAACTTTATTTCGTGTAAATTAACATACACAAGTAGAAGATATGATAATATTTCGCCGGTTTAGTATGCGCACCTGTTAAGTTGACATTTTTAATTTTACAGGAGAAAAAAAATTGTATAACATTGATTGCTTTTAATACTTTAAAAATCTGTTAAAGCAAAACGGCTTGCCGTTATCGATAGATTACAAGATTATGCTATTAAATTCCTTAGCTCTTTTCCTCTTAGGTTATATTAATGTTTTACAGCTAAAGATTGGATGCTTAAAATTTTTTTTCATTAATAATTTCCGAATAACTACTGAAATAAGAAATGAACAAAAAATTATTTTAATACAATTCAAAGATAATTTGAATCGGTATCTTAAGGAGTTAAATTTATCTAAATTAGACAAACCGTTCTCGTTCTCAAGGCTGCCAGATACTTTTTTTGGTCAACCCCAAATTTTTAAAAAAATTTCCTCAAAAAAACCCCAAAAAGAAAAAAACACTATTTTTAATTCAAAACAATTAAATTTTTTAAAAATTATTTGAATTTTGTATTAAAAGGGATTATTTTTTAGGAGTATTTATAAATAAGTACATTCATATTTATGTACTTAAAAAATACATAATATCATCAGATCGTTAGCAATATTAAGAACTGCCTGTGCAAGTCATTTATAGTAGAATGTACATTGAAATTATATACTTTTGGCTGAAATTCTAGTAAATTAGATGGAAAATCATTATCAAAACTTTCGTACCATTTAGTAAAAGAAAGTTTTTTACATTGAGTCTCATAAACATCAATTTGAATATTTTGGCATATAAATTTAATCAACACATTTTGTATAACACAGAATTTTGGCTGCGCTATTGAGTTAATACTAGAGTTGTTGGGCATAATCGTTCATTTTACTGTTTCGTTCACATCGTTCAAAATTGGAAAATGATTCAGTTCGTTCATCGTTAATTTTATATAGATGACAAATGAAACAGAGTCTGATCGACTCTTATTTGAATGATGAGACAACAGATGAAACCGTTTTATAGAATACTAAATTAGAAAAAATAATGGATAAGAATAAATTTAAATTATTATTAACAATTATTTATAAAAGTATACTAAAAACATACCTAATTAATTAAGAAAATAAATAACTAATTTAAAGTACCAAAAATGTGTCTAAAGAATATAAAAACAATTTAAAAATTAAAGATATGAATCAAAAATAAAGAACGAATCAACATCGTTCATTTTACAGATTCGTTCAATTGAATCGATTCGTTCGTTTATCAAAATACTTATAAAGTTTAAACATTTTGAGATTTTCATTTAATCGATTCACCATTTCAAAAATCAATTTTTTAAAATACTGCAAAGAGTTCTGCTTTAAAGTTGTTCTCAAATTTGGAGCCAAAAATCAATTGCGTTAATTGTCGTTTTAAATCTTTACTATTTGATAATACGATCACTTTTCATATAAAACACCTTTCAAACCTTTCAAACATTTTAAAAATTACAAATATATGAATAATATCATAAAATTAATGAGGTATTTATCGATGCCAGATTAAACTAATTAAAACTATTGCTAAAATTACACAGAATTTTTCCAATTCTATTAATTTATCAAAAGATGCAACTATATCAAAGTTTCCCCGAAAAAATCTCCACTATAATTTTAATATCCCCAACAAATTCCCCAAACCCAATTTTCATCCTTTTCTGCATCAAAAAATCCTCTAATCTGGCAGCCCTGCTCGTTCTAGTCATGCCACATGACTCATGCCCATAAAATATCAATATGTGATGGAAAAAAAAAGCGAAATCGGATTCTTGGTAGCACGTTAAGTTCAATTCAATCAAATGTTAAACAAAAAAAGAAAAAAATAAAAAAAATAAAATAAATAATGATGATACTTAACTTATTTTAATCGTATCATTAGTAAAAATTGAGATAAAAATGATAAACTGAAATTTTTTTGATGTTTTAGTTTTTCAAAGGATATTTTAGTAAAAAAAATCTTTTTTTGCGTCAACAATTTCGAAATAAATCTGAAACTATTGTGCTGATAAAAACAATAATATTAGAATGACTTAAAGTCAATTTTTTGGTGTATAATTAACGTGACCAGACGTTGCGCTTTTGGCGCGATTATACCGCTTTTTAAACTACGAACTTGCCTAAAAATTTTTTCCGCTAACTCTAACAATTACTTATTCGATTTCCGTATTTACATTTTCTATAATATTCTTACCAATATATAAGTGTAACTAAAAATAATTTTTTCCACTGGAAAGTTGATATGTAATTTTTTACAAATCGTTTTTGATAATTAAAAGTTTTAAATATTTTGTTACGCTGATCATCTTTTCTACTGACTAATCTTAAATGTACTTTGTGTGTGTGTGTTTTTTTTTTTTCTCATGACTTCGATGTAGGAAGACCTCCCAAAAGATATGCATTATTAGCTTGTTAAAATATTTACAATTTTTTTAAAAAATCTTCAGTTCTCTGCCAGTGAATGAAAAATCTCAAGTCTAATATATTTTGATCAAAAAAGTTAGAATTTTTTTCCAGAAATAGGTTTAAAATTTTAATTATTTTAAGAATGTTAGAATAAAATATAAATAGATTTTTTGAGGAAGGAATTTTGTCCTTTCTGAGAGATTTTTAGATTTTAAAAACTCATTTCGAGAGAACATTTGTGTGGGTGATATTTAAATATTTTTTACCAATTTTATTTACCAAAATGTGCCATTTCAAAAAAATGTTTTGACATGAACTTTGATCTCAAGATTAACATGGATATTTGCATATTGTACCTTTAATAAATATCTGAAACCATATAAACGATGTGCCTTTGTTTCGGATTGGATACGAATATTGTTGGCAGCCGATTCAATAAGGTGAAAAGGTAACAGTATATCAGATTATTTTGATAAAGATTTTTAGAGGTAACGGTATTTTTAGTATTTCGGTAGAGGTACTCGTATTTAACGTTACCGGTATATCGAGTAATTTCAATAATGGTATTTTATGGGTAACTGTTGTTTCAGAAATTTCGAAGCATCGATTCAGAACTTTATTACAAATAATAATATTTCTTAAACCCAAAAAAAATAACGCTAACGGTATTTTGGCGGTTTTTTTTTAGCGTTATATATTTTAGCGGTAACCGTATTTTCAATTATTGCGGTAACTGTACTTAATTACCGTAAGTTGAATGGTTTTTTAGCGGTAACTGCAACCAGCCTTGGTTTTATTGTTAACGGGTCTAAGAATTACACTGGTCGACAAAAAAATCCTCCCCCAAAGACCGGTAGTTGAACTTGATGAATTTTGATGTGCTAAACATGAATCTGCTTTCAGTTTTTTTTTTCCATCAGGTCTGGATTTTTTTTTATGGACGTATCTAATATTTCGCCCATAGTAAGGCCATTACTCTAGTATATTTCCTCATAACTCAAGAACGGTGTGTACGATTGACACAAACAGTGTTGCCAATTTAGCACTTTTAATGCTAGATCTAGCACTTTTTAAATTCGTTTAGCACCAAAAAAGCGAATCTAGCACCTGGTACTTTTTCTAGCACTTTTTGAATTATTTTTGGCATTTTTTTTAAAGCACTTTTTGTACATTTTTTTAAAAATTAATTTGTAGTTTTGTACTGTAAAAACATTATCAGTTTTTTTCAAAAATTAAAACTTCAACTAAGATTTTATGTTTTTAACAATGGTTACTAATACGATCTTTAAGGAATGTGTTTAGCAAAATAAACTTTGTAAAAACCAATACAATTGTAAGTAGTTAACCTAACAAATAAAATTTTGGCAGTATAGTAAACTACAATAAAACAAAATTTTAATAAATTTTTAATGTCCTTGAAAATTAAAATATTTATAAGTACATATTTAAACGACAATTTAAAACATCATAACATGACATTAGGGCCGTTTACTGATTACATTTTAACCCAAAGTTAAAGCCTAATTGTAGACAAATTGATTAGTTTGTGTTAAATGAATGTAATTTTATTTTATACTTTAACTCTTAGTCAGTGTTGCCAGGAGTTGAGAAAAAAAGCCAAATTGTGCTTTAAAAAAGGTTAAAAAATGGCCTAAAAAATAAGTCCAGAAAAAAACTAATATTTCTTTTTTTAATTTTAAGGATTATTTTTCTAGTTGTCGTTATTTTTTTATGTTTTGTAAAAAAAAAAAATTGTAATACATTAATAAACAAAACGAAAATTTTTCAAAAAAATCCTATACAAATTTGTATTATATTTCATTTGAAAAATAATTCATGTTTTAAATTGATTTTTTATTTTATTTTTGAACTAAAATTCCTTTTCCATTAAGCATTTCCAAATATTTTTATAATTATATTCATAAATAATTTCTGTAAGAAGTAAGTCCATAAAATTTGTTAAGTTATTTAAGATTTGGAGTGTGAAGCGCCGCAGTAAAAAATTTCTGTTAAATATAAAAAATTTTTAAATGGATGTTTCTATACAAATAAAATTAATAAATTTTTTTTTTCGAGCTCCTTCAGAAAAAAAAAATATGTAGACTAGATGGAATTCCGCATGCTAAACTCGAATCTGCTTTCAGTTTTTTCCATCAGGTCGGGATTTTTTTTATGGGCGTGTCTAATATTGTGCCCTAAATATGCCGATTACTCGAGTATATTTCACTATTACTTGAGAACGGTATGCACGATTTATATAAATGATACACCAAGATATGCGGAATAAAATTAGCTTTAAATCACTCTACTATCAAATTTTTTTCTGCTCAATAGTTTAGGAGATATTTCGAAAAAAGTGTCGGAAAAAATTTTTTCATGCAAAATTCAAGATTTATTTATTTTTACTAAAACTTTTTTTTTAAAAGTGAAAACATCAAAAATATTTAAGTTTATCACCTTTATCTCAAAGCTGGCAAAACTACGAGTAAATAAAGCCACGTATCATAAAAATTGATGCACAAATGTTGATTGGATTCACAGTTAAGTTAGGATACCCATGCATACCTATAGTGGGCAAAAAAAAAAAATTTTTTTTGTCTTAAATAAAAAAAATAAGTGGATTGGATGGAATTCAACGTGTTAAATAAAAATCAGCTTTTACTTTTTTTCTATCACGCATTGATTTTTTCTTATGGGCATGCCTACTATGATCCCGCCTTTACGCAGTCACACTTGTATAACTAGAGAACAGTTTGTCCAATTAAGATAAATTGAACTTTAATATATAGCATCCTAAATTCTCTTTGAGCTGAATTTACATAATTTTTTGTCCAGTTAATATTTCCGTAGTTATTGGGTAATTAGTACCGAAAATTTTAAAATTTATTTTTTTGAAAAGTGATGAAAATTTTGATCCATAACTCTGAAATTCTTGAGCAAATGAAAAATATTGTTGCCATACCTTGAAGACATTTTTCGTATGCATCTTTTTATGTATCACTTATCAAAATCGTGTAAAGGGTTCTTGAGTTATAGCCTAAGTTTGACAAACCATTCTCGAATTTTATAGTGTGACCGCTGAATAAGGTGATGATATTAGTCATGCACATAAAAAAAATCAGTACGTGATAGAAAAAGTGAAAACAGATTCTTGTTTAACTCGTCAGAATCCACCTATTCCACCTATTTTTGTTTCAAGAAAAAATAAAAAAAAAAAAATTGTTTGGTCACCACTGTATTTCTACTCAATTGTATGTAAGATGGGTATTTTTACTTAACTGTGAATAAAATTTAGATATATGCATCAATTTTGAAGATACATGCCTTATTTTATTCGCAGCATTACCAGCTTTAAGATAAATATGATAAACTGTAACATTTTAGATGTTTTCATTTATTAAAAGAAATTTTAATAACAAAAAAAAATCTAAAATTTTGCATGAAAATGATTTTTTTCGGACACTTATTTCAAAATAACTCCAAAACTATTGAGCACATGAAAAAATTAAGTTTGGGGAATTTGAAGATATTTTTAGTCCACATCTTTTGGTGTATCACCTTGATCAATCGTACACACCGTTCTTGAGTTATGAGGAAATATACTAGAGTAATGGCCTTACTATGGGCGGAATATTAGACACGCCCATAAAAAAAAAAAATCCAGACCTGATGGTAAAAAACTGAAAGTAGATTCGTGTTTAGCGCATCAAAATACATCAAGTCCAACTATTCGTCTATGGGGGAGGATTTTTTTTATTGACCAGTGTAATAGGAAATAAGAAATTATTGTCTTCATTGTTGAAATATAAACATTTTAGCCCTTTTAAGGCATTTTTGAAAATCAAAAATGGCTAGAGGTGTTCATTAAAAAAGAAAATGTTTTAAGTAATTTCATGAATATAATAACTTAATAATCTGGATTATTCGGTAATCCGGACGGCATTTCCTAACATTCCATAACTCTATAATGCGAATTAAACAATAAAAAGTCCTTTCTTATGAAAATTATAGTATAACTTAGAAAATACAATAAGAAATGATATAATTTAATATAAAAGTTAATTCCTTTATTTTCAGTTAAGTTTGTTCCAAAAATTCTTCAGTAAAAAGAGTATAAACTAACATTTTTTTTAGATTAAAAACTTAAAATATGGAATGTTAGTTAAAGTAAATTTTAACTTAATACCCTAAGTGTTTCACATATTAAATAAAAGATATATTGTGATAGAACATTTTAACAAAAGTGGACCAGAAAAAAGCATTTCGACAATCCGGATTTAGGTCTGCAATAATTATTCAGATTCTCGAGTTTATACTGTATTTGATTTCTATAAATGAAATTTTAAAAATCAAATTTTCGGTAAACTTTATTCAGATAACACATAATTTGTTAAATTATGATATAATTAGAAATTTAAAAAAATCCACTCAATAAATTTTGTTTAATTTCTAAAGAATCAATTTTTATTTTTATTATTTTATTTAATGTTTTTTTTTTAGCTTTAACTCTGAAAATAATGAATATATCTCTTTTTTTAAACAAATACAAATAGTTTTTGTTTTTAGAACTTTTTTCTAGCACTTTTTTTTTAAATTTTTAGCACTTTCTAGCACTTAGTAAATTCTAGCACTTTTTCCCACAAAGTTTTTGGCAACACGGGACACAAGTGATACACCAAAATATTTGTACTAAAAATATCTTCAAATCACCCAAACTTAATTTTTTTATATGTTCAATAGTTTCGAAGTTATTTTGAAATAAGTGTCCAAAAAAAAAAAAAAAACTTTTTCACGCAAAATTTTAGATTTTTTTTGTTACTAAAATTTCTTTTGATAAATGAAAACATCAAAAATGTTTCAGTTTATCATCTTTATTTTAAACCTGGTAATGCTGCGAATAAAATAAGGTATGTATCACAGTTAAGTAAAAATACCCATGTTACATACAATTGAATAGAAATACAGTGGTGGGCAAAACAAAAAAAAAAAAAAAAAATTTTTTTCTTGAAACAAAAATAGGTTGATTTTGAGAATCTGCATTCACTTTTTTTCTATCACGTACTGATTTTTTTTATGGGCATGACTACTATGACCCCGCGTTTAGGAAGTCACACTCGTATAACTTGAGAACGGTTTGTCCTATTAAGATATATTAAAAAGTAAAAGTTGATTCTTATTTAGTACGTTAAAATAAATTTTTTTGCCCACTAGTGTATTTCCACTTAACTGTAGGTATGCATGGGTATCCTAACTTAACTGTAAATGCCCTGCGGGAAATTTGTGGTACTTGCAGTAATGGACCGGTTTTTCTGTACAAGTTGAGAACCAATTGACACATAACTCGTCACCAAAGTTCCAATTGAGAACCAGTTGACACAAACACATTCACTATTAACATGCTCGTTAAGTGCGCAAATAGCAACTCGCACGCAATAACAATCAGTGACTGAGTGGTAAGCGTTGAAAACTATAAAACATAACATACGTCAGATGAACATGGGTTCGAACCGGGGTGCCTCCATCGACATTAACAAAAAATTATAAAATTAAAATAAACATAATTTAATAAAGATAATAATAAAAATAATGTTTAAAAAGTAAACAATTACTGAATTTTTATAAAATTTTTATTACAATAATCGTTACTGAATCTGTCCTCTTGGACCTGTCCTAGGACCTCTCCTGTGACCTGTCCCAAGGGGCTGACAACCCCATGTAAAAGTGACAGGTTCTTCTCATATAAAGTTCCGGAACTGGGACCGGTCACTAGCCCTGAGAACCTGTCACGTGACTAGTTTTGAACAGGTTCTCTTTACTCTAGGGTGAAATCAAGATTTGTACATCAATTTTGACGATACGTGGCTTTATTTACTCGTAGTTTTGCCAGCTTGGAGATAAAGATAATAAACTGAAACATTTTTGATGTTTTCACTTTTAAAAAGAAGTTTTAATAAAAAAAAAGAAATCTTGAATTTAGCATAAAAAATTTTTTTCCGACACTTATTTCGAAATATCTCCTAAACTATTGAGCGTATAAAAATTTGATAGTAGAATGACTTAAAGCAACATTCCACACATTTTGTTGTATTATTTATATAAATCGTGCATACCGTTCTCGAGTTATAGTAAAATATATTCGAGTAATCGGTTTATTAAGGGCGCTATATTAGACACGCCCATAAAAAAAATCTCGACCTGATGGGAGAAAACTGAAAGCAGATTCGAGTTTAGTGTGCGGAATTCCATCCATTTGGTTGCAGACAGAAAGCAATCAGATGGACGGACGGACATCGTAAAATCCACTCAGTGATTCTGAATCAAACAGTCCAAAGTTGTTTTTCTATGTATTACAAACATCAGCACTAACGCATAATTCCCCCATCACCTACGGTTGTGTAGGGTATAATGAGTATTTTAATTTTATTCTCTAACGTAGATGTCTGCTTAAGTAAACAAAAAAAAGAAAAAAAAAAAAAAAAACGGAGTCAAAAACTGTTATTTTTTGATTGATTTCTCCTGGAAAGCATGAGGAAGAAATGAATTTTGTGTGATACATTTTTTTTTTATCAATATAGGTATGTATCATGATATAACAACAGAAGGTAGAATCATTTGGGAGAGTTGTCATTCGTAATTCTTGTTAAGTCAAAAAATTTTAAAAATGAAAAACAAAAAATATAAATTACAACTAAAAGAAATATAAAATATTTTTGTTTGAACTTGAATTTCCAAATACTTCTTGCAGATTTCAAATATTTCTTGCAAAATTCAACAGCCGAATTCCATTTTTTTAAATTTCAGTCAAGAAATTACTGCTTATTTACTTTTAAATAAAATTTTCATATTTGTATAAAATTTATTCACAAATAATTTTTGAAGAAATTTTTTTTATTTTTGATGTTTTGTTTTTAATTTTTTACATTTTGTTTTATTTTATATGTGACTGTCTTTTCAGGGTAAATAAAATTGAGAACACAATTTCTAATGATTATACCTTCTGTAGTTATATTATGGGTATGTATGATAAAATATAATCGATTTTATATGTCAATTTAATAATGTATTTTTATTTTTCTATTTATCATTTTAAATTCTAAATGCATATTTACTTCCTATAAAAACAACAATGAAACTTACTACTAAAGTAGTTAATAAGAATTATGTTTGTTTTATAAATAAATAATAAAAAGTTTCAATGAAACTACATACATACTTATAAATTGTTAGTTATATTAAGTTTTTTGATTGACACGCCTTCAGAGACATCATGAAATATAACTTAAACTAGATAGATAGAAAAAACAAATTTATTGTGAAAACAAACAAAAACATATTAATTATAGCAAAAATATAAAATCATAGTTATTTGTCGAATAATACCAACAATTAGAAGTAAAAGTAAATTCTTAGAAACGTAGAACAAAATTATTTAACTATAAAGAATTATTTAAGGAAATTACTATTACCCTAAACCAATGCTACTTTTAATTCAAATTGTTAAGACTTTGTTGTTTATTGGGTCTTTAGGTGACAAGGCCAAATGGGATCTCAACCTACCTAAATAATACTTTAACAGTTTTAATAACTTTTTTTTTTTTTTTTTTTTTTGTTTGAGGTATTATATTTCATACATATTCGTGGTGATGTTTTTATTAAGTATTTATTTCCTTACCAAAAAACAATAAATAATAAAAACTTATTTTTATTTTTTGCCAAATTCAATTGTAGTTTTAAGCAGCCGACACTTGAACAATTGGCGAACAAAAAAACTTTAAGTATTTCTGCAATATGCTCAATAATAATCTTTCTATGTTATTAAACAAATAGTAGAAAAATAAAACAACATAAATGATAATAAATTAAATGTAGTATATTTTTTTTTTTAATTTTATATAAAGGTTGCTATTGTTGAGAAATTTATTATTTATTGTTGGTTTTTTTGATAAGTTTAAATATTAAAAAAAAATAATAATAATTGACATTGAAAACTCACTGTAAAGTAGTTTCTATACAGCATAACTGAAACACTCTTAAAAAATCCCCAAAAATAATAGTTTCTGAATATTTTGTATTTTTAATTTAGAAGGTTAATGATTTCAAAATTTCACGTGATTAGCATTTGGAGACATCTGTAAAATAAATTATCTAACGAGAAAAAATAATAGGAAAGAATACGAGTATAAATAAAATAAACAATTAAGAAGTGTTTAAGCGGTCCAGCCATATGGCAGGATACCCTACTTTATTGTACATGTAAAATAAAATTCGGGAAGGACCTGTGGCCCCTCCCCTTACATGGGACCTGTGGTTAATTGACGATCGATACTTGTATTATGTATAATATGTATTTTTATTCGGACATTCGGGGGGGTCGCAAAAATATCTCGAAAAATATTATTGAACACAAAATTAAATTAAAGACAAAAGTAAATAATTTAACCCCTTATTGCTAAAGTCACAAAACTTTTATTTCACAGAGAAATGTGCGGCCTCTAAAAATAAATTTTACTTAAACGACTTTATAATTGAAAGACGTAAAAGTCCTTTTAATACGAATATCGATAAAATACCAAAATCATTTCAAAAAGAGTTAAAATGTAACTCATGTCTTAAATTTTTATTCTGAATGAGCAGCTTTAAAAGCATTTTAGTTGAAATATAGCAAATAAACCGCGGTATTTTAACATAAGTGATTGGTATCGTTGAAAAGATAATTTTCTCTAGATTTTAAAATAAATCCCACCAAACAATATTAATGTAAAAATAAATAAAATATACATAAGGTTTTTTTATATTTTCTTAATTTTGTTCTTTGATGAATATGAACTTTTTAAATACTATTTTATTATTCAATAATTAAAAAATGGTCTAAATACATGCTAAAAATTGTACCATTCTGAAGTTTAATCAACATAAAAGGAAATTATAAATTTGAGAAAAAATTATTTTTTCCATGCATACCACTGTGTTGCCTAACGTTTCTGATGCCCCTAAAATTGTAGAATCTTATAAATAAAAGCTAGTTGGGCCAAATTTGAACATAACGTTAAAATTATTATGATGATTATGCACTTTAACTGAATTTCGGGAAGTACTTTATATGGACACTGTGGTCTAATGTGGACCAATTCCTTTGAAATTTGGTAGAGTAATTTATGGTTACCAAACAAGTAACAAAATTTCATCAAAATCTGACTCTAAATATGTCATATATAATAATTTAACTTCTATTCCGGGAATATTTTTATATGGAAGCTAGGTGAAAATGAGGACCGATCATAAACAAATTTTGTAATAATTTTTCATGTGTTAAAAATACCATTTACACAATTTTACGTTCAATGATGTATCGAATATTTCAAAATAGTTTAAAATCGAAATTCGCAAAATTTTAAATTAGAATATATAAATGGACATTCTGACCTTTAAGGTGTATATTAATGCTATCGATAATTCTGGATATTTATGTTACTTGTTTGCTTTCAAAAATTTTGAAACTTGAAAAAAATAGTAATTACACTGGTCGACAAAAAAATCCTGAAATAAGTGTCCAAAAAAAATAATTTTCAGTTTACCATCTTTATCTTAAAGCTGGTAATGCTGCGAACAAAATAAAGCATTATCTTCAAAATTGATGCACAAATCTTGATTTTATTCACAGTTAAAAATTCCCATGTATACATACAATTGAGTAGAAATGCAGTGGTGGGCAAAAAAATAAAAATATTTTTTTTTAACAAAAATAGGTGGACTAGATGGATTTTGAGGAGTAAAACAAGAATCTGCATTCACTTTTTTCTATCACGTACTGATTTGTTTATGGGCATGACTAATATCATCACCTTATTCAGCAGTCACACTGTAAAATTCGAGAAAGGTTTGTCAAATTTCGACTATAACTCAAGAACCGTTTACACGATTTTGATAAATGATACATCAAAAGATGCATACAAAAATTGTCTTCAAGGTATGTCAACAATATTTTTTATTCGCCCAAGAATTTCAGAGTTATGGATCAAAATTTTCATGATTAAAAAAAAAAAAAATTAAAAAATTAATTTTTCGCTACTAATTACCAAATAACTACGGAAATATTAACTGGATAAAAAAATTATGTAAACTTAGCTCAAAGACAATTAATTAATTAAAGACAAATCTTAATTGGACAAACAGTTCTCGAGTTATACAAGTGTGACTGCCTAAAGGCGGGGTCATAGTAGTCATGCCCATAAAAAAAAATCAATACGTGATAGAAAAAAGTAAAAGCTGATTCTTATTTAGCACATTAAATTCCATCTAATCCACCATTTTTTTATTTAAGACAAAGAAAATTTTTTTTTGCGAACTAGTTTATTTCCACTTAACTGTAGGTATGCTTGGGTATCCTAAGTTAACTATGAATCCAATCAAGATTTGTGCATCAATTTTTATGATACGTGGCTTTATTTACTCGTAGTTTTGCCAGCTTTGAGATAAAGATGATAAACTGAAATATTTTTGATGTTTTCACTTTTAAAAATAAGTTTTATTAAAAAAAAAAGAAATCTTGAATTTAGCATGAAAAAAAAATTTTCTGGCACTTATTTTGAAATATCTTCAAAACTATTGAGCGGATAAAAATTTGTTAGTAGAACGAAAGCCAATGTTATTCCACATATTTTGGTGTATTATTTATATAAATCGTGCATACCGTTCTCGAGTTATAGTGAAATGTACTCGAGTAATCGGCTTATTTAGGGCCCATATTAGACACGCCCATAAAAAGAATCTCGACCTGATGGGAGAAAACTGAAAGCAGATTCGAGTTTAGCATGCGGAATTCCAACCAGTCCACATATATATATATATATTTTTTTTTTTGAAGGAGTACGAAAAAAGTTTTTTTTTGTTGGCCAGTGTAATTAGTATTGATCTTTTAAAACATAGCTTTAACTTTTAAAAATACAAAATGTATTGCATTTCTTAGCTTAAGATGGACTGATTTTTGGTTTTTCTTATAGAATAACCATTTTTTTTAATTTAAATTTTTTAAATTTCTAGGGTATATTTTGAATTTTTAAGTGCATTTTATAGGCGCATATTTTCCAAAAATAAATGCATAGAAATCCGCCCCCTAGTAATTATACTAGCTTGATAAATAGTCAATTTGACCACTTTACGACTGCATTTTTGTTCAAATTTTTTTTTTATTTTTTTTACTTATTCTTAACAAAATTTGCCATCATAAATAGTAAAAAAAAATTATTTCTATTATAATGTCAGTTGATATTTTCTGTGTCCAAAGATCAACATTAACGTGGATCTTAAACTAATATTTTAGGGTGCACAAATGCTTAACTAATAAGATTTAGTGGTGTAGGGTATAAAAAATCTAGATATGTCAAGTTAATTTTTTTTTTTTTTAATTCATCTAAAAATGCCTTAGCATTTAGAGTTAAAGTCTGAGGATCACATGAAATTTCTCTTTACTTATACTTTTATTATTTTATAATTAATTATAATAACTTAAGACATACGTATGTCTTTAAAAATTATTTATTTGTCAATTTTTATTAATATTCTACTAAATTTTCTATTGCAAAATAATTAACCTCAAAATTTACTCCTAAACATATACATATAATTCAATTTCTTGATGACATTCAATCATATTATTATCAATAAATCATATTTTTATAAAAAACCTAAAATATAATTTATTTCATTTCATTCAATTCCACTAACAGAAATATTAAATAAGTTATAATGATTTAGCAGAAAAATTGAAACACACACACAATCATCAAACAGCTTAATAAAATATCATAAAACTTAATTCATAATAATTTTGGTTACGCATGCGCAAAAACCCGCACAACTAAGAAGTTAATTCAATTTAGTAAATTTTATGAAGTACGTTTGATCATTAATAATAGATCGTGTGTTTTTTTTTTTTTTTGCAGACAAGTGCTATATGTTATAGCAGTATATTGTATATGAGTCTGTCTATATGTCTTTCTCACCAAACATGATCACTAACCTACACCACACATGTGACTTTTTGTTGTTGTTATCGTAGTACTTAAGATTTTTTATTGTTCGCTGATAAACAATTGTTAACAATTCCCATACGATGCCAAAAATTATTATAAATATACTTTTGTTTTATAGTTGTTAGTTTATTCAAACAAAATCAGTTTAATATTAGGTGAGGGTTAAAACACATATATGATGCATTTTGTATTAACATATTTAATTCAATAGGTTTATTTAAATTATGATCAGACTCAAGATATACATATGATATACCCATTTCTATCAATAATACTTAAGAAATAACTTAATCGATTTTTTGAAAAGATGAACAGATCTATAAAAGAAAAAACTACATTCATAAATTCTAAGGAAGCAAATTATAAGTTAAAAAATATTGGTGTTTTTTTTTAAATTTTTAATAAATCAATTTTGTTAATATTTCCAATATATGAAAATATTACTGTATCTTAGGCAGAGTTGGGAGTAGTGCTCTAAATTGAGTGCTCTCAACTTTTCACTAAATCGAACTATAGTGAAAAAAATTTGATTTTTAACTATTTGCCATCATACAGTGGTTCCAAAACGCCTTTTTTTTGGAAAAAATATTATAACTTTTGAACCGTTAAAGATATTGCAATAAAATTTAACATGGTCAGAACTGAGGTATTTTGATTTGGAGGAGCTCAGGATAGTCCTTGAAAAACTCTACAAAAAATAAGCTTACATGTGTAGGTTATCTCTTTTAGTTTAAGAGATATTCAGGTCGCAATAAATTTTTACCTAATTTGCCTCGTTTTTTTAGTTTTTTTTTTTTTTTTTTTAACTTGGCGGGCTTAAATTGCACTAAAATTTCAAAATACCCCAGTCAAATAATTATATGTGCATACCTATAAAGTAATTTATTTTCTTCAAAAATAGGATTTTCAAATTCAAACCTTTTTTATATTTTTAATGTTTATTAGAGCTTTATAAGTCAAATGAAAAATTTATTTCTTATGTGTATTTTGTAGCAAAACTTAATTGATTTTAAAATTGTTCATAGAAAATAATTATATGTGCACGACAAGAATTTTATAAAAATCCTTTATTTAAATAAAGTTAATTTTCAATATTCATGAAAGTTGTTAAGGAATTGTGTTGTCCTAATATAACGTTACCAGATGCATCCTTCGTTATACAGATTCGTCCTTTTTGCTTTACATATATATAGGTCAAAACTGTAGTATATTTATAAAAAATCAATTTGAAACATTTGATATTGTCATATAGCTCTGAATCTAAATATATCTCAGCATACAGTATTCTTTGGAAATCCTTATGTCATGAAGGTCTGAGGATCATTACTGGTCGCTGCAGAAATATAATATTTTGTGACTTAAAAACCGATTTTGAGGCCCGATATAGTAACATCGTCACATTAATTTACTGAAAAATCTAATTTTTGTAGGAAATTCTTCAACGAAGCTATTGCATTTTTTGTAAAGTAAATTTATGTTGTGCTGTGAATTAATTTAGCTACGTCCAATAAATATTTTCAACTTCTATCTAGAACTAAAATTGACTTATATTATGTGCGATTCGATACTATGATTACGCTTCAAGCATGTCTTTTGTAGACGTCGAATACCCATGTAATATTTTTGATAAACACTTGGATAATTTAAATATAATATTTTTCATCTCTTATGTACATGAACTCATGGTGTAATTAAAGTTTTTAACCAAAAAATTATATTTATCATAAAATCCTGCGTGTGGATTTTTGTACCGCTCTATTAGTTATGTTTTTGCCACCCAAAGGTCATAATTTTAATCTAAAACCTCTTTTATTATTTTATGCTCACGTCCAATTATTAAAACCCGTTCATTTGGCCGATATTTTTCTGTAACACATGTTGTTTTTCTTCGAAAAATTTCCTTAATCCCCGCTAATAAGCAATTGATTATGGGTTACCGCTCCTAGAATGATAGCAATTTCTCAGATTTTTTTAAAATTTTCAACAGTATTATGATACCCATTTTCTGTATACACCATTTTTTGGAATTTTACATAAACTGACGTCTTACTTTAATGATTTCAGCTCTTAAACTGACAGTTCATGACCTGGTAACATATTTTGGCTATAAATTAAAAAAAAAAATAAATTTTTTTTGGTATTTTAGGTCTAATCATTTTAAATATTCCCCAAATAACTTTAATTTTAACTTTAATTGGTTAAACGGTTCAAACTGTGGACTTCATGTCAGTCTGTTGAGTAAAAATTTCAATTTGCACATATAATTATTTTCTATTAAAATTTAGAGAATGATATGTTTATTTTAACGGTACTTTAAATACAATGCTAAGAGGAACCTAAAATTTTGCAAATAGGGACATTAGGTAAGAATGAAAAAAATTGTAAACCAAAGAAATGTATATCACTCTTGGAATATATAAAAACCAGAAAACAAATATTGCACATATAATTATTTGACAGAGGTATTCGCCAGATTCCTTACAAAATTCTAAACAATATTGCTGCAAGAATGATATAGATATATAAATTCGTTAAAAAGTTATATTTATCTGAAGTTGGAACTTTAAAAAAAATTCAAATTTTTGGTGTTTTTTTTTTTTTCGAATTTTTATTTATTTTATTTTTTTTGCCGTACAAATGTATGAAAAATAACTTAATTTGGCTAGAGGAGGCCAAGTTTCTATCAAGAAAAAGTATAAACTTTTTGTACAAGTATTTGGTATCTATACACAGAAAAAAGATTAGTTGGAAAATTTTTCCAAATATTGATATTTGATTAAAGACGTTAAAATTGTGTTACAATTATTAAATGTTATCAGTTCTACATACTATACTTTGTAATAGCTATAAAACCAAAATTGTATTAAAGATATAGTTCTTGCAACATGTTATTCAGTTATCGTAATCAATTATAGTTGGTTAAAAAATATTAATCAAATTCAGTAGAAGTAATCGAACCAAATTCATATACCAAAACGAAGTACTGGTATTTGTAATTAAAAATTATTTGTAATTTTATAATTTAAATAATAACTTTATTTTTAGTTACAGTAAACATTAAAATTCGATTCCATTAATAAAAAGAAAATCAAATCGTTATTTACAAACGAAATAAATTTAAGATGATCATATAGTTTGTAAAGTATATTTGACATATTAGAAAAAAATATTTAATATTAAATTAAAATAAAAAATAAAGAAAACAGAAGAAAGAATAAATTTCCAAGGAAAAAATATTTGCATGGGTAAGAGCTTCAATATTGCGAGAAACTAAGATTAATTAATTTATATCTTTAGATATCTTTAAAACTGAACATAATAGCTTTCAAGAGTATTTATCATTGGAACATGATTAACGATTTTTACGTCCAGCCAAGGTTCTGGTTAGTATTTGGCAAACCTTTTTTGATATTTTCAAGTAGTGTCCATTTTAATTGATTTTTTAATAAAATTTAAATTTTTTTTTTTTAGGTGGAGTTATCCTAAAAAGCCTTAAAGGATTTGCAGTGTAAAAGAGGATAGATCAACAACCACCATAACTCTTACAAAACGTTTGCAACCGATCTCTCTGCAACCAATACATCATGTATGCCGATGGTCCCCTACAAGTATCCACGATTATAACAAGTCTTCTCAACTTAGCACATAATAATAAATACACATTTTACCATAATGAAAAGTGATAAAAATACAGTCATGAAAAAGATATCATGAATAATTCCATTGCTGCTGGTGTTTTTATTTTCCTTTTTCCACCCAGATGTTCTTATTGGTTATATAAATGTCCCCAACATGAGAAATACTTTATGTTCGAAAAATATTACTTACCTGAACAGCCTAAAGATTATTTGAAAGATTTGTGCCAAGAACTTCACAAGCGAAGAACAATTAATTAACATATTTTAACGCACAATGGTAAGTTAAAATTGCAATTATTATTTCTCTTGCGCATCCCGTAAAAAGATTGCCCATTTCTTTTTTGATGTAAATTCTATGCACTATTGTATTACAGTATTTACTTTTTACAGGTTTGATTATAATCTATAAAAAAATCCAGAAGTTGTCACACGATTACAATCACCATTTCGATCTACAAATTATTAAATTAATGCTGTAGACGGTTCAACAAGATAAATGTTTAATTAGTAATAATATCTATGAAAATGGTTAAAAATAATAAAACCATAATTTTATCTTTTTTTCATTGGACTAGTCTAATGTACAAACGTATATTAAGTAGTTATGTTAACCGAATTACTTTATTTTATGCAGTTGCGATAGCCGAAATATATAGTTATCCGAACTGAATTGTGAATTAGTACTCACAACCGACCAAATTCGATTGCCACATCAAAAGTGTTTTCTCTGTGTAGGAAAATGGTAGAATATGGAGATTGATAACTTATAAAAACAGTTTGTGGAATGTAATTTGATCACAGAATTTCTCGAAGGACTCAAAATCTAGCATTTTTGTAAAAAATAAAATATAAATAAATTTAATAAAATTTCAACGAATAGTGATATTTTATTAAAATTTCAGTATAATAAGTATAATCTTTTCTTAAAATCAGAGAATTAAAAGAATTCCCACTTTTTTACATGAAAATACTTGAAATCCGAATCCGTATAAAACATGTTTAAAAAATTGACTTTTTTCATTGAATTTATCACCCTGTCTATATAAGGGTCGTCCGTCAGAAAATATTTTTTGCGTGTTTACCTTACACATGGAGATATATAATTAAACTAATTTTAAGTCGATCCCAGCTTTGCAATTTGAAAACTTAAAAGGTTAGGTTAAATTGGCAGCCGCCCGAAGCATAGCTCACTTGGGTCCAAAATTGATGCCGTTGTGTTACCATTAGCTGCTCACATGTCAATATTACAGCTTGGTTCGATATGATCCAGAGTGGTTCCTGCAATTGCAAGCATATCTGCCTTACAGTTACCATCTATGTCCCTATGTCTAAGAACTCATATAAGGGTAGCCGATGAATGTCTCGCTATCACTTCCAGAGACGCCCGACATTCTTGAACAATTTTCGATGTGGTGTACACATTCACTAGGGAATTTATGACCGCTTTGCTATCAGTAAGTATATAGATATTCCTGTGTAATATCCCATGATACTGAATCCATTATGTGGCTAGTTTTAAGGCCATAATCTCAGCTTGTAATAGGCTACTGTAGTATGGTAGCTTGAAGGACATCCTTACGTTCAGCTGTGCAGCTGCAATAGATGCCACATCCAGCACTTTCACGTGTTTTTGACCCATTGGTGAAGATAGCAATGGTGTCATTTGGTAGTAGGAGACCATTGTCATAGTGTGTTTCATCCGGTATTTCCACTTGAAAACCCGGAAAGATTTAAAGCCACGCCCTATTGGCTTTTAATCTTGCAGCCGTATGTGCCGCTATTTACTTTGCCAGGATGT
Source organism: Protophormia terraenovae (assembly GCA_951394005.1). Taxonomy (NCBI): domain Eukaryota; kingdom Metazoa; phylum Arthropoda; class Insecta; order Diptera; family Calliphoridae; genus Protophormia; species Protophormia terraenovae. The sequence continues at coordinate 43,391,378 of OX596077.1, read as the reverse complement.
CTGGTGGTAACCAGTTGAAGATTATCAGCGGCGCTTTAGTTGGAGTGGTTCTAAGAGCGCCAGTGATCATGATCGCCATTGTTCTCATAATACGTTCGAACTTGTTTTGATGATTTTTCTTCTCCAGAGCCAAACACCAAACCATCGACCTGTAGAATAAAATAGGCTTGATGACACATTCGCATAAGCATTATGCATTCAAAGGGTTTAAACCACAGTTCAGGCTATTTGCTTTTTGACAGCAGTAGAAAGCTGTTGCCGCTTTTGTGGTCCTTGATATTGTGTTCAAGTTCCAGTTAAGTTTAGTATTCAGTATTAGTCCAAGGTATTGGGCATTATTGGATAGTGTCAGAGTGACACCATTTAGTTTCCGGGTGAGAAATTTAGGAATTTTATATTTCCTAGTGAACAATACCATTTCAGTCTTAGTTGGGTTTACTCCCAATCCACAACTGTGGTACCATTTGAATAGGAGATTCAGTGCGGATTCCATTACTTCCGAAAGAAGTTTCGGATCTTTGTACGTGGCAATTACTGCTACGTCATCAGTGTATGCAATTGTCTTGCAACACGTCTTTTCCATGGTCTTAAGTAATGTGTTTATATTTAAATTTAAAAGTAAAGGAGACAATACACTCCCTTGTGGGGTACCTCGTGTTGCTGCCTTGCAATTATTCGAGGCGCCTAAATTTGATTCAATGCGCCTAAAAGTAAGAAGCTTCCGGACAAATGAAATTATCGTGCGATCTATTCCAAGTTGTAACAAGGCTTCTATGAAAGAGTCAGGTTTGACGTTAATAAAAGCTTTTTCAATATACAGAATGGCTACCATTGTAAATTCTTCATAATTTAAGGATCTTTCTATGTGGCTTACCAGTGAGTGCAGCGCAGTTTCGGTCGATTTACCCTTCATGTATGTATGTTGAGCATTTGATAGGGTGTCCGATCTTAGAGATGACCTGAAATGGGCAGCTATAATTTTTTCTAGAGTTTTCAGTAGGCAGGATGATAGACTAATTGGTCTAAAGTCTTTTGCCTTGGTATGACTTTATATGCTGTCCACGTTTTTGGAACGTGTGACAGACGTAGACAGGCCCTGAAAATGGTCAAGAGCCATGGCAATAGTATATGTATGTTCTCCTGGAGATCTGCTGGAATTATACCATCCGGACCCGGAAATTTAAAGGGATGAAAGCTTTTAACTGCCCATCTTAAGCAGTGTTCTGTAATGGGGATATATGAAATATCCGTCTGATCTTCCCTAGGCTGTGGAAATAGTTCCTGACAGCCGGGGAAGTGTGTTTCCATTAGTACCTCTAGGGTATCTTGACTGGAAGTTGTCCAAGTTCCATCGGCTTTCTGTATATACGATGGCATTATCGGGCTTGAGGACAGGATCTTGCGTAGCCTACTTATTTCCGAGGAGTTTTCTACACTGCTTCAGAATTTACCCCAGGATAGTCTTTTGGCCTTCCTGATTATATTATTGAAACTATTTAGTGAAGGTTTGTAAGTGATCCAACTTCCACTGCGTTTAGCTTCATTGAATAGCTTTCTGCATTCTTTGCGTTTCTCCGCAATTTCAGCATTCAACCATGCGGGCTTAGCTTTGCACATCCTGAAAGTTTTCTTACAGGATCGGTAGCTTCAGCTAAGACATTAGACAATTGCTCCATTGTGGAGTCTAATAGGGACTTATTGTCAATAGTAGCCGGACATACAGGTTACTTATTACTCAATTTTCCTGCATAAATCGACCAGTTGGTCTTATGTTTGTTGACTATGTATTTTGTAATTAGTTCTATATCTATCGAATAAAAGAAATTTGTAGTCGACATCTTTTTTGAGTACAAAAATAAATGATTTTGAATTTGAACATTTGCAAAAATTACAAACAGTCGGACAGAAGGACGGACATCAAAGTTGTCTTTTCAACAACTTTTACCCCAATATGTGCTGTTAAAAATCGGTGCCATGAAATAACTCCCAATGAAATTAGTCCCAACAAAAATTAAAAAACTACCAAATCAAAAAAATTAAATAACTTATAAAAAAGGCAAATGAAATAATGCCCAACATTTAGGAGTTTTATCGTAATAAAAAATTAAGTACTCCCAAGTGAAATAAGTCCCAATTGAAAATTATCAAAAAGTACGAGTATTTTAAACACCGGCTTCGCTTCATAATAAAAAAAATAATAATAATGTTTTTTCACTAACAAACAATTAATTTTTACCCTTAACCAATAATATTGTTATTTTGGTGTTGTTTTCTAAACAAATAAATAAGTAAATAGACAACAAATGTTTGAAAGCTCATATGGGTTGGCAGTTTTTTATTTCACTCTTTGTGTTATTGGCAATAAATCTATAAGTTGTATTAATGTTGATGCTGTTGTTGTTATTGCTATTATTAGTTATTGTTTTCATATGTTTGCGGTTTTAACAATTTGTGTATTTGCTGTTTGTTGCTATTTTGGTTGTACTATTTTTTAAACAATTTCAATACAATTCAATGCAAGGTCAATATATAGAGAGCTGATCTGCTTATAATCTGTCTCAACGACAACAATTAAAGGCGAAATTTGTTACGCGTTTACCTTTAAAAACTTAAAAAAAGCAAATAAAAATGTCAAAAATAGCACAGCATATAAATAAACAATTGAACACAATCATTATTATCGATTGTACTTTTCATATCGTGTAACTATTGTTTGGTGATCAAGTGTTGGTTAAACAATTGCAAACAACAATAAAAACAAAAAAGACAAATAAATGTCTTTTAACAAAAAGAGAATTTTATAATAATCATAATTTAGAGTTTTTTTTTTTTTTTTTTGTCCTCTCCTAATTTTTGTTTATGTTCATTCTCTTGCTTCGTATGTGTTTGGTGTTTTAAATCCAAAAGAATCCAATTTAAAAAGTGTGCAAAATCGTGCAGATTCGTATCTTAATTAAATGTATTGCACTACATTTAATATACAATAAATGACTTGTAAATTTATTTCCTTGTTCCTTTTAAACCTATTTACCTGTTTTTTTATGTTGCTTGCCAACATGTTGGTTAGTTGTTTTTGTATAAAAGTCTAGCAAACTCCTTGCCCTTAACGAGTTTGACATTGAATTTTCAGTTTTTTTGTTTCGATGATTTTAAAGTTCTTTTAGTTTAAGCCGCAAACTGGAGTTATTACACCTAAACAAATTTTCTTACCAATAGTGGAACAGAATCTAGTTATATATTTAGGAATTGGTAGCATTTTTATTTGTTATGTTATTGTGAATAAAGTCGACATTTATTGATTTAAATCAAATATAGCTAATTTTATTTGTAACATTGCACAGTGGGGCAATGTTACAGAATCGAAATTTTTTGGAAATAAATCTGTAACTTCTGATCGGCTGGTTGGATTTGCTTGAAATATCCTAGCGTTTCCGACAGATTTCATTTGTTTTTTCTTTAGCTAATTAAATAATAAAATTATCTACTGAAATCAATTGGGGGATTCACAAAGTGTGCTATCATGTGAATCCTCCAAATATCTTTTACAGAACCGAAACTATGCCACTTTAAAGTTTATTAAGTCACGGAAAATTCCATTTTATGTGTATTTTTGCACATTGGCTACGGGAACAAATTACACTGGTCGACAAAAAAAATCCTCCCCCAAAGACGAATAGTTGGACTTGATGCATTTTGATGTGCTAAACACGAATCTGCTTTCAGCTTTTTTTTTCCATTAGGTCTGAATTTTTTTATTTTTTATGGGCGTGTCTAATATTGCGCCCTAAATAAGCCGATTACTCGAGTATATTTCACTATAACTCGAGAACGGTATGCACGATTTACATAAATGATACACCAAATTATGCGGAATATCAACAATATCATTTTTAAATAATTTGTCTTATATCGACTTAGGATGTTTTGTCAAAAGTTAACAGAAATGTAAAAAAACAAATTATTTTATATAAATAGAAAAATATTTTATTAAATAGTATAGAACCTGTAGAAGACCTTCTGCAGAAAGACTCTTGATAGCTCTTTTTCAGAAGGCCTGCTGGCTGTTTTTAATAAAGAGGTTTTCTAAAAGAGCTGCATCGGTTCGCGAATGTATAAGACCTTGCTCTTAATGATATCGCGTATAAAAAATACGTGAAAATGAAATGCAGGGATAAGCTCTTCTGGTTATAAAAAGGTTTTCTAGAAGAGCTCTTTACCCCTTCCTTTTAAATTTTAAATAAAATTTTACTAACACATTCCGTTACGTACTTTTTATATCTGCATGAGGTACCAAATGAGAGAGTTTCCATACTAGTTCCTATACTATGGTTATTTTATAAGACGTACAAAAAGTCATCAACACTTTTTCTAATAAAAAAAAAAAAAAAAACTGGCGATACAAGGCACTTGATGTAGGTTTCAAACAATTTCGAAATTTTTTGATTTTCCTCATATAACTAAGACATTTACTGCTTAAAATAAATCTGTTTAGTAGATCTCCGATACTTAAAAATATTTTACCAACATTTAGAAATTAACTACAAACCTCTGTGTAGCACATAGATTAATTGTGTCCAAATAGAAAAGTGAGATATTGAGACAAACTCAACATTAATTTTTATTTAGATCACTTCGAGACACCCATTACATAGATGTCTTAAACTGAAATTCCCGAATTATTTTTAATTCTGTATCTGCAAAATAAATGTCCGCCTAAAAACAACGGCATTCTAAAAAATGCCAAATGGCAGTGATCATGCAAGATAACATCTGGACCACAGCGCGTTTCTGTTTTTAACAATAATTAACGTTTGACTTTGAATAGACTCGAAATGCGGAGTTAAGGCTTCGTTAGTCTATTGTAATTGCTTATGAGAGTTATGTGTGTATGTGTACTCCAAAACGTAAATGTAACGTAGTAACCTAATCAAATTAGCTCGCTCAACGTTTTTATGGACAGCTGTAAGACAGCTTTTTATTTCAATATACTAAATATGCGTAAAAAATCGGTGTAAAAAGTTTATCAATTGGACAATTTGTTTTGCTGTTTTATTCACTAAAAAAGTGGTTAATATCAGGGTTTGATTTTAATACTATATTTATCACTTTTTGCAATAAATATCTGCTGTTAGCAAAAAAAATACTAAACATATTTTTACCGTTTCATTTTTGTTTATAATTGCAACTAAAATTATTTTTCTATTTTACAGTATTGTCAATAAAAATTGCAGCGTTTATTTACAATTTCTTGTAGCATAAACAAAAAATATTCAACTCGTATATAAATTAACATAGAAAAATAATACTTCGTGTTTTAGTCTTGTATACATAATTTTTTCGGAAACATATAGCACACGAACAATTTTTCTTCGTAAGCTGCAAAAAATTTTTAGCAAAATTTCTTTGTTTTGATTTTGCAACTATAGTTTTTTTTAGTATTTTTATTTAAGCAATTTTGTTGCTACTAAAATTTCTTCTATGAAGAATAAAACACATGTATATCGGAGTATGTATGTATGTGTGTGGGTATAACAACAAATACATGCCTTCCCCTTAACATACATACTTCAATATATATGTGTTTTATTCTTCATAGAAGAAATTTTAGTAGCAATAAAATTGCTTAAATAAAAATACTAAAAAAAAACTATAGTTGCAAAATCAAAACAAAGAAAATTTGCTAAAAATTTTTTGCAGCACACGAAGAAACGAGCAATATTTTTTGTTTGCTGATAAAAATTGCAAAGACGATTTACATTGTTACTAAATATTCGAAGGTTTTATAATAATTTTAGTTGCTTTGTGTAGTAAAAATGAAACGGTTTAATATTTAATGCATAGTCATAAGAAGAAATTTTGCTGGCGCATAATATTTAAACGCTGGTTAATATAATTTAAATAAAGCGTAGAGTTGAATCAATAATTTAAAATTAAACATTTTTGTCATAAAAGCACAAATTTCATTTTGTATACAAATCGCTAAAATACAAACTAATAAATCTTGCGATTTTCAAACTGATTGAGATTTTCTGGAAATATTTATGTGTAATTGACATCACTGATGTTGATGTGTACAAAACAATAACAAATTACTTGCTACATTTAAGTAACCATCTACTCACGTCCCGTTTACATTTACATTTTTACAATTACGGTGTAATGGAGCCTTTAAGCGTAAAGTATTTTCTAGTTGGAACTAAAAAATGGGATGTTTGGTCTCGAGTTTGGTCTGCCTATAGTTTTTATACCCACAATCGAAAAAGATAGACAGACAATATAGCCCGTCCGACTGTCTGTTGAAAGCAAGTTAGAGCTCGGGGTGGGTAACATGTAAATATATACTAAGTAGAGATATAATATGAGTTTAAAGTTAAAATATGCTAATATATGCAGCTGAGCCTAAAATATGCAAAATTACTTGAGTTTCTAAAAATAGTCTAGTAAATGACTATTGATTACAGTTGATAGATTTTTGAAATTTTCGATTGCATATTTATTTACTTATTTTATGTTTTTTTTTCTACGTGTATTCTTAACCACATTGTCTCTACTTAAGCATATTCTAGATTATCGTAAAAAGAGCTGGATATTATATAATAGTTTATTTTTTTTTAGGTTTCAGACAACATTTTTAAAAATTCATTCTTCACATACAGGTACCGATATAGGTCATGAGAACAATTCATGTTTTGTTGTATGTATTTGTATTGTTTCTTCGTAGATATGTAGACAACGTAAGAACTTTTAATCATCGTCATCATCATCATCAAAAGCAGCAGCAACAGCAACATTATTAACATTAACAACAGGTTCATAGTGTCAGTGACAGCAAGGTCAAAAGCATCCTTAACGTATAAAACAAAGCACAAGTGAATGAGTGAGATCAGCTATACACATATAATTGTAAACAGAGGCTGGTTTTGAAAAGGGGGAAAATGTTGCCCTTGTTGACTTAAATATAGAGTAAGTATACAATGTTTGGTTGTTTTTATTATGCAAAAATAAAATAATCCGGTTTCGGGAAAGAACATTCTTTGGTTAAAAAAGTTATAATAATTTAGGCCGTTTTTGGTAGTTTTCAAGATCTCAAGAAAGATCTCCGATTTATGAAAAAGTTAAGTAAATTGGTTCAGCCGTTTGATAATGTTAAAAAAGTGGACATAAAATATAGGCCTAGCATCCGATGAATATCCAACATAGCTTCAGTGATAACGTGCAAAATTGAAAAAATATATTTTATTTAAAGTAGGCGTAAAATGTGGGCATGACATTCAATCGAGATCTAACACCCTAGGTACCGGTACTACCAGGATATCATATTTTGTGAAATTCGATTCAGCTATTTGAGAGTTCTAAAAAAGTGGGTGTAAAATGTGAGCGTGGCATCCGATCAAGAACCAACATAGCCTATAAAATTCTCTTCAATAATATATCTTCATCACCATTTTCACCCCCAGCACTTGCTACGTTTATTATTTTAAGTTCCTATTAATCATGACTGGAAAGTTTTTATTATTTTTTTTTTCTTTTTTGTTGGATTTTTGAGTGTTTTGTTAGCTTTAGTTCCTATAACTAAGTATCGCAAATATAACTTGACTTACTGATCACAAGTAGAATTGTTGCCAAAAAAATAAATCTTACAACAACATTATCATCATAATGAAATGCACATTGTTGCTTATTTTTGTTTTTGTTTCTCATTTTCAATATGATGACATTCAATTAAGCAGCCAGCAACAACAAAAACCATACTAAACAACAAGTTGATATGAGTTAATAACCTTGAATAACACTGTAGGCATAATATAATACTTGCGAATATACTTGCATACATATGTATGTATGTATGTATATATAAATAAAAAATGAAAAAAACAACAACTAAAACATGTGTAATACGAGCACATAATATATCGACAACAGCAGAAAGCACCAATAATTACAATATTTTTGTTATTGCTTTTTTTTGAAACTCATACGCAACAGAGCCACAGTGGAATTGATTGAACAAAATTTGTATATATGAAAATGTAACTGTGTTTTTGTTTATTTGTTTATTTATGTTTGTTTAGGCTTTATGGACGGATTTTCTTGAAATTTTCACAGTATCATTATGTAATAGCCGAAAGTAAAATAGACTACTTTATTTTTCGATAGGAGCAGAGGGAATGGTAGCCCCCATACAGAGTAAATCACATAACTTCAAAACTGTTACAGATAAAGTCCTGAGATTTTGTGGAAATAATTTTGCTATCAATTTATATAATAGAGATGAAATGGGGCGAGTAGGTCAAGGGGGAGTAATAGCCCCATATAAAGAAAATACTAATTATCGGATAACTTTAATACTGTTAACATTTTGCGGGAATATCTTTCTAATCCTACCACCAATATCAATAAATCTTACTGTATTGATGAAATGAAAATTGAATGGATAGGACTGGCGGGAGGGGTAACCTCCATATAAGGAAAATAATCTATATTTTTTATTATGATAGAAGAATCTATAACAATTATTTGTGAAAGAAAATAACGGCCAAATGCTCGCCAAGGCTTCGGTGGCATACCTCTATTAAATGGTCCATATTTTTAATGACTCTGAGATATAATTGAGGTTCAATGTCGTTATTGTGCTGAATTATCTCATTCTTTAGCTCTAGAATTGTTCTTGGTTTATTGACGTCCACTTTTTGTTTTAAATATCCCCAACGGTGTCATATCACATGATCGTGGCGGGCAATTACCATCGCCACGACGCACAGTGGTTTGAACTATAGCTAAAAAGGGGATTAATTCGTGGAAGCTTTAATTTAAAAAATATATATTTTTTTTTATTAATAGATATTCATAAATATGTAAAATACTACAATTTAAAATAAAAATATCTTGGAAAATATTTTTTTTTAATTGTTATGGCTACTTTTATTTTTCAGGGAAAATGGGCTTAATTAAGACTTTTTGTTATTACATTTGAACTAAAAACTTTAAATTAATAAACCAAACTGTAAATTGAAGTATACTTATTATTATATACACTCAAAAAAGTTTTACAGTAACTGATTGTAGTTTATTAAAAAAGTTTTCCGTAAAGTTAAAAATATATGAAAATCTAGTTATTTTACGAAGAAAATTATTGTTTATCTTTTTATACTAGTTATTCGAAAAACAAACTACCATAAAAACGTATTTTTGGTTACAGTTATTATTATCAGTAATTTTTTTCTTACCTAATGTAATGCAGTTTTGTTTCCAGCTGGGGTATACTCAGTCTGTCTAGTTTCTTCAAAGGTCTGCTTCCTTTGATTATTACCACAGAACTTCCTTGTGACAAGAACAACGACGAAATGATACCTATCTATGAGGGGAAAGAATAGGGTTGGCAATTTAGTTCGTAGGTTGGTTAACAAGATTAAATCCGACGAGACAAATTCTACAACTCTCAATCGGGTTTCGTCTCTAAAATGCAATCCGACGAGATAAATGCTTCTGCTTTCGATCGGCTAACTAAGATCGTATGAACTAGTTTACGAAATAAATCCGACGAGATACATGCTTGTTAGTTAAAAAATGAACATTAAAAAATAATTAAAAAACTCAGTTATTTTAAATGAAATGTAAGCAGTCCGTTTTTTAAATGAAATCATATTTGTTTAAAATGATTTTTCAGTTGAATTTACTTACATAATTTTTTGAGTGTACGATCATTTTAAGAAAGCTATAATTGAAAGTATTAAAAATGAATGCAATTTTTATAGTGAACAAAAAAAAAAAAAAAAAATAATGCAGAAAATTAAGAAATTTCGATTTGTTTAATTTGAGATATATTTTAGGCAAGTAACAGACCCTAACTTACGAGAAATTTAATAAAATTGTTTTTATTACACTTTTAATGGCTACACTTGTTTAAAATCTTCATTTTGAACTTCCTGTGATTCCTCTGATATTGTGGTTTTTGCATAATTTCAAGTGACTTATTTTAATATAAAATTAAATATTTTTCGTTTAGGCAAATATTGGCAAAATGTTTTTCTTTATTACACAAGCTAACATCTTATATTTTATCACTATATAAAATCTTTCACGGTATTAATAAGTACTAAGCCTCTAACCCACTTTTTTAAATTGACTCTAGTTCTCGCGACAGCTCCATAACAGTTGATCGCATTCAAAAGTAATCAGACAAGTCGTTTTCGAGATATGCTTCGATATATAGTGCAACCTTCTTAATTTTACAAACAGTCAATTCAAAAAAAGTGGATTAGAGGCTTAGTACTTATTAATACCGTGTATCCAAATTGACTGAGAAACCCCGTGCCGCAGGAATTTTTTCTCATTTTGTAACTCTGTGTTATTAAACTTTGAGAGAGTGTATCAAAAAAAGTAAACAAAATAGAACAATAAATTTTACAGATTATGATAATTCAGTTGATTTTCTATTACCCAATATAAAAATTTATTGCAATATCCACACTTTTTTTAAATTAATCCTCGTTTTGAGTGCTGTTCAACCCAACGTGCGAAGTGAGATAACACGTCCATTGAATTTGTCGTTCGCTGTGTGGCAAATGGCACCATTCTGTTAGAACCACATGCACAGATATTTTCACATTTCCTACAGAGACGGTTTGCTGAAATTTGCGCACAATTCTCCCGATTGTGGACATATTTGGTAGATTATGCTGACCCAAAAAAAATTACTAAGTGCACGAAATGCATTTTGATTTAAACGCCAATTTTCGTTAAAGGCTTCAAAAATATTCACGCGCTGCTCTCCACGGTTGAATTTGTCAAAAGAAATGTCAAATTAAGTTGGGCAAAAAACTTGACATTAAGGTGTGACTCACAATTAACATCGTGCATTATGGTTGGACCACCTTTTACAAATAATTTTCAAATCAAATTTTCGTATAGGGTGGATAGGTTCAGAGGGAGAAAAACCCCCCACATAAATTTAATATTAGTTATCGTATCAAAGCGTACCGGGAAAAGCTAGCAATCTATAAGTTTGAAAACAAGGTGCTACAAAATAATAAAAGTTGAATGCACTTGGAATGTAACACAGTACAGTTTATAGGTATGGGTGATAGATTACAATAGTCGGCAGAAATGTCTTCCTCCAAAGACAACTATTCGTCTTTGACATTTTGATGTGCTAAACACGAATCTGCTTTCAGTTATTTTCATAAGGTTGTTATACCCCACACCACCATAGGTGGTTGGGGTATTATGCGTTTGTGCTGATGTTTGAAACGCACAGAAAAAGTTATCGGACCCCCACCTTAAAGTATACCGTTCGACTCAGAATCACTTCCTGAGTCGATTTAACGTTGTCCGTCAGTCCGTCCGTCTGGCTGTCTGTCCATGTAAACCTTGTGAACAAAGTACAGGTCGCAATTTAGAATTATTTTGATACTGGGACGAAGCCTATTGAAATTGATTATGATCGGTCCCTTATTTCACCTAGCCCCCATACAAATGTCCTCCCGAAATAGGGATTTAACGATCATAAATATATAAATAGTGAAGTATTGGAGCTAAATTTTTTCATTAAATTTATCAAAAAACCTAAAATTTGTGTTTAGTGTTATTTTGCAAAAAATATATATATTTGAATTTATATAAAATCTATATTTATAAAGCTATCATTATGGAATTTTAGTATAATATAAAAAATCCAAAATTCCAGTTCGGGGAAAGCTTGTTTAAAAAATTTACTTTTTTCAGTAAAATGGTCACCCTGTCGTTATAAGAGGCGTGGCTTATTAAATATTTTTTGTGTGTATAGTTAACATATGTAGGTAAGTTTTTAAGGTATTTATTTTTTAATTTCAGCTTTGACATTTTTAAACTCCACAAAAAAACTAAAAAAAATAAAAAATTAATGTACCGAAATTCTGATAGGGCTAGCGGGGAGACTGTTACCCCAACTGCCCTCGGATTTGTTTTACATGCATTTATATTAAGCACTCTTTTAGAAACATGAAAACAAATTTGTGGTCCAGAGGAAAATAATGGATTTTAAAGAGAAAAAATGTTACCACCTTTTTGAAAAAAATCACAAAAAATCACAATTTTTTCAAATTTTCTATTTCAAAATAATATAACTTTTTATCTAAACCACGTAGGTATATGATCCTTGCACAAAAATTATTTAATAATTTTGTACAGAATACAGGGAATATTTTAGAAAAATTTTAGGACTCAAATTGAGCCCGCCAAGTTAAAAAAAATCGAAAAATGGGTCAAAATTTTACTTTGGTCCAAATATCTCTTAAAGTAAAAGAGATAACCTACATATGTAAGCGTATTTTTTGTAGAGAATTATAAGGACTATCTATGTGCAAAAAATTTTTTTAATCAAATCATAAATTAAATTTTGGCGATTTTTGAAAAAATTTTCGTTACCGAGGTGACAAACTTTGGACGTCCATCCCCCGTGTTCCAGACCCGCTAAGAGCCTGTCCTCCTCCAAATTAATTGGCATACACCTCAGGATTGTCCATGTAAAATTTCCTTCAAATACATTCAGCAGTTTTAACGTTACAGAATTATTTGCAAAAAATTTAATTTTGGGACCACTGTGCAATGTAGAAAGGAAAGTAAGAAAATAATAAAATCATTGTTTGTTGGGGTTTGTTTAAGCTTTGATATTTTTTAGTGTAGATCTTTTAATTCTCATTGAGTTTATAAACTATACACTCTAATATATCTTTAGTTTTTCAAAAGAAATTGGGAAAGGTTTCCTGATGAGCTGGCTTAAGCAACCCGCGAAATGTGCATAGGAACTAGCTTCTCCCCAACAAATAAATTGGGAATTTATTCAAAGTAACGATCGCGATTATTGGCACAATGTTAAAATTATTAAAAAAGCTAAAATTTAATTATAAGAGACATTTGCTTTGTAAAAGCTCTTATTTAGTTGCAATGTTTTTAGCAATTATTTTTCCATAAAAAATACTGTATGACGCTGAGTTTGTATATTCTTGCCCCAACACTAAGTCCATAAATGTGAGTACGTTTGAACACACGTATGTGTGCTTAACTGTGTATATTTTGCTTATTTATTTATTTATTTTTTTCTCATAAAGAACATCTGAATTATGGTGGTACAAAATAATATTATGTAAATTGTTATAAGAGAATCCCCAACAACAGACAAGCAACAACAGAATTGCACCTATATAAATGTGAACCTGTGCACAACCTGCCGTACTCTTGATTTCATTATTTCGTTTATTTTTTTTATTTCCAGTTTTTTTTTTTTTTATGGGGAGACACTACCTGCATTTTGCCGGTTTCAGTTATGTCTACATAAACTTATGGGTACTTTTAAGCATATTTAAGTTCTACATATGTAGGTACGAAACATTTTTTGAGCAATTTTATTTTAGTGTAAGTGTTTATAACTAAGTTTTAGCTCTTGTCATAATGTAAAAATAGTACGAAGATACAGTAAGTAAAACAAATAAGCATATGAAAAAATAATTGTTAATTACTTTTTAATTCTAACTAAAAAATTGTTTTAAAAATTTTTGTTTTTAATAAAGTAAAAACAAAACGTTCACACAAATTATAAATCTTGTTGAAATGTTTTAAAAATACTATTCACTTTTTTTGTTAGTTACTGTTATTATATTTCCCTACGGTTTTTTTTTCTCGACTTCCAGTCATCGACTGCATTTGACCTTTGCATGCAAAATTTATATATTTTTTTGTTGTTATTCATTTATTTGTTTTTATTGTCAATTTCTAAATTATAGTGAATGTATGGAATTCGATCGATATCACGAAGATCATCACAATAATGATTATGATAATGATGTGAATCAAAAACATCATTAATAGAGTGCACATAGTTACAAACATTAAATTGCATTTTAACAACTTTTCTTAACCTATAATTAAACAAAACATTTGTTAAATTACAAACAGTTTAATTTAATTTTTTGAACTGAAGTGAGAAAAATTTTTGCTACTTGAGATTTAATTAAATTTGATTTATTTAAATGTTCGAACAAATAATGATTAATTATGGAGTTGAAAGTGATTTATTTCAATTTTATCTCTAGGACAAGATGAAAAGTCAATTTAAAATGGAATTTTTGTAGGAAACAAAATTTTGTTTAAGATTTTCAAGCATAAAATATCGAAATGTCAATCTAAAATTACTTTAGCTGACTTTAAGATTATCTGAGTCTGCTGAAAGTCTTCAGAAGCTATTAGAAAAATGTTATTATTCAAAATTGATGCACAAATCTTTATTTCATTCCCAGTTAAGTGAAAACATGGGTATTATACCTATAATTAAGAGGAGATACACTAGTGGGCATAAACAAAATTTTTTTTTCGTCTTAAATAAAAAAAATTGGTGGATTGTTTTGTCTAATTTAGATAAATTAAACTCTAATAGATAGCAATTCAAATTATATTTGAGTTATATTCACATAATTTTTGTTTAGTTAATATTTTCACAGTTATTCGAAATTAATAGCGAAAACATTACAAAAATTTTTTAAAGTCTAAAATTACTGAGAAAATAAAAAATAATGTTAATTTGACTTGAAGACTATATTTATCTGAACCCTTTGGTGTATGTTTTTCGTACGAACGGTTCTTGAGCTATAGTCTTAATTGGACAAACCATTCTTGAGTTTTACTAGTGTGAACGCTGACAAAAGTCATGCCCATTAAAAAATCAGTACGAGATAGAAACAAGCGCGAATGTTATATTCGGCTCGACCGAATCTATATGCCCACCATCAACTTTTTAAAATTTTACGTTATATGGGAGGTGAGCGGCAAAGTGGGCGGAACACGCCTATTTTTTGTTTCCGAGTTCACATTGGTCCTTGAACTATTTGAACACAATTTCACCTTATATGGGAGGTGGACGGTGAAGTGGGCGGACCACACCCATTTTTGGTTTCAAAGTTTATATCGATCCCCAAACTATGTATACAAAATTTCGCTGTACATGCTTTTGTTTAAGAGATATCAGCAGAAAAGTATGAAACGGACACCTTGTGTTTCTAGTTTTTAGCCCGTAACTTTTTGTTTATTAACCGATTTTGCCCTATCCTGCTTTCAACAGACGGACAGACGGACGGACATAGCTAGATCGACTCAAAATCTAACCAGGACCCAGAAAATATATACTTTGTAGGGTCTTAAATGATTCCTTCGACATGTTACACACGGAATAACAAAATCAATATACCAACCATCTTTTTGGGTATAAAAAAGTGGAAGCTGATTCTCGTTAAGCTCGTCAAATTTTATCTAGTCCACCAATTAATAACACACAAATATTGATTTAAAAACTGTCTAGAATAAGTTGAAATTATTAATGAAAAACTTTTTTTTAGGATTTTTTTACAAATTTATTATGTGTAACAATAAAGAATAAAAGGTTCTAACAAATACCAATTTGTGAAATAAGTACTAATTTTCAAAGGAAGCACATTATCAACTTTAAAAAATATATAAAAATTTTTAGCTATTAACTTTTAAAAAAAGAATCAAGTTTCAAAAAAAAAAAAAAAAAAATAACAATGAATAATTCATAAATTTTCTATAAAGTACCAAGAAAAAAAAACTATTTAAAATAAAACTGAAAAAAGGAACATGTTTCCAAAAAATATAATATAACAATTTTCACAAAAAAGTGCCAATTTTAATTTTTTTATTATAATAATAATACAAAGGTTCGAAAGGCTTAATTCTTTAATTAATTTTCTCAAATCGAATTATATTTATTATCCTAGTCATTCTTTTAAAACATTCAAATTAATTTACACCCTGTTTTTATAAAACGAACGAAAAATTCGTTTCGTCAAAATATATGGAAAATAACAAATAAATTTCAAATTTATTTGTTGTTTTCAATATAAATTTTCGAAACGAATTTTTCGTTCGTTTTATAAAAACAGGGGGTTGATTCATAGAATTAAATTCTTTGTACTTCATATGAATTGAATTAATTCTGCTATGAATTAATTCCTTAAAGAATTCATTCATCAATTATACAATTCAAGCTTAAAAAGTATATTGAATCATTCAAATTTTCTTCAATTCAAATCTATTACAAATTAGCTTTAGAAAATATTTTTTAATTCATTTTGTAAAAGTTTAAAAACAAAATATTACAAATTGAATGAAAGAAGCATTTTTTTTCATTCAATTTGGAAAAGATTTGAATTAACAAAAATTGAATGAATTCTTTATGACTTAAATCAAACAAAAGCCTTTGAACTAAGCTATTGAATTATATTTTTGGGAATGGTATTATGGAATGAAAAACTAATATTTCTTAATTCAGAATTAAGATTTAAGGGAATTAAGCTAACATTTAATTAATTCTTTCGAAGCTCTGTAATAATATAACTATATAAAATGGACCAAAAAGTAACAAATTTAATAAAAAAATAAGTACTAATTTTTTAAATAAGTATTGTAAAATAATTTTGATAAACAAACGAAGTTTCCAAAAGAAAAAAGTAATAATTTTTTAAATAAGTACTAATTTTCAAAATTTAAAAAATTATGAACCAATTAAAAAAAAAAAGTAATTTAAAACAAAAGTATCGACTTTCTAAAACGTAACAAGTTTCAACAAAAGTAAAAATAACAAAAGGAATAATACATAATAAATAAATACTAATATGTATTTGAAAAAAAGTACTAATATTTCCAAAACAAAGTTTCAGGCTTCGGAAAAAAAAGTACTTTTTATTATATGTACATTAGAGTGTCCCGTAGACAAAAATTTTGTAGATACACCCCTCAAACGATGCGTAAAAATTAGCTTAAGATGGGAAAAATATTAAAAAAAATTGATCTTCAGTTCCCTACCAGCGATTGAATGTCACGGGTCTAGAACATTTCGTCCAAAAAATAGTATTGAGTTTAGTCTTGAAATGGATATCAAAAAATTCGTAATTTTAAGCCAATTATAGAAAAAATATTTAAAAAAATGTAAAAAAAAAAAATTTCAATATTTTTTTTAAAAAAATAGATAAGAATTTTATAATTTTATTCTCTTTATGGCTAAAATATTAAAAATTTCCATTGTAGTAAGTACTGTTGATAATATATAATTTTCCAAAAAATTGTTTATCAAAGTGCCTTAAAAACTCTTCTAGCGAAACAAAATCCCAGAAAAATGTTTAAACTATTTTTTATAAAATTACGAATTTTTTGATACCCATTTCGAATAAAAAATCGAGACTTTTTTTTTTACCGAAATGTATGGAACCCATGATTTTTTAATCGCTAGGGAACTGAAGACCAATTTTAAAAATTTTTTAAAAATATTTTTGTATTAAGCAAATTTGTACACATCGTTTGAGGGGTCTTCCAATATCGAAATCTCGAAAAAGGCTTTCCTCGGGACACTCTTATGTACATATGAGGAGTCGCAGATCAGAACATACTTTTTTCATTATTTGAGTTTGTTGGGAAAATGAGAATTAATTTTTTCGTTCCCTTACAAAGCAGTTTGAATTTGGAAATGCATCGAATGACATCAATTCAACATAACAAATCTTAAGGATATGTGGCATCAAAGGACTTTTAAATGTAAAAAAATACGTTTTTTTTTTTTTTTTAATTGAAACATTTCTTTGTATTTTAAGGGAAATATTTTTCAAGAATTTATTAATGATCTAAAAATACTGTTCGCAAAAATTGTGAACCAAAATAACTAACACACATTTTTGTTTTAAGAAAAATATACCTCTTAAAATCAAAAAAAAAAAAAAAAAAAAAAAATTAAAAAAGTGCGATTTTTTATGTAAAAAAAATTTACTTTCATACTTTTGTATGAAAGTGAAAAAATTATCCTATCCAAATTTTTTCTGGTAGAGTTCAATCTATTGAATACAAAAATAGCAATTTCTGAAAAATAGCAAAAAAGTACGTTTTGTTCTGCGACTCCTCATATATAGTATATAAAAAGTACCAATTTAAAAAATCCAAATTAAAAAAAATAAAAAATACCAATTTTTTAAATATATAAGTACTAAATTTAAAAATATGAACAAATGCTAAAAAAAGTAACAGTTTTCACAAAATTACAAATTTTTCAATGTGAGAGCTATGTGATTAATTATGGATTGATATTCATACAATTTTCATTAAATATCACCATATTTAAGGTATTTATGATTGTTAAACTCCTTCTCCAGAAAGAATTATCTAAGGGTGCTATATGAAATTATGGACTGATCATAACCATTTTCACTCTTCCTAGTAGCAAAATAATTATTCGAGTCAAATTTCTTTATGATGACTTTAAAATAAGACCTAAACTTTGTTCACAAGATTTAGATGGAAATCATTATATCGACTTAGAAAATTACTCTGCGTCGAACGATATATTTTCCAAAGATTCTTTCTGTGCATTGCAAGCATTAGCACAAAGTACCAATGTGCAAAACAGTATCAATTGTCAAAAAAAAAAAAAAAAAAAAAAACAAATTTAAAACAAATTTAAAACTATGAACAGATTCTATAAGATTCTACAGATTCTATATAAAGTAACATCATATACAAATTAAATCATTATATCTCAAAAAACAGTTTTTTGATTTTTATACCCTACACCACCATAGGTGGGGAGGGTATTATGCGTTTGTGCTGATGTTTGTAACACCCAAAAATATTGGTCTAAGACCCACCTTAATTTATACCAATCGGCTTAGAATCACTTTCTGAGTCGATTTAACGATGTCCGTCCGTCCGTCTGTCCGTCTGACCGTCTGTCCGTCCATGTAAACCTTGTAATCAAACTACAGGTCGCAATTTTGCACCAAAATTTATGAAATTTGGTACACAGCATTTTTTTAGTCCAGGGACGAAGCCTATTGAAGTTGGTTATGATCGGTCCATTATTTCACCTAGCCCCCATACAAATGTCCTCCCGGAAAAGGGTTTAACGATCATAAATCCCTTAAATATAGCAATATTTTAATATTATTTGGCACATATAAGTTTCATATAAGTTTAAATAAGTGTGCCGAGTTTTAAAAAGATCGGTCCATAATTACTCATAGCTCCCATATAAACCCCTTTCCAAAAAATCAATTTAACGGCCATAAATTCTACTAAAATGTTAGTATCAAGTTAATATTCGACACAAATAAGTTTTATATAAACATAAATGATAGTACCAAATTTTATAAAGATCGGTCCATAATTTACCATAGCTCCCATATAAGGCCCCCTTTCGGGAATCACCCAAAAGTGAATAAATTCATATAAATGTCAGCATCAACGTAATATTCTGTATTTGTATGTCTTATTTTACACTTATAAGTATCGGTCCACATTTGGGTCCATGTCTAATAAAAGACCCCTCCCCGAAATATACTGTATGGTGTAGGGTATCATATAGTCGGGCCTGACCGACTATATCTTTTTCTCTCGTTTTAATTCGGTTTTGTTTTTAAAAAGTTTAAATTTTCTATACTCAGTGTTTGCTCTTCAAATTCTATCGGAAACAGATTTTGACTTCGATCAGGGAGCGGATTTAACCGATTGATGTTTTTAAATCTTATGTTTTTTTTTTCAGGGATTAAAAAAACTACTAAATTAGTAGAGAAATTGCTTTCTGTTTCATAATTATAAATGAAATCCACAAAATTTTTAATATATAATTATTTTAATAATATTCAAATTTAAAATATCAAAATTTTTAATTTTTCATTTATGCTTTTAGCCAACAGAATAAAATAATTTTGCTAAAATTTAAAGTTAAATTTAAAAATTTTAGTTTTTGTAGCTTTTTCACATATTCAAATTATAATTGTTTTTAATTTCAAAGAAATGAAAATTTGAAAAATGAAAACTAAAAATTTATGAGAAAATGAATTTTTATTACTAAAAAAATTTAACTAAAATTATATGAGAAATTTAATAAAATTTACTTAAAAAAAACAACTGACAAAATTTCATTTTAAGTTTAAAAAATTTAAATAAAATTCTTATATTATGTAAAATAATTTGTTCAAATTAGCATAACGCTGCATATTTTTTATTATTTTTTAATCAAATGAATTTTTTTATATACTGAATTAAAATGAATTATTATTATTTTATTATTTTTACTTTTAAAAAGTACACTTTTAAATTGAAATTTGTTAAGTGTATTATTTAAAGTTGTTAACTCTAATTATAACAATTATAATTATGTGAAACAAAATGAAAAGAAACAATAATTATGTTCTAAAAAAGCCTTAGCGGCAATTAAAAAGAAAAATGTAAATCACTTAAAATCAAAACTTAAAAGGGTAAGCATCTCTTGCTTTTAATAAACACATAACATTAAACTAATCTCTTTGGTTTTCTTATTTTATTTCTTTTTCCTCTTTCCCAAAAACCCGCAAAACATCAACTTATAATTTCTCATCACTGAGAAATTATAAGTTTTTAAATGATTTATTTGGACTAAGAATAAATCCTCCTACTACTCCAATTTAATACATGGTCCTTCGAAAAAAGATTCTCATCTTATCCAAGAGCATTACGAGTTCTAGCGTATTTCTTCCGTTTCATACGCAATTTTAAGCCCACATTTGCTAATCCCAATTTTTCCATTCAACATACTAATACCCAACTTTCTCACGAAGAAATTAACTCTGTAAAAACTCGATTAGTCATTCTATCACAACAACAATTCTATAGAACTGAATACGATTCTCTATCTGATTCCCAATCGATCTCCAAAGATAGCTCTTTATTTACGCTGAATCCATTCCTGGATTCTAACGGAGTATTACGAGTAAATGGCAGATTAGCCAACTCGTTACTACCATACAATGAAAGATTTCCCATAATTTTACCCCGAGACTCATTGCTTTGCAATCTATATTTAACTCACCTACATGAATTTCTAGCTCACGGCGAATGTAGTCTTATGTGTCGTATGATACAAACCGAATTCTATATCACACGTCTTAAACTCCGTGTAAAAAAGGTCATAAGGTACTGTAAAACCTGCATTATCCACAAAAAACAATCTTGCTCTCAAATAATGGCAGCTTTACCTTCAGATCGCTGTATACTCTCTGCCCCATTCCACACCACCGGCATCGATTTCGCAGGGCCTTTTGAGCTAAAAAGTTCAACTCTCCGTAATTCTCCCATTATAAAAGGATATGCCTGCGTATTCGTATGTTTTGCCACAAAAGCGGTTCACTTAGAACCTTGCTCAAGTCTTTCGACAGCTGCCTTCCAGGCAACTTTCTCCCGATTCGTCGGACGTCGTGGTCTCCCACACAAAATTGTTTCCGACAACGGTCGAAACTTCGTTGGCGCGAGCCGAGCAATTGAAAAAGAGTTCAGAAACTTCTTAAACTCAGTTTCCGCAGATATTGCTCAAAAATACCTTACCCATAGGTTTGAATGGTCCTTTCTTCCCCCACAAGCTCCACATATGAGCTTTAAATTTCACTTAAAACGAATTGCTGGTTCACACCGGTTTAATTTTGAAGAATTCGCAACAGTATTAGCGCGCATCGAAGGAGTATTAAATTCCCGTCCAATTTCAGCTCTCTCCGAAGATCCAACCGATTTAACAGCTTTAACCCCCGGACATTTTCTCCGGGGCAGTCCGATGATGGCTCTTCCTGAACCATCTGGCGACAATTTATCATTAATAAATCGGTGGGTCAAACTTAAAGCTATTCATCATCAATTTGCGATTAAATGGAAGGAAGAATACTTAAAATCCCTCCACAAAAGATACAAATGGAAATTCTTCACACCCAATTTAAAAGTAGATGATTTTGTGGTAGTAATAGACAATCTTTTACCGCCCAACGAATGGCGTTTAGGCAAGATAGAACAGGTTTACAATGGGTCTGATCATAATGTTCGAGTAGTAGATGTCCGAACAGCCACTGGTGTCATTACTCGACCAATTACAAAATTATGTTATCTACCCTATAATAACGTATAAAATACTACAAACGACTCTCACGGAGTCAAAATAATACTCACCTATCCAATTTCCCAATTCTTTCTCAATTTAATTCAATCTCTAACTTTTATCTCACTAATCTCTTAAAGAATCTCTAAAATGTATTTACTAAACTCTAATCTCTCATCATTTAAAAATCTAACACAAATAATGCCACTATCCCACATTATTGTTTCACCACTTCTCACAAACTTCTAATTTCAGCTCCAGAAACCAAGCATCCCGGGATCCAGCCATACACCAATGCCAGTTGTGTTACCGGTATCATTCCCTAAGGTTTTGCAGACGATTTTTGGCAATGGGGTCCACAGAGCGAAACCAAGTGGCTCGCAGACATCGATATTGCATAAACTGTTTCGCTCGGACCCACACCGTATATGAGTGCGATAGCCCTGACAGTTGTATGTACTGCGGGTTGCTCCACCATACTCTGCTGCATCCCAGCAGAAAATCACGTACTACCAGGCGGAGCAATGTACACGAACGTTTGGGCGAAAGACCAACAACAATTCGTCGCCGCACCAGCCACGCCACCACTCAGCGCAGCAGAACTACAAACAGCAGTGCCATTACTCGCAGAAGAACCAGCAGACCCTCCATCAACAACCGTGCCATCACTCATTCTACCACCAACAACAACACCAGAAATAATCAGCATCGACCGAACCGCACCGCCCACAAAAAGAAGCCCAAACGACCACAAACAAATCAACCGGATCAGAGGATTCTATCTGAAGCCATCCGTTCGCTAGCGGTCGTTTTATGTGCGCCTTCTTCATCATAAGTTGCACTCGTGCAAGAGGGGCGCCATGTTCAAATTAGCATAACGCTGCATATTTTTTATTATTTTTTAATCAAATGAATTTTTTTATATACTGAATTAAAATGAATTATTATTATTATTTTATTAATTTTACTTTTATAAAGTACACTTTTAAATTGAATTTTGTTAAGTGTATTATTTAAAGTTGTTAACTCTAATTATAACAATTATAATTATGTGAAACAAAATGAAAAGAAACAATAATTATGTTCTAAAAAAGCCTTAGCGGCAATTAAAAAGAAAAATGTAAATCACTTACAATCAAAACTTAAAAGGGTAAGCATCTCTTGCTTTTAATAAACACATAACATTAAACTAATCTCTTTGGTTTTCTTATTTTATTTCTTTTTCCTCTTTCCCAAAAACCCGCAAAACATCAACTTATAATTTCTCATCACTGAGAAATTATAAGTTTTTAAAGGATTTATTTGGACTAAGAATAAATCCTCCTACTACTCCAATTTAATACATAATTAAAAATGAACTTATTGGATATTAACCAAATAAGAACCAAATTTAATTGCACTTGTGGCATACATTTTTTGGTTTAAATGGTTGACTTTATTTTGTCTTTTGCCTTCTTTAGTGCTTAAAAGAATGTATTGCATGTTAAACATGTTAGACAAAAAACTCAAACATATTTGTATAGAAGAACTAATTTTTAATATTTGGTGTTTTATAGTTAATATTTCAAAATTTTACAAAGAATATAAAAATTCAACAAACACTAACTTCTCAAAAATACAAAGATTTATCAAAAATTTATAATTTCACCAAAAATCCAAAATTTCATCAAAAATTTTAAATTTCACCAAAAATTTTAAATTTCACAAAAATATGAAATTTCAACAAAAAATACAAATTTTACCAATATAAATACAAAATTTCGAAATGTCACTAATAAAATCCAAATTTACCCAAAAATTCGAAATTTCGCCAAAAGTCCCATCCATAATCCGAAATCTCTTCGAAAATTCCAGATGTCATAAAAAATCCGAAATTTCGCATAACCTCATAAAAAAAGCTTACATAATTAAAATCAAACCAAAGTTATCATAAAATTATTTAAAAGTCTGCCAGATACATTTAAAATCTGATAACTGATTTTGCGACATTACGATTTCACGACAGATTTTACAGAAATCTCTATTCAGTTTAAAAAGAAATCCATATTAACATTAGTTTGATGTCATTTCAGTTAATTTATTGAGAAAAATATATTAAATACTTAAACATTTATTCTTATTACGTGTAAATAATTTTTAATTATGTATAATATAATAAATATTTCCTTTTGGCAGCATAAAATTTTACTTTAATTCTTAGAAATTTTAATTTACATTTTTAGTAAAAAAAAAAAAAAAAATCATTTTCATAAAACTAAAATTTTTCAAATTTTATGCTCTAATTTTATAAATCGCCTGCGTTGAACGCTCCACCTACACTTCACTTTCGATCACCATCCCTGAACGAAAAAAATATAATTTTATAAATCACTACGTTTTTGCGTTGAAGTTTTACGTTATCACTTTTGTTGTCAAATAGCATTATTAATGGTATTGCCACAAATATTTTAACTATAGAATTATTGTTAAATGTGTAACTGAAAAACCTTTTTTTCCAATGTGGAAACACCAATGAAATAAAAACATACAAATAATATAAAAATAATAAAATTTCTTTATTTATTTCCTGTTTGGCTGAAACAATAATAAAACTTAACAATATAAGCCTTGTATAAAGCAATGAACGATTTTAAGAATGGCTGCGTTTCTACTATATTCTTCTTCCTCGGATGGTGAGGATTCAATTCAAGAAATCACTTTATCAAAAAGACGTTTGGGATGCAATATTAATGTTATGAATATTCCGCCAAATGAGTAAGTTGCAATTTGTATATTATTTAAAATGGCACTCAAATGGAATGAAATACAGCAAAACATATTTAACAAGAATGTCTACTTCCCTTTTATTACGTATTTCGAGCAGTTAACATGTTATTACTGGACTTAATTCCATTTAAATTAACTTATAGGTTTAAACAGAACTTCAGAATGAATAAGGAAACGTTTTTGTTTGTCCTTAATGAAATAAGTCCCCATTTGAAACAAACAACACGTAGTTCATCAGTACCTAAACTTATTAAATTGGCAACGACGTTACGGTTTCTTGCCACTGGAGATTATCAAAAAGGTGTTGGAAACGAGTTTATGTCTTCGCTCTCCCAATCAAAAGTATGTGAAGTAATCGAAGAATGTTTGTCCGCGATGGAGCAGTCTATTTGTAAAAATTGGATACGTTTCAATTTAACACCGGAAGAGGAAATTGAAACGAAATCACAATTCCTCCAGAAGTTTCGTATACCAGGGGTTATTGGATGTGTAGACGGGATTCATGTCAAAATAATGGCTCCTAAGGAAGAAGTTAGGCATCTTTATTATAACCGGAAAGGTTATTACAGTTTAAATGTAATGATGGTAGGAATAAAAAATATGTGAAATTTCATTTCAAATTTATATACATACTTCGTTTTTTCTTAAAGATTTGTGATTCAAATCTCACAATTAAATTTGTTGATGCCCGTCACCCCGGAGCAAACCATGACGCTTTCGTATGGTCTTCAAGTATCGTTGACGAGTACTTAAAAAATGCATATTTAAATGGCAAGAGAAATACTTGGGTTTTAGGTCTGTGGAGATATGCATATAGATAATATAACATAGAGACAAGATTAATACACCAACCATGGTTTTTGTATTGGTATTTATATCCTGCCGAAGGGTTTTGGGGTATTATGCTTTGTACTGACATTTGTATCCAAATCCGACCTTAACAATGCTCAGAACTACTTATTAAACGATGTATATCCCGTTCATCTGTTTGGCTGGATCTTTATCTAAACATTGTGCACAAAGTAGGAAATATTGAATATAATTTAATGAAACTTGGAATAAGAGATTTTTTTCATATAAGCATTAAAATTTATCGGTCCATAATTTCACCTAGCCCCCATACAAATTATATCCACAGGACATACACATACACAGTGGTGTAGAATATAATATAGTCGGGCTAGACCGACTAAATGGGAGATTCTGTCTATCAATGTTTACCGTACTTATTGACTCCGTACAGGAGCCCTTCAACTTAAAGTCAGGCAAATTATAATACTCACTTTATTAAAGCAAGAAACACAGTTGAACGATGCTTTGGAGTTTTGAAAAACCGTTTTCGATGCTTGATTGGGGAAAGAGGAATGCACTACTCACCAGACAAAGCTAAATCTATAGTCAATGCTTGTTGTGCCTTACACAATATTTGCATATATTACAAAAACGATTGGGCCGAAATGGAGTGGACAGAAGAACTTTCTAATAATGAGAATATTATTCATGAATTTGACAGCAACCTTTCCGCTGCTGGACGAAATATAAGAGATCTAGTGGCAAATAATTTGTGAAACATTTTAATTTTTAATAATAATAAAGTTATAAAAGTTGTAAAATAGCATTTTAGATCTTTAAAAAAGAAAATAGAGGTATATAAAAAGGATAATGTTACTGAAAACCAACTAATTTATCTTCTGAATTGATAATATAAATGATATATTTTAAAAGGGGATTTTATTTGCAAAAATTATTATATTAATAAAAACAATTATAATAATAATAAAAATAATAATAATGATAACAATAATAATAAAAATAATAATAAATTTAATCTATGCTCATTATAGATGATAAATGTTGCACTGCTGATGTCAATTATTTTACTGCAGTTATCATCTTTTCAATGGCGACAGTATTTTCTTCAACTAATTTTGCTTTCTTAGCATTCTCTAATTTTTCAGTGCAACGACTTTTATTTCCAACTTTTATTTTATTGTTTGATGCACTTTCCTTCTCAGATGCAGTTTCTTTTTTTGGTTCTGGGGAAGTGTTGTCAAAAAGCGAGGTATCTAAACCGAAAGTGTTTCCAATGGGTTTGGCTGCAACGTCAATATTTGTTATATTGGTAACATCTTCTTCAATATTTGACAGTCCTACTTCCTCACTTAGTCCACCTCCAGTTTGACGCATATTATTTTTGTTTGCTGATATTTTTAATTTTGTTCTTCTTCGCAGATCGGTCCAAACCTATAAAAAGAATCAATATATATTTTTTTAAATAACTCTTTCAATACTTCCTACCTTCCTCCATTCAGATGTCTGTCGTATTGGGGGGCCAACGGCATTTAGCTTTTCTGCTATTTTTTCCCATCGGCTGTTGGCTGAAGATTTGCTACTACCAAACGTTGGAACTCATCTAGCGAGCTCAGGGTCATTTCGCATCTCCTCAGTTAAAAGTGAAAATTGTTCACTTGTTGTTGCTTTTTTGGCCCTTTTAAATTTATTATTTTTTATAACAAAAACCATTTCTCCTTTAACTATATGTACTTACATTATTTCTCCTTGGATAATACGGGAAAATATCAAATTTCTTATTCCTTTTTAACAAAATGTAAGTAATTTTTTAAACAACACTTGAAAATGTTATGTGTTAAATTTGACATAAAATATGATAAAATTTTCACCGAAGTGTTTTATAAAATTGCTTTTTATAAATATTTGAATTGAAAAAACGTAACGTCTATCAGCGTGTACACTTTTTCATCCCGGGGATTTACAAAATACAAAATATGAAAAAATTCACAACGGAATTTGATTTAAATTTTATAAATTCATATTCGAATACTTTTGTGGAAATTTTATCTTATCTAACTTGCTAACAGTGTTGCCAGGACTTGATAAAGCCAGAAAAAAGCTAACATATTTTTTTATTTAAAAAAGCATTAATTTTTTGTTTTCATTAGACTTTGGTATTTGTTAAATATATTTTAGTGGATTTGTAAATATAAAGTAATTAGTTTATATGGGTAATAAAGTTTGTCAAAAAATAATTGTAATATTTTTGTGGAATGAAGCGCCGCAAGCGAAAATTTTCATTAAATATAAATAATTTCGATATTTTTGTAAGAATTAATATACATAATTGCTTAAATTGATAATTTTGTAAAAATAAAACTTGTAAAATTTTAGCCTTTTTAAGGCTATGTTAAAAATAAAAAAGGCTAAGAAAAAAGCTAGAAGCTAAAACGAAAATTTTGAGGCTAAAATCAAAATAAAAAGGCTAGATCTAGCCTTAAAAAGGCTAAACTGGCAACACTGCTTGCTAACAAATGGAATAATATTTAAAAAGTTTTTATTCAAATTAATTTCAAGTAACTGAAAATCGTATTTCAAAGAGTATAAAATAATTTGAAACTATTTTATTTCTAAAAATATAAATAAAATATAAAAATAATTAATTTTTAACAAATATTTTGAATGAAAATATTCACAATGAACAGCTATGCTTGGTAGTAAAATTTTCCATGCTAAGAAAATTATAAAATTATTATTTTTATTAAACTAAAAGCAATTTGAAATATTTCATATTTACAAAAATATTTTTAGTTCAATATAAGCGACAGTTAAATAAATTTTCATATTTGAAATTACTTTCCTTTTAAAAAATAAGACTACTCATATTGCTGTATAGTTTTTAGTAATCAAAAAAATAGTTAATACATAATTTTAATCCCTGTTTTTTTTTTTTTTTTTTTTTTTTTTTTTTTTTTTTTTTGTTCTAAATAAATTTAATACTTTAAATATTATTTATTGTAATATTGCAATTTTTTGGCATTGCCTAGCTTATACGCAAGTTTAAATGATACAAATATTACCTTCATAAAAAAAAACATACATACTTTGAGATTAATTTTTGTAAATATTTTAAATTTTACATACAAAAATTCGACTTTTATGATATTTTGCTTCATACTTCTAAGCTATATGAGTGTTCAGCTTGAAATTTTACACGAGTAGGGAGAAGATTTATGTCAACCATTTTTAATTTAGAAGTTATTAGTTAAATACTAGTATTTCAAATCACAAATAGGTTTTTTATTTAAAAGTATTCTACTATCAGCCACATAAAATAACGCCCCTATTATGCAACAATTAAGAACTCTATTGCAACTAATAAACTATAAAAACAACAAGAAAATAAACTTAAAAACGTTAAATAGCAAACGACAGAATTAGGTTAAAAATGCAACCAACAATCTATGGTTTAACAAACCCAAAACGCAATAACAGCAACAACAACATAACCAAAAATGCAATTCAATAGGCCTAAAGATTGTTATAAAAATATTTGTTAGTACTGAATTCAATGCGTTACTACAGCATTTCAAAATAAAACAAAAAAAAAAAAAAAAAATTACCTAAAAATTTACAAGAAATAACTAAATTTCTGTTGCTAAACAAATAAAAGAAAAAATACATATTTGTTAATCAGGGTGGAGTATATTACCAAAAAAAAGTTAAAATAAAATTAAATAATTTTAGCAATAGAAAATAATATGCGACGTCAAACGTTTTTTTTTTTTTAGAGAAAAACTTGTATTTATAATTTAGTACTAGTACACATATTGAGCAACATTTATGTAGGCAAAAAAAAAAAAAAAAAAAAAACAGAACTTGCAACGCAACTAATTTTCATTTGTACGCATATTTGAATAGAAATATATTTTTGAGTGCGTAAAACTGGCTTAAATGAATTCTTGCCAATATTTATGTGGGCTTTTGAAACGTTAACCAAATCGTTTTTAATGAAAATTATTTAAATTAAATGCAAAATCTAGATTCATAGTAGAAAATGAAATGCTGATAGGAAAATAAATATATGAAATTAAAAAAAAAAATACTTTCTAATTTCAAAAAAATATTTATGTCCACTGGACTTACTAAAGTAGGTTAAATGGAAAATTAAATATTGTGTTGCAATTATAATAATGACTCCAACAACAGTGTTATTATACAAAAATGGGCTACATTAAAATTTAAAAAGGCTAATGTTTATAACACCATGCGGCAAATTGAGGATCATCGCGTGGGGGCGGATCATTTCATCTGCAGTTGATAGCTTTTGATATGTGCAATAAACCCTCCAAAGGATTTTTCGCTGGTAGGCAAAATTTGTATGTGTTATGACCTTTTAAACTTTTCTATTTTTGCACCAAAGTAGTTTCAGATAAAGAGAAAAAATTAATATAACTATAGTTCGAAGCTCAAATATTTTAACATACACTATAGAGCAAAAGTGAACCCTTTTTCATAACTGATTATGTTGTTAGGTGATATCTTCTTATTATCTAAAGCAACGGTTCTCAAATGGGGGTCCGCGACCCACAAGGGGTCCATAAGGACATTCGTGGGTGGTCGCGAAAAGTTCCTGAAACATATTCTTAAACATACAATTTTTTAATATAAATATTATTTACAAGTTCAAATGAAAATTAAACTAAAAACATGAAACTATTTAAAAATGGAAATACATCTTTTTACAAAATATATCCAAATTAAAGACAAGCGTAAAGTTTTTTTCTAAAATGAGTTCTTTTTAGAAACTACTAATGAAGAAACTTTTAATTGAAAATATTATGCTTCAAAAAGACAACTATAATCAAACGAAGAAAGTAATACTGTCCAATAGAGTGTCGATATAGGAACACCCCTCGAATGCGTAAAAATTTGCTTGGGTCGTGGGCCCATGCATTTTAGTAAAAAAAAAGTTTTAGATTTTTTAATCGAACTAGGTATCAAAAAATTCGTAATTTTATGCTGGTTACGGAAAATATATTTTAAAATTTTTTCCGTGGGATTTTGTTTCGCTAGAAGACGTTTTAAGATATTTGATGAAAAATTATTTGGACAAACTTGGAAAATCATTATTATTAACAGTACTTACTACTACAAAGCTAATTTTTATATTTTAGCCATAAAGGGAACAAAATTATAAAATTCTTATAAATTTTGTTAATAAGAAAAACATCGAATTTTATTAAGGTTTAGGAACCAATATTTTTGCGAAAATTTGTTAAAATATTTTTGTTATAATTTACAAATTATACCCATTTCAAGACCCAACTCAATACCATTTTTTCGACGAAATTTTCTAGACCCGTGACTTTCAATTGATGATAGGGAACTGAAGATCAATTTTAAAATTTTTTTAATATTTTTCCCATATTAAGTAAATTTTTACGCATCGTTTGAGGGATCTTCCTACAAAATTTTTGTCTACGGGACAATTCTGTATAATGACACAGTTTAAAGAAAACTTTACAATTAATGCAGGGAAAATAATTAATTAAAACGATAAATATGTAGTTCACTTAAATTTGATGAAACTATAGTTTTTTCGCATGAAATTCTACTTTTATTTTATCTTTTTATAAAATTTTTTTCAGTACACAAACATTTTATTTCATCGATAAGTTTCCCGGCTATATAAAGAAAATTTGCTAAAGCAACTTTATAATTTAAAAACAGAAAGTACTATCAATGTTAGTATTAAGAAAGTACCAGGTTCATTTAAAAAAAGAGTTGAAATTCGTTGAATTTAATTTTGAATCAACAGATTTAAAAGCATCTTAAATAGTTAAAAATATAGCAAAGCATATCCGCTTATTGGCTCCGAAGCCCTAAAAATATTAAACAAATTTTCTTCAACATACATTTTTATGTAAAAATATCTTTTTTACTCTTTTGTTCCTCAAAACAGAGATTCGATCTTTTGTAGACGCATAGAATATTAAATTTATTATACGAAAAAGTTTCGTAATATTCAAGGAAAATAATGTCGAAATTATTAATATTATTTTTTAAAATTACTTTATCTACATTTTTTCTAATTTAGTGGGTCGCGCTTCCATTGCAATGTCAAAAGGGGGTCGCGAAGCGAGGTCTTGTGAGAACCCCTGATCTAAAGTATAAAAAAAAGTAATTCATGATTAATTTATTTAATGTAATGAAGAATAAAAAGTGTTAAAATTAATTTAGTTTTTGCTAAAAATTTAAATGTTTTTGAAATAAAAAGAGTTCAGTTTTGCACCACTTAAGAAAAATTAAAACAAAATATATTTTTAGCAATATAATACTTACTTTTCGCAAATTTTTTTCATAGTTAACAAGTCATGATGTTAATAAATATAAATGAAGCACCAAAACAAATTGTATCACATAGTGTTATTTAATTTCACTTTTGTGTATATATTTCATACTTTTAAGTATGTTTTAGTCTGGGTTTCTTACACATCCCTCCAAAACTATCAAGTCCTTATTTTAAACAAGTTCTGAGCATGATTTTCTACGAAAATATTAGTATTAGACTGTAATTCGTGGTGAATATTATGACGTAATATCATATTTATAATATTTTCTTCTCAGAATCTGAACATATTTTAACGAAAAGTTGAGGATATTTTTTAAGACATAATTCCACTAATTAGTCCAATCGGACCGACATCTAGGTGTGAAATACCTGCCTAATTCGCTATATAACAATCCCTTTACTTTAAAGTTTTTATAGCGTAGCAATACAAGTCGAACAATTATTTTGAAACCTTAAAAAAATCATTAAAGGTATTCACCTCAGAAATTGAAACTTTGCTAGACCCTTGCAAAGCAGAAAAGTTACATCGATTTCTGTAAACACAACAACAATCACATAGAACAATATTTTGCACAACTTTTGCAAAATTGTCAGAGTAAAAAATAGTGAAAATTGCAACAATTTTTATAATGTTGCCACTCTGTAAATATGTGTAAATTGTACTAAAAACTCAACTCTAAACTAAAAAGCACCACTGAAAAATTAAATTCAACGTAAAAAAATACTGTTTGGATTTTTTTTAGTTTTTCAAACATGGCGGGCTTAATTTTGCCCCTAGAATTTTTCTAAAATATTTGCTATATTCCCTATAAAATTCTAAATATAATAATACTGCAAGAATCATATAATTATATGAATCCGTTAAAAAGTTATATTAATCTAAAGTTGGAACTTTTAAAAAATTTTACATTTTTTGGGTTTTTTCCAAAAAGGTGGCAATATTTATTCAGTGAAAAAATTAGTATTTTGTTCCGAGCTTTATAATTTTTTTAATGTTTTCAAGAAAAATCTTAATGTAAATGCGTGTAAAGTAAATCCGGAGGAGTTTGGGACAAAGGTCTGCCCACGAGCCCTATCCAAATTTAGTCAATTTTGGTATTTAGCTTTTGCTTTTTTTGTTATGTTCTCAAATCGCAAAGCTGGGATCGACTTAAAATTATTTCAATTTTTTAGCACCCAAAAAGTATTTTCTGACGGAGGCCCCTTATAACGACAGGGTGACCATTTCAATGAAAAAAGTAAATTTTTGAAGGAAGCTTTCCCCCAACTGGAGTTTTGGGTATTTTGGTGTAAGAAAATGGGAATCTATTTGTTTTTTTCTTTTAAGGACAATTTTTTTTTATATTATACTAAAATTTTATAATATTAGCTTAATTAATGTAGATTTTATTTAAATTCAAATATTATTTTTTTTTAATAACACTAAATACAAAAATTTTTCGTTTTTTGATGAATTTAATGAACAAATTTAGTTCGAATACTTTATTATTTATATATTATTATTTTTCAAGTAATATCCTTTCCAATGATACCAAATACTTGTATAAATCCTTTACACAATCGTTTAAATACTTACTGAAACTTGACCCTCCTTCAGCGAAATGTGCACATTTTCCTTAATTTCCATAGTAAATGAGTGCTGCTTCATTCTATATACATACATGAGTGCATAGCAGTTTCAACGTTTTTTTTTTTTTTATAATATTGTGCAACTTTTGAACCGTTAAATATATTTCAATGAAATTTCACATAGTTATTACTGAGGTAGTTTCCAAATATTGGAGGAGCACAAGTTTCTAGGTGGTCTTGGGGCAGGTGGGAGAACCTCCGAAAGTGGTAAACTCTTTTAATTATATCTAAAACACAAAACGAGGCTACCTTGGTGAAAAAATATAAAAGTCCTTTTGAGGGTTTTTTACACATATGTATCAAGAGCACTAAATTTCAGATGGAATGATTCCGCCCCCAAAATACTGTTGCATAGTGTAATAAAAATAAAAACTTTTGTAAGATATTATAATAAATTTGTAAATAGAAATGTACAAAATTTAAATGAAATTTACGATATCAAACACGTATATAATAAATACTTTATATAGTATTTGTATGTATATATTATAAGGTAATCCAAAAATCTTTTTTGTGAGCTACATTTAAATGTACATAAAGTTATGAAAGGGGATGCCATTTAGAACAACTTGGCCAAATTTAAATTTTTTACAACAAATGAAACTAATCTTCAAATTTTTTCTAACCAATAATAATGATTTATAGAAGAAACGAAGCTAAGGAAAAAATATTTTTAAAAAATAGCTAATAGGATGGATAAAAAGTTAATTTTAATAAAAATAAATCATATATTAAAAAACCCACCATCAACTTTTCCAAATTTTATGTTATATGGAAGGTGGGAGGTAAAGTGGGCAGACCACGCCCAAG
Source organism: Protophormia terraenovae (assembly GCA_951394005.1). Classification (NCBI taxonomy): domain Eukaryota; kingdom Metazoa; phylum Arthropoda; class Insecta; order Diptera; family Calliphoridae; genus Protophormia; species Protophormia terraenovae. The sequence goes on along the minus strand of OX596077.1, from coordinate 43,357,098 downwards.
TTTATATCCACCCTCAAACTATCTGTACAAAATTTCGTTGTCGTACATGCTTTTCTTTAAGAGATATAAGCAGAAAATAAATGAAGCTACAACGGACACCCGTGTTTCTAGTTTTTAGGCCATAACTTTTTTGTTTATTTTGCCCATTTTCAATACCAAACAAACCTTATATAAAATAAATATTTGAGCTAAATTTCGTACCTTACGTTGCCCTGTTCGAGCCCTACCCTGCTTTCAACAGACGTACAAACATAGCTAGATCGACTCAGAATCTAACCAGAACCCAGAAAATATATACTTTGTGGGATCTTAAATGATTTTTTCGACATATTACACACGGAATGACAAATTCAATATACGCCCCATCTTTTTGATGGTGGGTATAAAAAGTAAAAATCAGCCGCCGAAATTTTTACATTTTCATTGAAATTCAATGCAAAAAGTATTTAATGCAGTGACTCCATCTTTTATTATTTTTAGTAATTTATTTTATTATGCGGCACCACCGCACGTTGGGGTAAAATTTGTCAAAAGTGGCGATTAATTAAATTTTTAAATTTAAATTGTTATAAAGTTGGGTATCGAATAAAAATAGACAAAATTATGTATCAATGTCAATTAAAATCTTCAAGCTAGGCTGTGTTATTTTCTTATAACGAGCTGTCAAAGTTAAACATTTTTTTTAAATTTTTATTTAAAAATAATAATAATAAAAAAATAAATTTTCATCAACTTTCACTGCATTTATTTTAAATAAAAAGTCTTTTAAAGTAAAAATTTTTAATGGAAGCATCAACTTCAGGTATTTGAGTGTACTTTTCTTCAGATATTTGTAAATTATATTTTGTCTTAATGTTTTTGTTTTAAAACACACTAATTTTCAACTTTTATGAAATGCAACTTAAAATGTTACTGGATATTTGTTCTGAAAATATTATGAAAAATAGTACATTCTGTCCACTATAATATTATGAAAAACATTTTCTTTGTTTTATCAAACATTAAACAGTGGGGCAGTATCGAATTGGATTTACATAAAATTTCACATAGGCGTAGCAGAGGAAAGTAAAATTTTAAGTTTATAAACAGGATCCCATATATACTTCAGGAGCGGAGCTATGGGGGTTCAAAATAGGGGATTAATGTCATATAAAATGTTTAATCACTAGCGAATTTTTGTTCTTTACCCGATTTCAAAGATTTTTATATTATTTTAAAGTCTTTAACAAAACCTTTATAAAACGTGCTTGTATGTACAGTTGCGTTCATAAAAATAGGAGTGCTCTTATATAAGAAACTAAGTTTTAATTTTTAAAAACAAAACATATATTTTATTAAAGTTTTGTGAGTAACAATAATGATTAATTTATTATAGTACACAGAAAAAAGTCACCAATTAACAAATATATATGAAAATAATTCATTCAATTATAAACTTGTTTAAATTTGCACCTCTCACCAAAATGATTATATCAATTACTAAAAACTTAAAAAAATGAGAAACAGAAAAATATTTCCAATTAATAAATTATTAATTAAAAATCTGTATAGGAAATAAAATCATACTAAAATTTATTTTTATTTTATTTTTTCTTGAATATTATTTATTAAACTTTGATGCAAAATTAAACAACTGAGTTAATTGTAAAAAAGACGTTAATAAATTTTCCTGTGTAGTGTTAGAATAATTCGCAAAGTAATTAAAACTATATTTAATAAAAAAAACGATGTTTTAACAAAAATATTTCAAAACTGGTTGTTCATAAAAATAGAAGTAGTATAAGTTTTTTAAAAATTAGACGGGAAATTTGCTAAACGACTTTATAAATGTTTCCAAAATAGCTTTAATACTTTTAGTAATTTATGGAATAAGCTTTATTTTTGGTGATTTTAGCATATCTAATAATCATAGAGTCAATGAGATCCCGACCAAACCTTACTGGAATTTTTCACCAATTATCGCACACTAAAGTCCACAATTCGTCAGCATTTGACAGTATTTTTTCCGTAACACATTTTTTAACGTCTCTCCATAGATTTTATGAGCAATTGAGGTCAGGGAACTAAGAAAGCTACGACATAACCTCAACCCCCATTGGTACAAAACCAATTCTTTGGCATTAAATGGAAGTATTTAGGATCGTTATCCTGTGTTAAGTCCCAATTGAAAGGGATATTGTACTCAGCATTAAATTATTCTTTGTTTCCACACGTAACCGTTCATCCATAATCCTTTTATATGGTGCACCCACCAAAAAAAGAACTCAAAAAGTCATGATTTTAACATTGTGTTGTCATTGGAAGGAAGTACTTAGTGGTGAAAAAGAGCTGCAGAAGTTCTTTTTTTAACCCATGGTTGTCATTGGTAGGATGTTATTCTTTTATACTTCTTGTTCATTTCTTTTGAAGTACTTCTCTTAAAACTATATTTATACAAATGTTTAATAAAAATTCTGTTTTTGCCCTATTAAATAATAATAAAAATATTTTAAAATTTTTAAAATTTTAATTTTGTTAGAAATTATTACCATTTTTTTCCCGCTAAAAATTCATTTATTTTAACTTTTTTGGAAATAATTATTAAAAACTTCCAAAATAGTTTAAAAATGCACTTTGTTTCATTTTTGAAGTTGTGAAAATGTTCTTTTCTGGAAGAACTCCATCGTTTTTTGCTGGGTATTGGATGAACCTAATTGTATTATAAAACTCACTATATTATCACTTTAGCACCAACATGATTAACAGTGTTTTTTTTATACATTGTGATTAAAATACTGTTGGAAAGGCATTGGACATACTGTTGGAGTCTAATTCCACCAATTTTGTTTTTGTCTGACCACAGAATGTTCCTTCATTTATCTTGTGAGAACTACAAGCCGTAGGCTGCGTGTTTTTCGGAGATCAGTGGTGTTTTTCGAGGACTTCGAGCAAATAAATTATTTTTAATCAAGCGTCTACGAATAGTAAGAGCATTAACTGACAAATTTAACTTCTCTTAGATGTTACTTGCTGACAGAAAATAATCTATTTTACTAAAAAGGACTACATAAAGGTCATCCGCACTCGATATTTTTCGCTTCGGCTTAACATATCCATTTTCTTTTCTTATGATAATGCATTTGCCAACATCTACTTGATTTATCTAAAAAAAAATTCCATGATTTCTACGTTTTTATTTTATTAATTTCTCTTTTCCTCAGAAGAGTGTTTTCCTCGTCCCGCTATTAAACAAATAACTGTTTTACGAAAAAAATCTACTTAAAATAAAAGAAAAAGATTTACGTCCTACAAGTTATTAAAAAATTTCAAAAAATCCAAATAGATCTTAAAAATAATTGGCCACAGAATTAAATGTCGTCCGTAAAACCGTTTCTAATGTTATTAAACAGTATCAGGAGAATTTGACTATTGATGTGAAATCTAGTTCGGTAAGAAAAAAGGACCACATGATATTGGGAAGGCCAGAAAATTGAAGGCATATTGAAAGGAACTCCAAACACATCTGGTAGAAAATCACTTCAGTTTTCTCAGTGCTTCGACTATTTGGTGCGAAAATTTAAAGCTAATGGGAAAGTTGATAACATATAAAGTTCAAAAAATTCCAAACTGGAATTCTGCAAAAAAAAAAAAAATAACAAGCCAAAAATAGGACTCGGAATTTAAAACCAAATTTCATACAAAAATACTCAAGCTGTATAATTGACGAAGAAACGTAGGTGCTTGCAGAATCTTCGCAGCTTATGTCTCAAAAATTTTTATTGCTAATGCTCGAAGCTATGTTGGAGATAAGTTTAAGACCCAAAAGCAGCAAAAATTTCTTACAAAATTCATGGTATGACAAGCTTTTTGCAGTTGCGGCAAAAACAGGAAAGTCATTTGATACATTCGGATCTATAAATACCAAAATATGCATAAAGGAATATTTGCAAAAAAGATTTCTTCTTTTCTTAAGAAAGCACAACGTGTCCACATATTTTTGGACCCATTTGGTATCATGTCACTACGGTAAGAAAGCTCTGGAGTGGTTCCAAATCAATAACATAGTTTTAGTACCAAGAGAGGTAAATTTTCAAAATTGTCCATAGCGTGGACAGTGGAGAGATATTGAGCTCTTGTGAATAGTGAATTCAAGAGCACAAAAAAGGTGTCCCAAAATACCGAAGATTTTAACAGAAGATGTGCACACTGTTCCAAAAAAGTGACTGAAGCAACTATCAAATCTTCAAAGAAAGGGTTTTCAAAAATGGTCCACAATTTTATAATTAGTGGTAAGAACCATAAAAATTATATATTTCTGTGATCTGTGCTAAATTATCAAATGATTAAAAAAATAATGAAAACTCTAAGATCAACCGTTTCCAAGTTATTGAATATTATGTATGTTAGGAATTTTTCGATCTCACTCCTTATTTCTTTTGTTTTTAACTTTTTACATTCCGTTGTAAATACCGCTAAAATTTGCCGAGGTTTTAAAATTACCTTAGTATAAATTTTTACTTCAGAAAGTTTGGTTTGTCACCACTCCTATTATTATGAACGCAGCTGTACTAAATCTCTTATATATTCTTCGATATATTCTTTAGTCACGAGATAAGCTACAGGGTGTCAAAGTTGACTATCTCGGTTATGTAAAAGTTTCAAAAAAATCTTTACTTCTACAAATTAAGTCCGATTTCAAAGATTTTTATGTTTCTGTAAAGATAATATAAGTAGTTATTTGGGGATTTTTTGGGGATGAAAATCCACTATTTGCGGATATGACTCGAAAAAAATTTGGGAACCCTGCTCCATACATTTCAATTCGATGCATGCAGTAGTTTAGGAGATACAGATTTACTACCAAAAAATTTGCGTTTGACTCCACTTTGCATTATTTATTATTAAATGTAAAAACGTACCATTCATGAGTGCGTTTTATTGTTGTTGAATTTCAATGGATATTATCCTTGAAATAACGAATTGTTACGTTAAATCAAAGAATTTTTGGCAATTCAAAGATTTTTTTCAACGTACTTCATTCAGTGTACATATTCGGAAAGATTGCATATTTATATACATACCCAGCTAAAAATATTATGTATGGATCATATATAACACATATATGGAATTCCATATATACATACACTTTTATATATGAACCCATATATAACAATATATTGTCATACATGAATCATATATAAAAATATATGACCATTTTCAGCTGGGTATGCATATTACAAAATTGTAATTTTTAAATATTTTGATATTTTAAATTTCTATCAACATTGACTTTTTCCTATTTTTCTTAATACTAATATTCAACTGTTATGACATTCTAAACGATTAATCATTTAAAAAAAAAATCAAATTTTCTTCATTAAGTAAATCCGGATTTTCATTTTAGGAAAATAAATACAAATTTTGTATGACTAGTATTTTGTTTCTACTGGAAAATTTTAACAACATCCGTTTTATTAAAAATATTTTGTATTTTATTATTATTATTTTTTTTTTAAGTTTTTGACATGTTGTTCACCTTCATTTTATGATATTTTACATTTTGTACACAAAACAAATGCCTTTTTTGTAGAAACCAATGCGTTAATGATCTTCAAAGTCATTAAGTGTGTGTGTCTGATTACACAGATACATGCATATAAACGCAGTAGTTTATATTTTTAGACAAACACACTTATTGCCTACTTGAATTGCAATTAAAGTAATTTCAAAATATAATCTAAATATTAGAATTTGAAAGAATAAATTCTTTTGAAAATGTTCAGTATTTTTTAAATTTGTTTTATTGAAAAACTAGATTGATTTGTTTATGCTGATTATAGCGTCTTGCTACCTTAGGGTGTTTCAACATTGTATATAGATAGGCAAAGTATATCGCTCTCTTTAACGTAACTAAAATTATGTTACTTGTTATATACATTTTTGTTAATATAATTTTTATTTTAATCAACTTTTATATTTAAATGTTTTCAAAAATATGTATTAAGCTATATTCAGACTAGTCAAATATATGACCAAAATGACGTAAACACTATCTAAAATACGTTCTAGCTTCTCCATTTTGATGGATAAATATTTTGTTACTTATCAATGGTCGTGCTCCTTCAAAAAAAATATATGCACTAGATGGAATTCCGCATGCTAAACTCGAATCTTCTGTCAGTTTTTTCCCATCAGGTCCAGATTTTTTATGGGCGTGTCTAATATTGCGCCCTAAATAAGCCGATTACTCGAGTATATTTCACTATAACTCGAACGGTATGCACGATTTATATAAATAATACACCAAAATATGGGGAATAAAATTGGCTGATAACAAATTTTTATCCGCTCAATAGTTTTGAAGATATTCCGAAGTAAGGGTCCGAAAAAAAATTGTTCATGCTAAATTCAAGATTTCTTTTTTTTTACTAAAACTTGTTTTTAAAAGTGAAAACATCAAAAATATTTCAGTTTATTATCTTTATCTCAAAGCTGGTAAAACTACGAGTAAATAAAGCCAGGTATCATAAAATTGATGCACAGATCATGATTGCATTCACAGTTAAATTAGCTAAATTTGAGATAAATTTACATAATTGCTTGTTCATATAATATTTAGTTATTCAGTAATTAGTAGCGAAAATTAAAATTTTTTTTTTAAAGTGGTGCAAATTTTGATCCATAACGCTGAAATTCTTGAGCGAATGAAAAATATTGTTGACACACCTTGAAGATAATTTTCGTATTCATCTTTTGATGTATCACTTATCAAAATCGTGTAAAGGGTTCTTGAGTTATAGCCTAAGTTTGACAAACCATTCTCGAATTTTATAGTGTGACCGCTGAATAAAGTGATGATATTAGTCATGCACCTAAAAAAAAAATCAGTACGTAATAGAAAAAAAGTGAATGCAGATTCTTGTTTAACTCGTCAAAATCCACCTAGTCCATCTATTTTTGTTTCAAGAAAAAATAAAAAAAAATGTTTGGCCACCACTGTATTTCTACTCAATTGTATGTAACATGGGTATTTTTACTTAACTGTGAATAAGATTTAGATTTCTGCATCAATTTTGAAGATACATGCCTTATTTTATTTGCAGCATTACCAGCTTTAAGATAAAGATGATAAACTGTAACATTTTAGATGTTTTCATTTATTAAAAGAAATTTTAGTAACAAAAAAATCTAAAATTTTGCATGAAATTGATTTTTTTCGGACACTTATTTCAAAATAACTCCGAAACTATTGAGCACATAAAAAAATTAAGTTTGAGAAATTTTAAGATATTTTTAGTCCGCATCTTTTGGTGTATCACTTTGATCAATCGTACACACCGTTCTTGAATTATGAGGAAATATACTAGAGTAATGGCCTTACTATAGGCGAAATATTAGACACGCCCATAAAAAAAAATCCAGACCTGTTGGAAAAAAAACTGAAAGCAGATTCGTGTTTAGCACATCAAAATACATCAAGTCCAACTATTCGTCTATGGGGGAGGATTTTTTTATTGACCAGTGTATTTGACAAATGTGAACTTAGCTTTAGAATTTTTTCATTATAAAATAAAATTGTTTATAAGAAAGTTATCGTTTTTAATTTAAATTGAATAACTTCACTGGTATAAAATATGTCTTATGTCCCTTTTCCATATATAAAGTAAATGGACCAGAAGGATATTTCTATCTTTATGAGATCCTTTATTTTAATAATATAAGAATTAATTCTTATAAGCACCATTTTATTAAAACAAATTTCTAGACAAAACTAGCAAATTTTATTTTCTTCAGAAAAAAAAAAGAAACAAATTGTAAACATTAAACTGAATTTATCGGAAAATATTTAAATATATGCAACACAAAGTGATTCAAAGCTACATAGACAAAAACGTTTCGAAAATTTTTAAATTAAAACTTGTTAAGAAAAACCATTTTTTATAACAACTAAAACACATGATAAAACTTTTGAGAACGTTTCAACAAATGCGTGACATTTAACGCATAAACGTTATTTGTACTTGTTAAGGCAGGTAGGTAAGGTCTAGTACTGGGTATCTTACAAAAAATAATAATAATAAGAAATAACAAATCTAAAATTCTATCTATTAAATATTTGTTATGCCTTTGTTTCGCTACAGTTTTTAAGAGTAAAACACAAAACCACAAACAAAATTGAGCAGAAAACTCATAAGTTATTTTAAATGACTATAAGTTGTGAACTCAATATCTTGAAATCTTAAAATCTGCATATAGCTGCCTTGAGATTCCATAGAAACAGCACGCAACTGGACCAAAAATATTTATAAAAAAAAAATAACTTATTCTTAAACATTTATTGCAAGTTTGACAAAAAACAGCAACAATATTTTATTGTTTATTAAACGAGTCTGTAGTTAAAAGGCCTATTACAAAGTGATTTGATTTTAAAAGTGAAAAATAAATATATAAACACATAAACATACATTTATATAAAAATTTATCAACAATATATATTTTTGCAAATTTACCACTCACTTTTATTTTGCATTTTGTTTGTTATATACATACATTAGGATCAGAATTAGAGCGTTAGAGAAGGGCGTGTTTCGAAGAATTTTTGTGACATAAACACGTGTTTTTCTTAAAACATAAAATGATTAATAATTACATAGTTGTTTTAAATCGAGAATAATTGAATATTTCACTCATTTTTATTGGAAAGGAAATATAAAAAATCCTTAATTACACTGATAGAAAAAAAATTTTGTCATCTTTTAAACAAAAATAGATAAAATAGATGAAATTTGATGCTAAGCACAAATCTTCTTTTAGTTCTTTCTATCAGGTCTTGATTTTTTATGGGCAGGTCACGATAACATTTTACCATAACTCAACAACCGTTGGTACGATTAAAATAAATGAAATATACGAAAGTTATGTTCAAGTCATCTTAACATTATTTGAAATAGAATTTTGTCCTAAAATTAAAGAATTAGAAAAACTCCCACTTTTTTGTACTAAACTGCTAAAAATTTCAATTTTTCCAAAATTGACTTCTTTCATTAAAATCGTCACTCTGCCGTTATAAGAGGCGTCCATCAGAAAATACTTTAGCTCCTCCGCCCAAAATAAAAAACAAATTTTACAAGTGAATAAATATTGACATCTTTTTGAAAAAAAAAAAAAAATATTAAATCTTTTTAGAGTTTCAACATCAGATTAATATAACTTTTTATGGTATTCATTATTCGTATGATTGTTACAGCAATATTCTTAGAGTTTTGTAAGAAATCTGGTAAATATTTTCAAAAAATGTATGGATCATATTACGCTCGCCAAGTTAAAAAAGCTAAAAAAAAGAAGGCCAGAAGTAAAACAAAAATTTATTTCACATTTCTTGTAGAGCTTTAAAAGGACTATCTATATATAAAATGTATTTTCTATTATAAATGAATTTTAGCGATTAAAAAAAATACATAACCGAGATGGGCAACTTTGTAGGGCCACCCACTACTCCCCTGATCTGCTAGAAATCTGTACTCCTCCAAATCAACTCAAAAACACTTCAACTCTGATAATGTGAAATTTTATTGAGATATCTCTAACGGTTCACAAGTTACAGAATTATTTCTAAAAAAAAAAAAGGATTTTGGAACCATTGTGCAACGCTAAAGGCCCAAGCAGTCAACTTTGCAACGCAACGTATAATGAAGAAAAGTAGCGTGAAACATTTTGTACAAACAGACAACAAAAGTAAACGTATCATATGTTTTTGAACATTCATTGTGTAAACAACCCTGTTTTTCGATTATTTTGTGAACAAAATAAATTACAGGGTTGTTAAAAACTCACGCGTCTACTTAAAAATCTATTTTCTGTAGATTTCTGCGATACGCTACCTAGAATTTTTTTGTCAATAACCAGCAAAAACGATGAAGTTCTTCCAAAAAAAAAAAAATAACATTTTCACAACTTCAAAAGTGGAACAAAGTGCATATTTTAAACTTTTTTGGAAGTTCTTAATAATTACTTCCAAAAAAGTGCAAATAAATGAATTTTTAGCGGGAAAACATGATAATAATTTCTAACAAAATTTAAATTTTATTTTAAAGCATTTTTATTATTATTTAATAGGAAAAAACAGAATTTTTATTTAAAAAAAATTTATAAACATATTTTTAAGAGAAGTGCTTCAAAAGCAATGAACAAGAAGTATAAAAGAATAACATCCTACCAATGACAACCATGGTTTAAAAAAATAACTTCTGCAGCTCTTTTTACCACTAAGTACTTCCTTCCAATGACAACACAATGTTAAAATTCTTAAAATTTTTTAAGAATTAGTGTAAAAAAATGTTTATAAAAATGCAGACGTCAAGTGGTCATACTGACAATTTATCAAAATATTAAAATTTTATTAAATTAGAGTATAAACTCTATAATCCGGATTATTCGGTAATCCGGACGGCATTTCCCAATTCATTACATACTCTATAATCCGAATAGATTGCAACTTTATTATCCGGCTTGAATATAAAAAGTACAATTTTCTATTTAAATTTTAGCAAAGTTTAGAAAATACGATAAGAATTATGATATAAGAGTTGATTATAATTGAATTCCGTAATATTCAGTTAAGTATTTGTCCCAAAATTTTTTTCAGTCAAATGAGTACAAAGAAGTTTGTATTTTTTGGGTTAAATGAAATATTTTTCAAAAACTTTAAATATAGACTATTTTTTTTTTTTTTTTATAAATTATATTATATTTTAATAGTTTTTATATCCTTCACCAAAGGTGTAAAGGGTATATATAAGTTTGTCATTCCGTTTGTAATTCCCACAATTTTCGTCGGAGAGCAAAAAAGTTTACATTTTCGGGATCCTTGTAAGAAATGATGACGATAGGACCATGTCCGTCCGTCCGTCCGTCCGTGTGTCGGTTGAAATGGCGTTTATGAAGTCCACCGATAACTGACATATATAATATATATATCAAACGAACGGAAATGCATTCGAGAATTTTGCTATTGGAATTCAGCAAGATCGGTTCATACAATGCGGAGATATGTTAAAAAAACCGGTTTTCCAGTTTCTGAAGCCTCTGTATATACTAGGGACTTCGTTTTTACAAAGAAGTCTCGGACATTTTTTTCTAAATTTTTGTTCTGAAAAAATGAAATAAATCGGTTCAACAATAACTGAGATATCGGACAAAACGCATTTTTTATTTTTTGAAGCCCTGGTTTAAGCTATAGATTTTTATTTTTATACAGATCGGTCACAAATATTTTTATAAAATTTCGGTTTTTTGAATCAGCAGGATCGGTTTATAAATGGCGGAGATATACTTTAAAAACCGGTTTTTGGAACCGGTTTTTAAAGCATTGTAATGACTATTAGTGACGTTTTTGCCTATAAGACAAGTAGTTTAGTTAGCAACAGAAGTAATATAATGAATAACAGTGTTGTTGTTGTTCTTTGTATATGCAGTCAGTTTGTATATACACACATAAAAAAATAAATAAATATGGAATTGTTGTTGTTTATTTTTTAAAAGCAAAGCCTGCTATGATTGTTTTTTTTTTTTTTTTTTTCTTATTCAAATTTTCGTAGTTTGAAAAAAATTTAGATTTATATATGTGAAAATATGAAAGCATACGTTAAGGCGAAAATTTTATTATTTGTCGGTAATATGGTAATATGATGTCGATAAGATAGTAAGATGGTAATATGTTAATATGGTGAAGGGTATCAAAGATTCGGCACAGCCGAATCTTTTTTCAATTTCATTATTTAACAAAAGGTGGGCAGGAAAAAACATCGATAATTCGGATTATTTGATAATACAATCAATTATAGGGATTATCGAGTTTATACTGTATTTATTATTTTTATTTAAGTATTAAAATTTTTGAAAGCAAAAAAGTAACATAAATATCCAGTACTATCCATAGCATTTACCAAAGAATACTAAGAATGGAAAATGGTTCCCTTTCGTACAACAACATTTCTTTCTTCTCACATACCAGTTCTGTGTGAATTCAATACACATGTGAGAGAGAGAAACAACACAAAATAAACAAAACTTTCCTTTAAAATTGGAGGAAAATAATACTCGCGACATATTATTTTCACTAGCACACAATATTTTTATAATTTTTTTCACGCACTTTAATGGCATTTTAACTCCGGAAACACGAATATTTTCCACAAACCGAAAAACAAATGAGGAGTCGCGAAGGAAACGTGGCATAGCTACAACGAAAAATGCTCAATGCAATTCATTAGCTACAAACGCAAAGACATCTCGAGATAGCATTGTTTACAGGTCACTGGACGATCGGAAAACATGCAAGCAGACTTGGTCTCCCTTACAATGAATACTGACGTAGTTGTGGCAATCGCGAAAAGGAGGTGCGCTGTCTCCTCCTTTCGCGATAAATTTCTGGGAAGGTACCAATTAGACAACCTCTGTGAGATATCTGACACTAGACTCAATGACATTATTAAATATCTCAATGCTACTGGCTGGATCTAATTAATTTATGTTCTCATTTTTCTTCCATACATTTCTATATCATTACAGACTCAATCCAACTCATTCACCTGGCGAGTAGTGTGGTCTTATCAAAACGGAATCTAACGAGTCTAATTGATTGCCCGTAGTTGTACGGGCTACCACGTAAACCAACCAACCAACCAACCAGGGTATCACTAGTCACTTTATTAGCTACGTGATAATTTCCAAGTCACTTTAACATGTGCTTGTCCTAGGATGAAGTCTATTGCCACCTCAAGGACTATATAGTGTCACTTGTTTGCACACACAATCACCTCCACGACCACCGAAGTGTCAATAAAATGACAAATATGGCCCTTTTTTTACATACACAAGCACTTCAACGGCTACAAAGTGTAAATTTTGTGCTCACACAACCACTTTACTGGTCACAATGAGTCAGTTAAAAATTGTTGATTCTTCTTTTCGTCTTCTTCCCGCTTACCATAGAATCAGTAAAGTGGTAATTGCTAATACGTTAATTGGTGACCGATGGAGAGCAGCAGGTGAATATACACCAATAAATCTTACTGTCTTAAAGCGAGTTAATTGCCACCAAATAATTTGCTGAGTGGTTTCAGCACTAATACACATAAATAAAAATCTTTTTGACAAGCCATCAATTCTTAGTATTCTTTGGTATTTACAGTGGTGGCCACGAATTTAAGACACGACATGTAACGAACTAAGTTGTGATAATTATTACAACCCTGCAATATAAAATTAGATTTTGTTAATTTTTCAGTGTACCCTGTAATGTTAAGATCAATTACCGTTATTTGGTTTTGTTTGTGTATACATTTTGTTGCTGTTTTTATTATATTTTCGTAAAAACGTGCTTTTGAAGCTGGTCACGAATTTAAAACATATAAGAAATATTTGGTTTTTAAGTGATTTTTTGGTGTTTTTTGAAGCTAAAAGGTAAGTAATGAATGTTTTATTCCATTTAATGTTAGAATACATCAAAATATTTAGTTAGAAATGGCCAGAGGTACTTGGAGTTCGTATGCCGAGCGAAAATTGATCCAACAAATGAATACTGATGGAAAAACAGTAATGGAAATTTCCAAGCTACTAAAATGTTCCAGATCCAAGATTTACAATGCACTGGAACACATCAAGCAACATGGCACTACCAAAAATGTCAAACAGCACCCTAGAGCCCGAAAAACTACACCCAGGGAGGATAGCTTAATTTATAAATCAGCTGCTAAAGATCCTTTCAAGAGCTCAAGTAAAATTAAAAATGAGATTTCATCGGATTTTGGTATTAATATATCGTCCAGGACAATAAGAAGACGTCTGAATGAGAAGAACTTACGTGGGTGTATTGCACAACGTAAACCACTTGTGTCAAAAAAAATATTAAATCCCGACTAGCGTTTTCAAGAGAAAATCTCAATAAGCCGATGACATTTTGGAAAAATATACTTTGGAGCGACGAGTCGAAGTTTTGTCGCTTTGGTTCTGATGGAAAACAGTACGTATGGCGTCCTCCAAACCTGGAGCATCACCCAAAGTACACCCTTAAAACGGTTAAGCATGGTGGTGGAAATGTCATGGTGTGGGCAGCATTTTCCTGGCATGGTGTAGGTCCCATTCAGAAGATTATCAATAAAATGGACCAGCATATTTACAAAAACATACTGACAAGCATCATGATACCATTCGCTGAAGACAACATGCCTCTAATGTGGAAATTTATGCATGATAATGACCCTAAGCACACTTCACGCCTAGTGAAGAGTTGCTTAGAGGAAAATAATATCACAGTTCTGAAATGGCCAGCTCAATCCCCGGATCTCAATCCAATTGAGAACTTGTGGAATGATGTTGAGGAGCATGTACGAGCAGTAAAGCCAAAAAATTTGACTGAATTATGGGAAGAAATTCAAAAGGCTTGGTATGCCATTCCAAAGGAGCGCTGTATGGCCTTAGTTGAAAGTTTACCCAGGAGATGCGCTGCTGTGATTCAAAATAAAGGATTTCCCACCAAATACTAATATTGTTTTATGAAGCTGAGCTTTACTTTTGTGAATTAACTTTTATTTTGCCTATGTCCTAAATTCATGACCAGGCTTAAACTTGTATTAATCTGTATAATATGTAAATAAAAATTGGAAACTAAATATAGGTAACAAACTATTGTTGATTTTTTTTCATGACATTACTAGGATCTTTAAAAAATAACATGGATCTAAAATTTGTTCGATAAGATGTAAAAATTATCAGAAATATATAAGTGAAATGTCGTGTCTTAAATTCGTGGCCACCACTGTATATATACCACATTTTCTATTGCGGAAGTGGCTAAGAAGAGTCTTCCAGAAGTTGAAACTCATGGCCTAAACTATTGCCAAAGTATCATTAAAATCATCTTCCGTCGGGAAGAAGTGTTCCTCGTAGAAGTGTTTTCCAGACGACTCGATGAAGACGCTTCTGGAAGTGTCAAAGAAGACTCTTCTGGATGCCACCCGGAAGATGATCAAAGAAGTGTCGTCCTAGTCTCTTCAAGAAGATGATTTTGCATTTTTTTATTTCTGTACTTATAATTAAAATTAAATTTTTTTTTATTTTTCATAATTATCTTTATTTCACAACTATTTATATATGAAATTACAAAATAATAATAATAACAAATAAATAAATAAATTAATTACAAAATAAATAAAAAATTGATGGACGATTAATGCGCAATAGCAATGTATTTTATTTTTATATTTTAGAACAATCATCTAGAAGTCACTAAGAAGTGACGTCTGGAAAATTAGCAACAAATTTATCTTCCAAATGTTTAAAGGGAAAGACCAGAATGTCCATTTGTATATTCTGTTTTATCATTTTGAGAATTTTTCTTATTTATTTTTTTTTTTTTTTTTTACACTAATTTCGAAATAACTACGAAACTATTGGGCACATAAAAAAGTAAAGTTAGGGTGGCTTGAAAATATTTTTAGACCTCATCTTTTGATGTATCAATTATGTTAATCGTGCGCACTGTTCTTGAATTATGGTGAAATTCACTAGAGCCTATAAAAAAATTCAGATCTGATAAAAAAAACTGAAAGCAGATTCGAGTTTAGCACATCAAAATCCATCAAGTCCCACTATTCGCCTTTGGGGAAGGATTTTTTGTCGACCAGTGTTCTTATATACACATATTTTAGACTTCTTTATAAGCCCCCTAAAAATGGTCCCTTTGTTTAACTTTCTTATTAACATTCTGATAGTTTAACAACCGGCATTATGGTATAATATAGCCAAAAAAAAAAATAATTACAATAGTTCTTTTTTTATAATTTTTAATCTTTACCTTAAAGTTTACTCACTTAACCATCTCTATGATCCAAAAAACTATAAACGTATACGATTACCATGCAACATATACATAGTGAAGGTGTTAACACTTATTTTTAAGGCAAATAAAAAGTGTTTTATATTTTGTTATTATTGCAGTATCTATTGCGTTAAGAACACGCATTTGATAAATTTGAGGTTTGGTCAGTTAAGTTCACTTGAATTGACTTAGCCAGTAGCTTAGATACATATTTTCAAAATACATGTATTAAATTAACAACAAAAATAACATATTATAGGCGTTTTCTATTAAATGATCTCTGAAGGCAACTAACACTAGTACAAAAAAAAAACACAATATCAAATTGATATTTTATTTGTAATACGTATAAAATAGTATATTTTTATACTACATATTTCCCATTGTATATTTTTCTATGGTTAATAATAAATGTTGACATTATTTATTTGTTTGAAGCCTAAAGGTGTTTTAGTTTAGGTATATTTTTTTATTTAACTTCATTTCTTAGGCCTTTATATCTATAAATAATTTCAACACCAACTAACACCTTTGATTCTGAAAAATTGTCAGTTAGCTAAACAATTTTTCATAAATATTTATACATTTAAGATAAATAAATAAACAAAAGCTTTATAGAAATATTTAAATGACAGTTTTATGTTTTCTTAAATGGTCTTTTAACTGTAACGACACTTGTTTGAAAAAATTGTTTATTTAAACTTTTTACTATTGAAAGTAATGTTCAATATTTAAAAATTGTCATTAAAATTTATTTAATTTAAATGCAATTTCATTGCCATTTTAAATATGCGTGTAGATATGTTTGTTTAAATGTATGTCTCTATTTTAATTCTATTTAATTTTGCAAAATAATTTTGATTTTATTTAATTGTATTTTTCAAATACAAAATAGCAAAAAAAAAAATAAAAATAAATAACAACTTTCATTTAATTACACTGGTCGACAAAAAAATTTTTCGTGCTCTTTTAAAAAAAAAATATGTGGACTAGATGGAATTCCGCATGCTAAACTCGAATCTGCTTTCAGTTTTTCCCCATCAGGTCGAGATTTTTTTGTATGGGCGTGTCTAATATTGCGTCTTAAATAAGTCGATTACTCGAGTATATTTCACTATAACTCGAGAACGGTAGGCACGATTTATATAAATAATACACCAAAATATGTGAAATAAAATTGGCTTCTACTAACAAATTTGTATCTGCTAACTAACAAATTTGTATCTGCTCAATAATTTTGGAGATATTTTGAAATAAGTGTCCGAAAAAAATTGTTCATGCTAAAGATTTATTTTTCTTTACTAAAACTTCTTTTTAAAAGTGAAAACATCAAAAATATTTCAGTTTATTATCTTTATCTCAAAGCTGGTAAAACTACGAGTAAATAAAGCCACGTATCATAAAAATTGATGCTCAAATCATGACTGCATTCACAGTTAAGTTAGGATACCCATGCATACCTACAGTTAAGTGAACATACACTGGTGGGCAAAAAAATTATTTTGTTTTTTTCGTCTTAAATAAAAAAATAAGTGGATTGATTAGATGGAATTTAAAGTGCTGAATAAGACTCAGCCTTTAGGCAATCACACTTGTATAACTCAGGAACGGTTTGTCCTATTGAGATAAATTAAACTCCAATATATAGCTACTTAAATTGTTTTTGAGATGAATTTACATACTTTTTTGTTCAGTTAATATTTGCGTAGTTATTCGGTAATTAATAGCGAAAAAATTAAAAAAAAAATTTTTTTAAATGGTGAAAATTTTGGTCTATAACTCTGAAATTCTTGAGCGAATAAAAAATATTGTTGATACACCTTGAAAATTTTTGTATGCATCTTTTGATGTGTCATTTATCAAAAGCGTGCAAACGGTTCTTAAGTTATAGTCTAAAATTTACAAAATATTCTCGAATTTTATAGTGTGACCGCTGAATAAGGTGATGATATTAGTCATGCTCGACTTTCTTTCGTTTTTCGGGAATAAGTCCTGAGGTATATGAAGCAAAAATTTTTAAAAATATCTTGTAATTTGCTATATCTTTCAAAATGTCATACTGAAAGAATTTTTGGATTATCTCAATGCGTCTAGACGTGAAAAATATTCAAATTCAACACTCTGAAACTGGTATGAAAAATGGTTATTTTTTGCAAAAATATAATACAATTCTTTCATTTTTTTCTCAAAGTTTCGTTAAAGAAAAAAATTTTTTCTTTATATATTTCAAAAGATAAGACTTCATAAATGGTTAATACAGAAATTTTGAACTGATTTAGGCTTCTACCCTACATCAGGCATTGGTCGAAAATGGTGAATTTTGGAAAAAGTTAAATTTTTATCGATAAATAAAAAAAATGTCACGCGAGCTTTTTTAAATTTTTTGATGATATTTCATAAAAAAATAGATTTAGAACGATTCTACACTAGACTGCTTCCCGCCCGGCCAAAAACGAATGTAGAAGAGCAGATTTCATGAAAAAGTCAATTTTTTAAACGACTTTTTTTTAACTGCATAAAAAAGCATATTAGCATAATAATTTCACATTTATTTCTAATGTAGTATATAAAATACATATCGATCTTTCTCTCCTGCAAAAAGCATTAAAAAAGCTTAATAAATAAATTTTTGGCAATTTTTCAAAATTAAAAAATATAAAAAAGTTATAAAAACCAAAAAAATAATGTTTTGTAAAGCAAAACTCCGCTTATTTTCCAAAAAATAATAAAATATTACAAGAATATAAAAATAGACTTATTTACCAATTCATTGATGTATAATATGTATATATAATAACTCTCACCAAATTCACTGATTTACAATATTTCCATATGTGCGTATACGTAACAAACAATTGTATTGGCACGTTTTGGTTGTTGAACGAGATAATATTCGCAATAATCGCTTACATTTATTAAATATTGTTTATTTTTGAATAATTGCCAAAAATTTATTTGTAAAGTTTTTTTAATAATTTTTGCAGGATTGAAAGATCAATACATATTTTATACACTACTTAAGGGGCGGGAAGCAGTTTAGTGTCAAATCGTTCTAAATCTATTTTTTATGAAATGTAATCAAAAAATTTAAAAAAGCTCGCGTGACATTTTTTATATTAATCGATAAAAAATTTAACCTTTTCCAAAATTCACCATTTTCGACCAATGCCTAATGTAGTGTGCAAGCCTAAATCTTTTCAAAATTTCTATATTAGTCATTTGTGAAAACTTGTCTTTTGAAATATATAAAGAAGAATTTTTTTCTTAAACAGAACTTTGAGGAGAAAGTGAAAGAATTGTACTATATTTTTGTTAAAAAATAGCCATTTTTCATACCAGCTTCAGAGTGCTGACTTTCAATATTTTTCACGTCTAGACGCATTGAGATAATCCAAAAATTCTTTCAGTATGATATTTTGAAATATATAGCAAATTACAAAATATTTTTAAAAAATTTTTACTTCATATACCTCAGGACTTATTCTCGAAAAACGAAAGAAAGTCGAGCCAAAAAATCAAAAATTCAAAATTCAAGTGCAAATATCTTTTTAACTGTAAGAGATAACTTAGGTGAGTAAACTTATTTTTTCTTTATCTTGCCAAGCACTTTGCAGAAATATAAAAATCTTTAAAATCGGAATTCATTTGTATAAGTTACGATTTTTTTAAACTTTTACATACTCGAGGTAGTCAATTTTGACACCCTGTAGATTTTCTTGTGTTATCACAGGGTGACTACAGGATGATTTTTCTCAAAGCTTAGGTCCTCCTCTGAAACTCTTTCATATATTTCAATTTAATCCAACCAGTAGTTTAGGAGATACAAATTTATTACCAAATAATTTGCGTTTGACCCACTGTGCAGTGGTGGCCAAACATTTTTTTTCACTAGTGTATTTCCACTTAGCTATAGGTATGCATGGGTATCCTAACTTAACTGTGAATCCAATCAAGTTTTGTACATCAATTTTTATGATACGTGGCTTTATTTACTCGTAGTTTTGCCAGCTTTGAGATAAAGGTAATCAACTTAAATATTTTTGATGTTTTCCCTTAAAAAAAAAAAAAAGCTTTAGTAAAAAAAAAATAAATCTTGAATTTTGCATTTTGCAATTTTTTTCCGACACTTTTTAGGAAATATCTCCTAAACTATTGAGCGGATAAAAATGATAGTAGAGTGATTTAAAGCTAATTTTATTCCTCATATCTTGGTGTATCATAAATCGTGCATACCGTTCTCAAGTAATAGTGAAATAACTCGAGTAATCGGCATATTTAGGGCACAATATTAGACACGCTCATAAAAAATCCCGACCTGATGGAAAAAAACTGAAAGCAGATTCGAGTTTAGCATGCGAAATTCCATCTAGTCTACATATATATTTTTTTTTTTTTTTTTGAAGGAGCTCGAAAAAATTTTTTTTGTCGACCAGTGCTATTTGTCTATGGTGGAGGATTTTTTTGTCGACCAGTGTTATTGCTTACAACAATGACATGCTGTTTGTTTAGTTTTTGTTTTAAACAACAAGCGATAGTAAAAGTCCTTGCCAAAGGTCTTTACAAGCAAACTGTTGTTTTTGATAAAAACAAAACAGAAATTATAACAAAAAAAATTGTTTGTTTGTTTGTTTTTGCAGCTGATAAAAAAAGAGAGAAATTAATTAAAGAAAAAAACAAAGAGTACAACCGTATGAGTTACAAAACTAATGAAAATCATTCATAATTACACAAGTCTGAGTGTGTGTGTCAAGGATGGAAAAGTTGATACGATCGTACAGTCGAACACGGTTATAACGAAATCGATGGGACCAACATATTTAGTTTGTTATAAACGTAGTTCGTTATATCCGCAAAATTCCGAAAGAAAAAAATATTTGTTAACAAAATACACGTATTTCATTACAATACTAGTATTTGGAATTAAAGCGTATTTCTTTCCTTTAAAAATGGGCGGTATTTATGATTTTTAAATATTAATGATTAATAAATCAGGAATAATATTTTTTTGCATTCATCATTCTTTTCACAAATTGAGATTAATTACATTTTTATACTAATTCAATGTTTTCTTTTATTACCGATGTTTTTAAATTCGCATGTTTTGAGATATTTACTTTTTGAAGAATAGCGATTTTCTAATATTAACAGCCCACAGTGGTTCCAAAACGCTTTTTTTTTTTTGGAAATAATTCAGTAACTAAAGAACCGTTAGAGGTATCTCAATAAAATTTCACATGGTCAGAGCTGAGGTGTTTTCGAGTTGATTTGGAGGAGTACAGGAAGGAAGTGGGTGGCCCTCCAATGTTGCCCATCTCGAGTATGTCATTTTTTAAAAAAATCGCCAAAAATTCATTTATGGTATGACAGAAAAGAAATTTTATATATAGATAGTCCTTGTAAATCTCTACAAAAAATACGCTTACATGTATAGGTTATCTCTTTTAGTTTAAGAGATATTCGGGTCGAAATAAATTTTTACCTCAATTTTAGCCTCGCCTTTTTTTAGTTTTTTAAACTTGGTCGGCTTAATTTTTCCCCTAGAATTTTTCTAAAATGTTTGCCAGATAATTTTTACTGAGGTATTTTCCAAAATACTTCGAAAGATTAGAAGTTTCTAGCTGGTTTGTGGGCAGGAGGAGAACCTCTGAAAGTGGTAAACTCTTTTAATTATTTCTTATATAATATCCGAGGTGACCCATTTCGGAGGTCCTCCCACCTGCCCCAAGACCACCTAGAAACTTGTGCTCCTCCAAAATAGTTGGAAACTACCTCAGCAATAACTATGTGAAATTTCATTGAAATATATTTAACGGTTCAAAAGTTGCACAAAATTATTTAAAAAAACATGTTGAAACTGCTATGCAGTTATGTATATAGAATGCTGCAGCACACATTTACTATGGAAATTAAGGAAAATGTGCACATTTCGCTGAAGAAGGGTCAAGTTTCAGTAAGTATTTAAACGATTGTGTAAAGGATTTATGCAAGTATTTGGTATCATTGGAAAGGATATTACTTGAAAAATAATAATATATAAATAATAAAGTATTTGAACTAAATTTTTTCATTAAATTCATCAAAAAACGAAAATTTTTTGTATTTAGTGTTATTTTTCGAAAAAAAATTAATATTTGAACTTAAATAAAATCTACATTAATTAAGCTATCATTATAAAATATTAGTATAATATAAAAAAATTTGTCCTTAAAAAAAAAATAAATAGAATCCCATTTTCTTACTTCGAAATACCAAAAATTCCAGTTCGGCAAAACTTCCTTCAAAAATTGACTTGTGCATTGAAATGGTCACCCTGTCGTTATAAGATATAAGATAAGATCAGAAAATACTTTTTGGGTGTATACCTTACATATAGAGCTAAAAAATTAAAATAATTTTAAGTCGATCCCAGCTTTGCGATTTGAGAACATAACAAAAAAAGCAAAAGCTAAATACCAAAATTGACTAAATTTGGATAGGGCTCGTGGGCAGACCTTTATCCCAAACTCCTCCGGATTTACTTTACACGCATTTTCATTAAGATTTTTTTTGAAAACATTAAAAAAATGATAAAGCTCAGAACAAAAAACTAATTTTATCACTGAATAAATATTGCCACCTTTTTGGAAAAAAAACCCAAAAAAATTTAAATTTTTTTTAAAGTTCCAACTTTAGATTAATATAACTTTTTAACGGATTCATATAATTATATGATTCTTGAAGTAATATTATTTAGAATTTTGTAGGGAATCTGGCAAAATTAAGTCCGCCAAGTTTAAAAACCTAAAACAAGGCGAGGCTAAAAATGAGGTAAAAATTTATTTCGACCCGAATATCTTTTAAACTAAAAGAGATAACCTACACATGTAAGCGTATTTTTTGTAGAGATTTACAAGGACTATCTATATATAAAATTTCTTCTCTTAATGTATTTATTAAGAAAATCGTATTCAAAAAGCTATTTACTATCTATCTTAACTAATAAACTGTTTTTTATTTATATAGGCAACTCTTCTCAGTTTCTCTCGCATTCTTATTCGTTAACTGTTTTATTCTATAATTATTTTTGATGTTCTAGTATGTTTTTGATGATAAATAAGTTTTTTTATTTTGGAAAAAACCTTTAAAAATAATTACAGAAAATATTATTCTGTCCCGGAATTCATTTAATACGTTTTTAAATAGCTATACAGACACATTTTTTTTATTTTACAACAAATTTTAACTCCGGACATTTAAAAATACGGCGTTTTTATCAAAAATTTACGAATGAATCAAAAAATGTATTATTATTATTATTTTTTCTTGAAAAATGTTACGGAAATAATCTTAAAATATAGTCTTAAAGTAGGGTCGAACCAATATTAAAAGTTTACAATGGTTTACCAAAGGTATAGTAAACAAATCATCATTTTTGAATACAACTTTAAGGAATTTTGCTTAACAATGGTTAGTAAAGCTGTGTTAAGTTTTTTTGAATACGGCTGTTAGACTTTAATCCTCAATAAATGTTTCGATAAATGTTTCCGATAATTTAAATTGAAATAAATGAAAATTATTTCCATTTGTCCAATAATTTAAATGGAAATAAATAAAAGTTATTTTTGTTAGTTTTTAAATTTTTTAAACTTTTTTGAAATGTGTAATTTTATTTATCTAAAACAAGTATTTGTGAGAGTTCGTCATGTTTGTTTATAATATTTTATCTGGTCAAGTAACTTGTTCTGATTCAAATGATAATGTTAATTTATATAATCCACCAAGATACCTGAGAAGAAACCGTATATTTGATATACGATTTCATAGAACCAACTATGCTATAAATGAACCAATTGCAAGATGTTTAAAATTATGTAATAACATTTCTCCTCTTTTAAATTTTAATGTAAATAAAGATAAGTTTAAATTAAATTTATGTATTTATGTTATATAAATAATTTAAGTAATCTGTAAGATCAAATCTGTAGATGAAATAATAAATAAATAAAAAAATATTTACAAACTAATTTTTTAAGGTTTTTTTATCCATTTTTATATCTACAGCACCATAGATAGGGAGGATATTATGCGTTTGTGCTGATGTTTAAAACACCCAAAATTATTGGTCCAAGACTCACCATAATTTATACCAATCGGCTTAGAATCAATTTCTGAGTTGATTTAACTATGTACGTCCATGTAAACATTGTAATCAAACTACAGGTCCCAATTTCGAACACAAATTAATGAAATGGCACACAGGTTTCTTATAATCTAAGGAAAAAGCCTTTTGAAATTGGATATGATCGGTCCATTATTTCACCTAGCCCCATACAAATGTCCTTCCAAAAAATGGTTTTAATGATAATAAATCCCTTAAATATAGCAACATTTAAATGAAATTTGGCACAAGTTCCACATAAGTTTAAATCTGTGTGCCGAATTTCATGAAATCGGTCTATAATTGACCATAGCTTCCATATAAACCCCTCTTTAGAAAATCACTTTAATGGGCATTAATTCCATTAAAATATTAGTATCAAGTTAATATTCGACACAAATATGTTTTATATAAACATAAATGATAGTGGTAATTTTTACGATTTGCATTTCTAGATTTATTCACAGAAATCCTACAATTTCCAAAAAAAAAAATAAAAAATTAAATTTTTTGTTATTTTTCCTATTACTTTCCAACCGATATCGGGGAGATAACAGAAAATTTTCCACTTTTTTGGCAAAAAAAAAAAAAAAAACAGGAAAAAGTCCGATGACGTTTTTGTAGATATAAAAATCTTTCAAATAGGTTCTAATATAAGGAATCAGTATCGTTTTTTTAAATTTTATACCCGAGATGTCTGTAGGTCTATATGGTCCAAGCTCGAAATTTTAAATCACTTAAATTTCATTGAAATCGGAACAGCTGTTCCGAAATTCCATGTTTATATCCATTTCCAATGTATAATTTATTTTCCATTTTTCATGAATGTATTATTAAATGATCCAAAAATAAAGTTCAATCTAATCTTATTTTTGTAAAAAAAAAAATATATATATATATATACATTGCTGTGCAATATAATATTCTATTGTGTATTAAATATTTTCTCTTCGATTTAACACTATTAAAAAAACATTCTCTTAGGAATTTTTGGTACCGTTATTTTTGATATTGTCAATACTAAAAATAATGGGTATTTTTAAGAAGTTTCTTTCTTTTCTTTATGCGCTTTCGTAAACATTTCAAGAAAAGTTAAAATATAATTTGTGCAAAATAATAGACTTATTTTAAAGGATTATATTTTTTGTTTTAATTTACCTTACAATTTGGATAAATTTTCAGAAAATAATTAAATGTAAGGTAAATGAAATATTATTGTTGAAAAAAATTATAAAATAATATTATTTTTACGAAATGATGGGTCGTAATGTACACAGCACTCCTTAAAAAAGGCGAATAGTGAAATAATTACGTAACCAAGGAAAAACACTTGATTTTATTGCGGAACTGCTTGGAAGGTCTCATCATTTCGTAAGAAACGCGATTAAGTGGAAGCCATCAAAAGAAACACGTGGTAGACCTTGCAAAATAACCGCTACCACGGATTCACAGATAGCTCTTCTAGTGAAGAAGCAGCCATTTCTATCTTCAACAGTCCGACGAAAACTTTTAGAGAAAGGTTTGCCAAGTAGAATCGCCAGGAAGTTACCATTTTAAGCTCTAAAAACTAAGCAGCTCGAAAAAAATTTGTTACAAAAATTAAAAATAGTGAAGTTGATAATTTTAAGAACATTTTATGGAACGACGAGACAAAAATTAACTTGTTCGGGTCAGATAGTCGCAGAAATGTTAGATGACCAAATGGAAAGGAACTAGATGATCGTTATACAAAAAAGATTGTAAAACTCGGCGGAGGAAGTATAACGGTGTGGGGTGAATTTTGTTGGCATGGTGTTGGCTCTCTTTATTAGATCACAAAAATAATGAACCAAGAAATGTACCGTGATATTTTGAAGGATATTATGCTACCCTATGTGGAGAACAATATGCCACCAGAATAGACTTTACAACAGGACAATGATCCTAAGCACTCCTCAAAATTTGTTAAATCTTGGCTGAGTGCTAACAATTCATCTGTTTTAGAATGGCCTTCACAGTCACCGGATCTAAATCCTATTGAGAACCTTTGGGTTGAACTGAAGAGAGGTCTAGATGGGAAGACATTTCGGAATAAAAACCAAATTTGGAAAGATGTAAAAAAGAAATGGGAGGCAATTTCTATAGAAAAATGCCAAAAATTTATAGAATCAATGCCCAGAAGAGTTCAGTGCATTTCAAACAATAATGGCGGTCATTCAGGTTATTGAATTAACTTGGCATATTATTATAATATTCAATATTAGTAGAAAGTTTAATTTGTTTTAGTCTTTAATGAAAAAAATATATATTTGTTTAAGAAATATTGAATAAGTCTATTATTTTGAATCATAGGAAAATGATTTTTGTTTATTTTTTATTTAAATAAAGTCATAAAAAACAAAAACATTTGTGGATGATGTATCTTTTAGTACAGTTCTTAAATAAATAAAAAATAAATTGAAATATCATTCATAATGGAAAATATTTACCAAATAAAAATAAGTGTATTATTTTGCACAGCACTGTATATATATATATATATATATATATATATATATATATATATATATATATATATATATATATATATATATATATATATATATTGCCAACTTATTTTATAGGCAAAAATACAATATTTTATTCATTGAACTTTTCCTTGCAGTTAAATTTTTTTCTTAAATATGTATTAGCAACACCAAAAATAAAATTTCCCTTACAAATTTCACATTTGGTTGAAAGTATGTAGTTGTTCTGTTTGGAAAAATACTGCGCCAGGCTAGAAACTGTGACGTGAATTTGTTTAATCAGATTCACATTCAACAGAATTTAAAAAAAAGTAACAAATTAAGTAATTTAAACTTAAGCACCTTTTAATTTTAATAGAACTTTTCATTAAATCAAATGTTTATTATGCCCTATTTCAATTTAAAACTATAAAAAATCTATGCAAATTTATTGTTAAAAAATTTTAATATCATTGGCACTAAAAATATTTTATACAAAGAAAAACTTAAAAAAAAAAAAAAAACGCTTAGCTTGATTATTTCAAAATTTTATTAGTTTGATTTAATTATAAATAATAGAAATTTAAATAAAACATTAGTTAATTTTTATGTGGCAGTTTTGTAAATACATATGAATATACTATATACATATTTTTATTTATTTTTTGCTTGTCTGTAATTATGTATGTATAAGTGAATGTATACATACTACATTTTCCTCTAATGTGATATCAATGACCTTAAATACCGACAGCATTACCTTGGCCTTAGAAATTTCCACATACATAAATACAAACATTTAAAATTATTTTAACTAAATATAATTTTATATTTTTTTTTTATATGGCAATTGAGTACTTGTTTAAAAATGTTTAGAGAGATAATGTGTATGTATGAATGTTGTTAGCCTGCCAAAAAGATCACGAATAATTATCTTTTTTTTGCATACATTTCACTCTTTCTCTTTATTGTAGATTAAATGCATGTATTTTAGAGCAGAAATGTGCAACGATTGGACTACAAGCTAAAAAGAAATGTATTATTTAGAAAATAATAAAAGTAAAAAAGTTCATTAAAAATATGAAGTTTTGAAATTAAAAAAAAAATAGTACTAAAGGTATTCACCTCAGAAAATAGCAAAGTTGCATCGATTTCTGTAAACACAACAACAACCACATAGAACAATATTTAGCACAACTTTTGCAAAATTGTAAGTGTAGAACCCATTGCAAAATTATCAGAGAAAAAAGTAATAAAGTTGCAAAAATTTGTATAATGTTGCCACTCTGTAAAAATGTGTAAATAGTACTAAAATAACAACTCTAAACTGAAAAACACCACTGAAAAATTAAATTCAACCTAAAAAAATATAGTCTTTGGACTCCAAACTTTGGAGTTCAACAACGACAATAAAACAAAAATATATTTGAAATTAATTATCACTTTTTTTAGTGTCTTGAAAAAAAATTTTTTACTTTTTTTCTAACTTTATCTAATTTTTTAAAATTGGTTGATCACTTCAAGTTAAAACAGTGCAAAATTGCAAGTGCTGCCATTACTTATGAGGTGAATACCATTACTTATTTAAATTTAAAAAAATTAATTTTTCTGCCGGCTTATAAAAAAAATTACGTAAGGAACCACAAAAAATAATTACAATTTTCGTAAAAAAAGTACAAACTCATAAAAGTTCCAATTTTCAAAAAGGTACTAATTTAATAAAGTTGCAATTAAAAAAAAAAATATAAAAAAATTTTATATATTTAACTACAACGGACTTAAGATGCCCATAGACACATACTGCAGAGAGCTACTGCCGAATAACCCTTCTATACGTGTGTGCTTGATGATTTTTCTACACATTCATCAATCAAAATTTTATTTTTGTGTAAAAATTCGTTTAAAACTAAAATAATTTAAAATATTTTTTTAATTTTTCTTATGACAAAAAATAAAATTCATAAATGATAGAAAAAAACAAGCGCGAATTATATTCGGCCCGGCCGAATATATTTCGCACTTTTTCAAATTTTACGTTATATGGGAGGGGCGGTAAAGTGGGCGGACCACGCCCATTTTTTGTTTCCGAGTTTACATTTGTCCTTGAACTAGTTGAACACAATTTCGTTGATTTTCACCTTATATGGGAGGTGGGCGGTAAAGTGAGCGGACCACGCCCATTTTGTTTTCGAGTTTATATTGATCCCCGAACTATACGTACAAAATTTCGTTGTCGTACATGCTTTTGTTGAAGAAATATCAGCAGAAAACTATAAAACGGACACCCTGTGCTTCTAATTTTTAGCCCATAACTTTTTTGTTTGTCAACCTCACATAAGACAAATATTTGTGCCAAATTTCGTCCCCCTACGTTATCCCGTTCGAGCCCTATCCTGCTTTCAACAGACGGACAGACGGACGGACATAGCCAGATCGACTCAGAATCGAACCAGGACCCAGAAAATATATACTTTGTGGGGTCTTAGACGATTCCTTTGACATGTTACACACGGAATGACAAAATCAATATACTCCCCATCTTTTTGATGGTGAGTATAATAATCAAATTCATTCGAAAAAACTGTCTGTAGTATGAGTTCATTTTAAAATCAAAAGGCGCCCATAGGCATAGAAAACAACTAGAACTACAACTCTTTTCATTCGCTCAGCAACAAAAAATTATTCTCTTCACATGTATAAATTTATTCTGTAGAAAATTCTACTAACACAGAGTTAGGTTTTTTTGACAGTTGAGTTAGGTTTTTTGTGAACAAATTGGAGTTCTAGTTGTTTTCTATGCCCATAGGCATATTCTGCAGAGAGATACTGCCAATGAACCCCTATATGTGTGTGTGATTGACGATTTCACTACACATCGATAAATCAAATCATTAATTTTGTGACAATTTTCTAATAAAAATAAATAATTTTAAACAATTTAATTATTTTTTCTTTCAGTTTAAAAAGTCAAACTGATTTTTTTATAAAAGATAAAGAAAACTTCAAAAATTAATTTAAACGCGCCCACGGACACATACTGCAGAGAGTTACTGCCGATGAACCCTCCTATACGTGTGTGATTGACGATTTTACTACACATTCATCATCAAAATTTAATTTTTGTGAGAAAATTCGATTTAATACTAAAAAAAATTAAAATATTTTTTTATTTTTCTTTCAGTTTAAAAAGTCAAACTGAAATTTTCATAAAAGAAAACTTCAAAAATTCACTCAAAATATATGTTTTCAGTATGAATTCATTTTGAAATCAAAACAATTTTGATTTTTCATACTGCATTGTCGGTGTGACGTACACATTCAAAAGCTCTCTCAATTTTACTAATACATACTTATTGCAGGAGCTTATGCAGTATGTGTCTATGGGGCGCTTTACAGTAAAAATAAATATAAATAAATAAATAAATAAATAAATAAATAAGTAAATAAATAAATAATTATAAAAAAGTACCGTTAACCGAAAAAGTACCGGTATTTGAGAAAAATAACATATGCTTTTATTTCTGCTCATTTTTTTTTTTTTTTTTTGTCCTGTCTTTCGTGGGCCTATTATTGCCCATTTTTGTTTTATATGAAAGTAATGATGCACTTGATTGCATTGAAGAGTAAAAGTACTCTCACTCACACATTCCCAAACATACTCTAAACATATACCCTGAAACTACATCCATTATAGTGAAACAAGTTGAAATGATATTGATGATATAGTTCCGTATTCCCATTGTATCATTGAATTATTACAACAATTTCATAAACAACTACATATATAGTTGCTGCTATTGACCCACTAGAGAGTGCGACAATTTTTTTAATTTTATAATTAAGTTGTTTACTATAATACTCTACAGTTAATTTAAAATTTATGACTTTTTATAATCAATAAATTTCCATTCGGGTATTTTTATTTTCTTTTTTATTAAATGTTTGTTTATTTTTATTCCAGTAATTATTCATTCGTTAGAATTTTATTGTTGATTGGTGTGTGTGTGTGTGCATGTATAGCGGTTCCGTAGACAGGAAATAAATGTTTGCAATTGATCTTGAATGTCAACAACAGCAATTCGCATACAAACTTATTAAAAAATCAAGGGTAATTAATAAAAAAATTGTCTTTTTAATAAATATACAATGTTTTTAATAAAATAAAATGTTCAGTTAGAAAATTATGCCAGAGGCACATGAATTATTAGATTGTTAAAAGGGTAATATTTATTCTAATGTAAAAAACAACTGCTTATTTGTTTAAATAGGCTGTTAGCGAAATGACCAAAAACAAAATCGCCCAAAGTAAATATAGAAAAATCGGCAAAAAAAAAATCCATACAAAATTGGGTCATACTTCATATGAAAAATTACCCAACATTCATCATTCCTGGGCTATAATTTATTTTTGTTTACACATTTTTGATATTTCGGGGGATTTTTCGCTTTTATTTGTTATTTTTTTAATTTTTACAACATGCATGAGAAAGTTATCGTACTCAGAAAAAATTTATTAAGCGAAGCCGGGATTTGAAATACGTCAGAGTTGAAAACTCCTGTATAGAAAACCCTTTGAATCCAGACCAGAATCCTACCCAGGCCAAAGTTAAAACTATTTTCATTCTGAATATGGTTGATTTTGTCCAGAATTTTATCATATAATTTTCATACCAGAAAGTATCATAATGTTCATTGGTTGAAGGTGATTTTTCGTAAAAATTTGGACATTTTCCACTATTTTTCGGCAAATTTTTCATTTTTTATTTTGGGAAATTTCTTATTTCTTTTGGATGATTTTTCTATATTTGATTTGGACGATTTTGATTTGGGTCATTTTGCTGGCAGCCGTTTAAATCTTTGAAGTTGGTTATTAATTAATATTTAAATGTAAAACAAATAAATAAAAAGTACCTTTAAAAGAATTCTGAATTTTAGTGTTATAAACAAAAAAAAATAAATAATAAAAGAGAAAATATATTTCCACTATCCTTTATATATATATATATATATATATATATATATATATATATATATATATATATATATATATATATATATATATATATATATATATATATATATATATATATATTCGCTAATCTCTCTATTGTATTACAAATTTGATTTACAACATATGCAATAAAATAAACAGGAAGTTATTGTAGACTTTGCAAAATTGTTATACATATTAATAACTTTTGTTAAACAGTTATTTTTAGAAAATTATTTTAAATAAATATTTCCGATTATTAATATAATTAAACAATTCAAGAACACTTCAATCATTTGTATATTTTGTCAGAGAAATGTTATTGGGAAAAACATACTCAGTACTCTTACTATTTTAATCAAATTAAACTTGCATTATTTAATTATAATCATTTTGTTTATTAAACATTTAGTTGAGTAGGAAAAATGTCTTATAAATATTAAAAGAAAAAAATAAAAAGAAAAAAACTTATAAATACAAAAAATACACAGTAAATTAAATGTAATGTGTGTAATTCTTAAAAAATACAAAAAAAAATATAAATTCTTAAATCTATGCACATGTACTATAAATATAAAAAAAGATTATGTTTATGCGAATAGAACAAAACTTAATTTATACATTTAAATTTAGTTAATTTAAGCTGGATACTGTCTGTTTTATTACTTTTTATTTTTGGTGTTCGAGCTCCAAGCAAAAAATATTATAATTATTAATAACATTGGGCCTTGGCGGTGCAGGAATATATTAAATATCTTAAGTATTTTATATAAAAATTTAGATACTACAATTTGAGATGTTTTTTCGCTTGACTCTTTTCCAATTTACGCTGTTTAACTTGTAAAAATTCTCTGCGAACATCTGAGTTGCACATGTCTAGGATACAACTTAGTTTTTTGAAAATTTGTTCGGCCATTGGAACAGTTGTTTCAAAGTCATAATGTTTAAAGCGTATTTGTTGTGATGAAGCTGAAGCGCTGGTTGAACTACTACTAAGAAAATTGAATGGTGATGAAAAGTGTGGATAATGACCAGGACTGGTGGGTGAATGGGCAGGTATTGTGAGAGAAGGTTTATTATCACTGATAAGTGCACTAGAACTAATGGCAGATGAAGTTTTGAGCCAAATGCGCAAGACAGCTTTCATGGTACGTTTTTCTACAATTTCACAATGAGCCACAGCATCCATGGGATAGGTAACGGCTCTTTGTTTTGTCCAGAATTTGGCATTTTTCTGTTGATCTATTACGATACGTTCGCCAGAAATTCCCAAAGAAACTTCAGTTTTGAAAAATTTCTTATCGATAATATTTAAGTTATAACTACGATAGACGGGAGCCTCTAACATGTCATCTTGACTTAAAATACGTGCTTCTAAATCATCGACTCGTCCCTCAGCGCCAAAGGTATTATTACTACCATCAACATCATCTTTATCGGGACTATGGAAACCATCAGCGCCTACACCCGTACAGTTAAGTGAATGCAAAGCCATGGCAGCCAGTCGAGCTTTTTCTTCCTCGGAAGTCATAGATTTTGTAGGTGCTCCATTATTATCAATACGTGAATCACCGTTCATAGGCCTTCTTTCGGCCAAGGTTAAATGTGAAAAGCCAAACTTAGAACAGGGTTCTCGATGGTCTAAAGGCGGGAAATCTTCTAAGTCATCATTATCTTCAGTCATATATAAGCCATAATGTCGTATGGATTTGAGGGGAAGATCTGGGAATTCTATGGTAGCTTTATAACAAACTAAACCAATTACCTAGAAATTAAAAATCGAAAAATTATTATTTATTATTATTATTTTTATAAAATATTTATGATTGTCTACTTACATCCGATATTTTAGCGTGAGGTAGAACACAAATTTTTATGGGATAATTTCTCTCCTTCTCCGGCAACATACTCAAAAATACATTAATACGTTTTGTCTGCACTCCCGTCTGTGACGTACCATCAAATTTGGCATATTCTTGAAATTTAT
Source organism: Protophormia terraenovae (assembly GCA_951394005.1). Taxonomy (NCBI): domain Eukaryota; kingdom Metazoa; phylum Arthropoda; class Insecta; order Diptera; family Calliphoridae; genus Protophormia; species Protophormia terraenovae. Next base: position 43,323,639 of record OX596077.1, on the reverse strand, counting down.
TTTGTATTTGTTTCGGACTATTGGCCAATTGTAGGGTAAGCTTACTTTTCACTCCTTCATTATTTTGCAACGTTTTATCTTGTGCCACTATTGGTTTGCGTTCAAAAAAATCATTACGTTCGGGCTGTATAATTTCATCATCATAATTAACACATTTTGTTTTCGCAGCTTTACGTCGTGCTATATCCATTTTTTCTAATTTTTGGGCAGTGTTGGAACGAAAACGATGTGCTCCCACTTCGGGATACATTTGTATGTCAAAAGATTGGGCAGTCAGGTCAACATCTTCGTCGTCGCTTTGGTCAAGGCCAGGGTAGCAAACAAAATCGACTTCTTGCAGAATTGGATCATAGTTACGATGTTGCGTTGCTGGTTGTTGCTGCTGCTGTTGTTGCCCTGTTCCCAACGAACGTCTTTGTTGCTGCTGTTGCGTATTACGGGTTATACCATTACCTTGGTATTTCCGTAAATAATGTTTGGGTAGATCATCGCTGACCATTACAGTTTCACACATGCCCGTATCATCGGTGGAAATAAAGGAGTTACGTATATGGCATAATAACCAATGAGGATTGGAATAAGTTGCCATAATTGTAACAGCAACTATTTTTGTTTTTTTATATTTTTTATTTTTAATATATTCTAAAAAATAATTAATTTTTCACAAGAAAATCGAAAATTTGCAAATTGCTTTGACAGCTCAGAAATTCAAACAGCTGACAGACGAATAAAATATATACAAAAGCTGTATGATATAAAAATTTTACTTTTTACGTGCCGCCGATGATTTTTTAAAGCCGCCGCCGATTTTTAACAAAATTCAAAACTACAGTATAATTATAAAGTATACTCATAAGAACAGCTGTTTTACAATTTTTTCATTGACATACCTCGCGGAACTGTCAAATTGTTTTTGTATTGCTATACAACATTTTTTTTACTCTTCCTCTCCTTCATTCCTTTATTATAGCAATTTGACATTATGTCCAGTAGTTTTACACTAACAAAATACAAGCAATTGTTGTTTTTGTAGATGTGCGAGCACTTTCTAATTACGCTATGGTAAAAACCAAGGTAGATTAAGGAGGTAACGACATTAAAACAGCTGAGATTTTTTTTCTTTTTGAAATCACTATGGCTGCCTGCGTTTTGTAATTTGAGGTGTCAAATTTTTGTTTATGTACATTTTTTTTGCTTACTTCTGTGTTATTGTGTCTTTCTCCTCTCTTTTTACTACATGAATTGTTTTTTGTAAAGAAACATGTGAAATGACAAAATTAAAGTTGACATAAAAGATTACAATGCAAAAACAAAATACATGGGGTTTTTTTGGTGTTGTAATTGTTGTAGAGTTGTCGTTACCTTCTTAATCTACCTTGAATATAAAGTATACTCCTAACAACAGCTGTTTTACAATTTTTTCATTGACAAACCTCCCGGAACTGTCAAATTGCTTTTGTATTCATATGTAAAATTTTTTTCGAGTTTTTTTACTCTTCCTCTCCTTCATCCTCACCTTTTCCTTCTTAATCCACCTTGACTGTACTTATGTTTACTTTTCGCCGGTTAACAACCAATTATGAGCCGCCTCCAAACCATTTTGAAAAATCCGCAGCCGTTAAAATTGTTCAGCACAGGTCTCTGTTCTCTGACCTAAACAGCTGGTCAAGTAAAACATTGTTTTGGTTTTTAGTTATTAAAGAAAAGTTTGCAATTATTTAAATAACCATAAATATGTTATTACTAAGCAAACCTTTCTCTAGAATAGTTACAAAACATTACCACTTAAGAAAATCGGTAACAACATGGACTCCTTTGGCTACAGCCTTCAATTCACCGCCTTACAAAAAGATCAATTTTACACGTAATGAAGCGGTAAGAAAATGTTATTTAGTATATTTCTTCATCACACCTAAAAATTAATATGTATTTAGGGTTTATTTTGTATGCCCGAACTACGTAACCATGAAGGCTTCTTTCTGCTCAAAGATAATGTGGCTAATAAAACCGAAGAACTCATAAAGGAGGCAATTTCCGGGAAACGTCAACGAAAAATGGTACAAATTTTTGACGAACTATCAGATTCCTTGTGTAAAGTAGCCGATTTGTCAGAATTTATACGTATAGCTCATCCACAAAGCAAATATGCTCAGGCTGCAGAAGATGCTTGTATTAGTATTAGCGGCATTGTGGAACATTTAAACACCCACAAGGAACTATATCAGGCTTTACGTAAAGTTGTAGAGGATGGTGATTTCATAGATACTACTGAGGTTGATAAACACGTAGCCAAATTATTTTTATTCGACTTTGAACAGTCTGGCATACATCTTAAAGACGACGAACGCGACAAGGTGGTACGATTGAATGATTATATTTTACAATTGGGCCAAAAATTTATGCATGGTGCTGTACAACCTACTGCCTTTCCCAGAGGTCAAGTACCAGATTCTATCAAAACATATTTTCCTACTGAAGGCGATCATGTTTTGGTGTCTGGACTCTATACAAATTCTTCAAATCCTCAAGCTCGAGAAGCGGCTTATAGATTATTCTTATATCCGTCCGAACGCCAAGAAGAGCTACTTAGTGATATGCTTAAATGTCGTCATGCATTAGGTAAAACTTGTGGTTTTGATACTTATGCCCATCGTGCTCTAAATGCCAGCACTGTGGAAAATCCTGAAATGGTGCAGAAGTTTATAGATGAATTGTCCCGCGAATTACGTCCCAGAGCAGATGCTGATTTTCGAGTAATGGAAAAAATGAAACGTAAAGAGAATGGAAGTCCCCAGGCTACTTTACAAGCATGGGATACTCCCTACTTTACATCGCTAATGAAACGTAATGCCTTAAACGCCAGTGCCAACGAATTTTTGCCCTACTTTAGTTTGGGAGGTTGTATGGAGGGTTTGGATAATCTTATGCAATCTCTTTATGGTATTTCCCTACAAAACACCGAAATGGAACCGGGAGAATCCTGGCACAATGACATCTACAAGCTGTCGGTAGTACATGAGAAAGAAGGTCTTTTGGGTTATATTTATTGCGATTTCTTCGAACGTAATGGTAAACCCAACCAAGATTGTCACTTTACAATTCAAGGTGGAAAACGGCTAGCAGACGGTTCATATCAACTACCTATAGTAGTGGTGATGCTTAACCTTTCCCAACCTCGCTGGACAGGACCAACTTTACTTTCACCCTCACGTGTAGATAATCTTTTCCATGAAATGGGTCATGCTATGCATTCCATGTTGGCACGTACAGAATATCAGCATGTGACAGGTACCAGATGTTCAACTGATTTTGCTGAAGTACCCTCAGTTTTAATGGAATACTTTGCTAGTGATCCTCGGGTATTAAGAACATTTGCTAAACATTTCCAAACACATAAACCAATGGATGAGGATATGTTGCAGAGATTGTGCGCTTCGAAAAATTTATTCTCCGCCAGTGAAACACAATTACAAGTTTTTTACTCAGCTTTGGATCAAAGGTATCATGGTGATCCATCGAAACAGGGATCAAATACTACAGAAACATTGAAGAATGTACAAAAAGATTATTATAGTTTACCTTATGTAGAGCACACGGTAAGGAATAATTTTAAGTTCATGTTTTTAAGTTTATCATAAAATTCCATTTATACTAGTTTTCACTTGAAATAAGACCTTATTCATCTGTATTTGATTTATTCTAGGCTTGGCAATTAAGATTCTCACATTTGGTTGGTTACGGTGCGAAATATTATTCTTACCTAATATCAAAAACGATTGCGTCCTGGATATGGCAAAACTATTTCGAAAAGAATCCATTTAATCGCGAGGCTGGTGAAAAATATCGCCAAGAAGTTTTAGCCCATGGCGGTGGTGTTCCTTCACGTCAACTAGTAGCTAATTTCCTGAAACGAGATCTCACTCCACAGAATTTGGCACACAGCTTAATACATGAAATCGACGTAAATAACGATAAAATCAAGGATATGATAAACGTAGAACAATAAATCCCCAAAAAAAAAAAAACATGATATCCCAATCACTATCGCCACCAATCTGACCACATTACAAAATGCAAAGAATGTATTTTTAGTTAGTTGTTAACATTTTTAATAAAAATGTTCATATTTTATAAAACAAAATAATTTTTTTTAATGTTTCATACTTAAACTAAGAAGGGCAAACAACGTGTTAATGATGAATGGCTGGCATTACTTCAACGCCCACAAATTCTTTAGCAATACGTACTCCCAAAAAGAATAAACCGAAACTTTTCACAACGGCCCTATAATAAAAAACATAAAAATGAGGTTAGTTTTTTTCTTGAAAATGAAATAAATATTTTTATCTTATTTACCATTGAAACTCATTGTGATAAATGCTTTTGAAGAAATTTATAGCTGGATTACTTTTTTGCACCATTTTTATGTAATATCTCCAAAAATTTGCTTATGTTTTGCAGAGCGATTAAAAATGCAAAGATTTTTTACAAATATTCTACGGACACATCTGATTTAGCTAAAATGACAAGAAACTATTTAGAATGAAACAATTTGACAGTTTAGATCAATGTTGCCAAAACGGCAGTTTTCCCGCTAGATTCGGCGGTATTTTCTTATTCATAGCGGGTACTTTCCATAAAAAACCGCTAAGTGGGATTTCTAGTTGCAATATATTTCTAACTGGCGATTTCTAGCGACTTTTCCTTCATTATAAAAACATAGGTTTAAAACAGAAATAAGAAAATTTATAAAATAAGAAGTTAACAGAAATCCCGACATTTTATATAAAATCAACTGTTTTTCTATAAAAGATATTGATATTAATTTTTTCTCTCAAAATTTTTACTCTCTTCTGCCGGTGTTATCTTACATATTATATCAACGTGGAGACACTATGTAATATGTAACAGAGAGTGTCAAATTCTGGCAGAAGGGAGTAACCGTTTTGTTTATATTATGTCATAGTATTATTAGAAAGTATACTCGTAAGAACAGTTGTTTTACAAATTTTTCATTGATATACCACGCGGAACTGTCAAATTGTTTTTATATTCATATGCAGAATTTTCTTACTCTTTCTCTCCTTCATTCTCTCATTTTCCGTTCATAGCATTTTGACATTATGGGCGTTTCAAGAATGAACTCATATCGAAGGTTCGTTTATGATATCTATATCGAATAATAAGTCTTCGATATCGAAAAATTTTCGATATTGATATTACTAATGAATCGTCGGCAATAGTTCTATTCTATTTCATTTTGTTTCCCATTTAAAATTAAAAGCTGATTTCATTTTTAAAGATTTTTTTATATTTTTTTTATTGTAAACTTAACTAACTAAAGTCTCAATAATATTAGTTTTTCTTTTGCCCAAATTCACATTTTTCTTAAGTTTAACTAATTTCTTGTTTCAGGTCAAGCGGGAATATATATATATTTGCTAACGAGTTACTAACTTTTTTGTATGTAAATTTTTATAAGAAAAAGTAACTCGTTAGCAAACATACATTATTTATTTTGAATACGTCTGTAACAAAATACAAGCAATTGTTGTTTTTGTAGATGTGCGAGCACTTTCTAATTACGCTATGATATTATGTTAAATCTTAAACAAGGGGTAAACGTTTTATAATAAATCTTATAAGATTTCATTATTTTCACTCAGTCCCACAGTAAACATGTACCTTTTATTTTAGAAATTCGAAATTTTTTAGCACAATTTTAATGAAAATATGTTTTTGAATTTAGAATAACCATTAAAATAAAACAATTTACAAAAAAACATTGTTTTTAAGTACTTTTCAACCCTGCAAACATTTTCTATTGCGGAAGTGGCTAAGAAGAGTCTTCCAGAAGATGAAACTCATCGCCACGACTATTGCCAAAGTATCATTAAAATCATCTTCCGTCGGGAAGAACTGTTCCTTGTGGAAGTGTCTTCCAGACGACTCGAAGAAGACACTTCTGGAAGTGTCGAAGAAGACTCTTCTGGACGTCACCCGGAAGGTGATCAGAGAAGTGTCGTCTTAGTCTCTTCTAGAAGATTTTTAATTTTTAATTTCTGTATTTATAATTAAAATTGTTTTTTTTTATATTTCATAATTATCTTTATTTTACAATTATCTTTACATATAAAACTACACAATAAATAGTCACATATAAATTAATTTTACATTTAATAGTAAAATCTTCATGAGAAATTTCTGGTCAAATCCGTTACCTTTAAAAGAAGAAAAGAAGGTTAAAAATAATTTTAATAGTTAAATTGTATTTAGATTACCTTTTGTACAAAGAATGCGGCAAGACACTTTTACAGGCAAAGTTTTGGACTTCTATAAATATGCAAATACTTGTTTGTTTAATGAAGTTTTTCCTAAAATTAATATAAATTGTGAGTAAAATCCGATATTACTAAATAAAAAATTAAGAAGATTTACTTACTTTTTAAAAATTTTATTTGTTAATAATTTCCAAATTATTAACAATAAAAAACACTTATGTAATTATCAGGAACATTTTTCTTTTTATGTTTATTATTGCAGCCAAACTGTACCAAAGTTAAATTCTTACTGAAAACATGATTCTATCTGCTTCTTTATTGTGTTCTTTTCTTTTCATAAAAGAACTGACAATCTTCCCAACACACGTCAAGAAGATTATTGCGCAATAGTAATGTATTTTGTTTTTGTTAAATTCGAATTATCATCTTATTATCTTCCAGAAGTGACTTCAAAGTATACTTTTGGAAGATGAAAGGAAGATAGTAATGTATTTTGTTTTTGTTAATTTCGTACACACTTCTGACAATCATCTGGAAGTCTCTAAGAAGTGACGTCTATACGATTAATGCGCAATAGCAATATATTTTGTTGTTGTAAATTTCGAACAATCTTCCAGTTATCATCCAGAAGTCACTAAGAAGTGACGTCTGGAAGATTGGCAACAAATTTATCTTCCAAATGTTTAAAGGGAAAATACACATGCACACACACAAACAAACTTTCGTATATATGAATTTTTTTGACAGTAAAGCCCAAATTACAATAGCGCGTAGTCAGCAACAGTATGAGCAAAAATTATCAGCTGATCACTGTCAGCACAACATGTTGCTGCCGTTATAATTACAATTCAGCGTAGGCAGCCACAATTTACAACCACCATCTAGCTTTGTTCTACTTGTGTATTTTAGCATCTCATTTATTTGCTCACTCTCTTTGTCTCGCTCTCAATCTGAATGCAGCGCAGTGAATTTAGAAACAGGGCTAAATGAAACAGCACTGCAAACTGCTGCTGACTAAATGTAATCAACACCATAACAAACAGTGCTTTCTAAATAATCAGCTGATTATGGCAGCACACACTGCTGCTGACTACGCGCTATTGTAATTTGGGCTTAAATTTTATAAAATAGTTGTGTAGAGAAATCTTATCACAACAGTCCACAGTGGGGCAGAATCGAAATTTTTGAAAATAAATCTGTAACTTCTGATCGGCTGGAATTTGGTATAGGCGTAGCAGTGGAGTATACAATGATAAGTTTGGAAGTTGGGCCGTACAGACCCCTCAAGGGCGGAGCTAAAGGGGATCAAAGTTGGGTACCTCTAAAAAAATAGTCCTATTTTATGGAAGTGTCTCATTTAAGTGGCGAAAATTTAAAAGACGTTTTTAGCAACTTATTTTGAATAAAAATTTGGTATAAATAGAAAACCTTAATTCAGTTCCGATTTATTTGATTTTTTTTTTCGCCTTTTATAGCACTTTTAACGGTGAAAATAATGATGTAATAATTTTTGAGTGCAATTTAATAGTTTGGAAGTTATAGGGCTTTGAAAATCGTATTTCCCTAATAAACTCGTATCAAAAAAAAAAAAATATTATTATAAAAAAGTTGGGTAAAAAGGAAGAATTACGTTAGCGCTTGTAGACATACCACAGTTGAAAACCCTTCCGCACGGCTATTTAAGAATTATTATTATTATTTTTTTTTTTTTTTTGCACTAGAACTTACAAAATATTTAAAGAAATGTGTTAATGATAAATATATTTTTTTATTTTATTTTTATAAATGCACCATTAAGAGCTTTCAATTGACACCTTAATCTTTGAATCGGATAAATAGTATAGGAAATATTTACGATTTCACATAGGAATGAAAGGCGAGGTGTAGCCGAGTTTATAGTCATAACGGGGCTGTGTGGATTCTTCTGAATTAAAAATTACAATAAAAAACATCGTTCGTGTCTAAACTATTGCGTGTTATTTTCTTTATTAGGTTTGAAAGAATCAAATTTTGAAAGAAAAATTCTTATAACGTTCCAGCAAAAAAAAAAAAAAAAAAAAAGAACTGAAAAAGTCATGATTTTAACATTGTGTTGTTATTGGAGGGAAGTACTTAGTGGTGAAAAAGAGCTGCAGAAGTTCTTTTTTTAACCCATGGATGTCATTGGTAGGATGTTATACTTTTATAATTCTTGTTCATTGCTTTTGAAGCACTTCTCTTAAAACTATGTTTACACAATTTTTAGTAAAAATTCTGTTTTTGTCCTATTAAATAATAATAAAAATGTTTAAAATTTGTAAAATTTAAATTTTGTTAGAAATTATTACCATTTTTCTGCTAAAAAAATTCATTTATTTTCACTTTTTTGGAAGTAATTATTGAAGTTGTGAAAATGTTCTTTTCTTGGAAGAACTTCATCGTTTTTTGCTGGGGTATTTTCAACATTTCGCTGAGTAGTGGAAACTCTGCTTAACAGCTGACTGATAACTGTTATATTTTTGTTTTGTTGATATCATACGACACGTGCAGTTTAATAAAAAGAAATATAATTTTTTATTTAAAAACTCTTTGCAAAATCAAAATAAAATGAGTATTGAAAATATTTACACATCTATTGGTTGTAACCGTACCACAGAAAGTGCTGACTGGGGCTGTAATGGTCTAGTAGTATTTGGAGCATGTAATGCCGTTGCCATTTGTGATCCACAGGTAAAACATATTCATTCCATTTCCCAAAATACCGGTAAAATAAACAAAATTCCCCTTCAAGTTCAAGGAGTATTCTGCAAAAATAACTCACACCTATGTCAGACACTCGAAAAGAGTCAACACAGTCAGATGGCTAAAATCCTTCCAACAATATAAAGAAATCTATTGCCTATCTGGTTCAGATGACAAATTGGCCATTTTATGGAATATAGAAAGTCCCGATGATGTCAACAGTTACGAATTGAAAGGTCATGAAAGTGGTGTCAATGCGGTTGATGGTTTGCAGCGTTCAAATGGTGAATGGTTACTAGCAACGGCGGCTGCTGACTCAACCATAAAATTGTGGTCTTTCTTTGAAAATACTGGCGAGCCAATTTGCAAACAAACTTTACTACTAAATACTGGATTTTGTTTTACCCTAAGACTCACTTTATTACCCAAGTCCGAACAAGTTTTACTGGCTTTTACAGCTGATGATGAAAGTATAGCTCTTTGGACTGAAGATGTAATACAACAATCAAATGATGAAATTAAATTTCAACCAGTACATAAATTACTAGGTCATGAAGATTGGGTGCGTGGCTTAGATTTCGTGCGAGAAGGAGACGATTTGCTATTGGCCAGTTCTTCACAAGACAATTTTATACGTTTGTGGCGTATTGCCCCCAGAAACGCTGATCAGGTTCTTAATAATAAAGTTGATATATTTAATTTATTAGATGAAGCTACTGGAGAAATACGTGTTGAGGAGAAAATTTTTCAACTGAGTTCCGATTCCTGGTATGCCATTAGTTTGGAGTCAGTGTTGTATGGACATGATAATTGGGTATATGGTGTTCATTGGTATAAATCTCCTGAACAATCGTTAAGTTTGCTTTCCGCTTCCATTGATAAAACTCTTATTATATGGCAGCCATCTGAAGAAGGTGGAATATGGATGGAAAAAGTACGTTTGGGTGAAGTGGGCGGCAACTCTTTAGGTTTCTTTGGAGGCAAATTCTGCAGTAATGGTAAATCTGTATTCGGACACAGTTATCAAGGTGGTTTCCACTTCTGGCAGCAATCGGATGATAATGAAGCTATTTGGTTGCCACAAGTAAATGTGGGCGGTCATTTTGGTGAAGTTCGTGATTTAGCTTGGGAACCTCAGGGAGAATACGTTATGAGTGTGTCGGCCGATCAAACAACTCGTATACATGCTCCTTGGCGACATGATGCAGAAACCTGGCACGAGTTGGCTCGACCTCAAGTTCATGGTTATGATATGCAAGCTTTAGCTTTGTTGTCACGCTATAAATTTGCGAGTGGTGCTGAGGAGAAAATTGTTAGGACTTTCCAAGCTTCTGCTAATTTCATCGAAAATTTTAGACGTATTACCAAAGTGCAGGAGGACAAAGAGGGCGATCAGTTGTTGGAATGTAAGTAAAATTTATTTATTTTCATTTATACATACATTTACGTAAATACATATGCATATTTATGAAACTTGTTGGAAGAAACAAAATGTTTAACGTAATTAATTAATAATACTCTTAAAGACATAATATTGATATTTTTTTAGATAATGAGATCTAAGATATTTACCGCCTCATACAACCTATTTTTATAAAATTTCCATACAATTTTTTTAAAAAAATTACAAAATTACGCCCAATTACGCTTTTATTAATAAAAATTTAATATTATTTTGAACTTCATTAACGTTTAAGGAAACTCAAGCTGATTATTATTTTTCGTTCTTAGAGAGTTTTACAACGCATTATGTTATTAAAAAAACTAACTAGCAATCTTTTTTTGAGTTTGGCAATAATTTTGTGTTAAAATTAAAAAAAAAAAATGTAAATTTAAAGGGTGGCCTAAAAATGAAAACATGTTTGTTATGTTATTAAATGCGCGCCTCTAAGGCAGAAATATGAAAAAAAAAAGTCGAAAAACCCGAACCCGAAAAAATTGCTTATTTTCATTTTGATCCATCTCACGAAAGATAATGTCAGAACGAAAATTTTGAAAGATAATGTCAGAACGAAAATTTTGAGAAACGGTATCTTAGAATAAAGTAAATTTTAATTTGAGCTGGGAACATCGATGTCTTATTTTTAGGAAGACCCCTCAAACGATGCGTATTTATTATCTAAATACTGAAAAATATTAAAAAAATTGGCCCCTACCAGCGATTGAAAAATCATAAGCTCCATTCATTTTGGCCAAAAAAAAGATCGTTTTTTTTATCGAAATGGGTGTTAAAAAATCGTAATTTTGAGCTGATTGTAGAAAAAAATATTTTAAACATTTTCCTCATGGAATTTTGTTTCGCTAGATGAATTTTTAGGGCATTTTTATTAAATTTTTTTTGGAAAATTTTAAATTTTTTTCATTAAATGCTCAAGTTATGATTTTTTTTATACCCATTTCAAGACAAAACTCATCGTTTGAGAGGTCTTCCAATAAATGTATAAAAACGAACATGACGCAAAACGGAAAAATAATAAAAACCCCCCATTCCTTCACTCAAATACAAAACATCATTGCCTTCGTCAAATCATCACTCCAAATTATCATCATTAACTCTAAACTTATTACCAACATATTCCCTTTAATATTTAGCTTTACCTAAAGGAGCTTCAGTTCCATCATTGGGCTTATCAAACAAAGCTGTATTCACAATTGAAAATACACCCTCTGAAGAACGACATGTTAAAGATGAATATCCTGAAAACTATTTTACACCCATTACCCTTAATGATCCACCACAAGAAGAAACGCTTATGCAAAATACTCTATGGCCAGAAGTACAAAAACTATATGGACATGGTTATGAAATTTATGCGTTAGCGTCTTCACCCGATGCTACATTATTGGCCTCATCTTGCAAATCTACAAATGCTGAACATGCTCAAATTATTCTTTGGAATACAGCCACTTGGAAGCAAATACAAAAATTGTCGGGCCATCAATTGACTGTGACTCAAATGCGTTTTTCACCTAACGGTGAATATTTGTTATCAGTATCACGTGATCGCAGGTGGTCGCTCTTCAAGCGTCAACCATTAGATAATGATAATTATAAAGTGGCTTCATTTGCTTTGACAGCCTGCACAGATAAAACAAATGGTGTTCACACTCGTATTATATGGTCTTGTGATTGGTCTCATGATAGCAAATATTTTGTAACCTCCTCCCGAGAGGGTAAAGTTGTTATATGGTGTAAACTGGAGAAACAAGCAGAAAGTTTAGAAGCCAACAAATCCTCTCTAAATGGTTGGAAGGCTTTGGATATTTTAGAATTGAAAAATGAGTCTATAACAGCTGTATGTTTTGCGCAGAGTTTGCATACGAGTGGTGACTACATTTTGGCATTGGGTTGCGAAAGTGGTTTAATACATGTCTATAAGTTTAATGGCAAATTTACTTTGTTATTATCACTCAATAAATCGTAAGTTAATAATTTTAAAGTATTTAGAAAAAGTTTGATAAAATCTAATTAATTTTCTATTGTTTCTTTATTAGACAATCTCATCATTTAACCGTAAAACGTTTGCAATTTAGACCCTGTATCGTAAATAACAATAAATTCCAATTGGCCAGCTGTGGTGAAGATTGTTTGGTTAGAGTTTATCAATTAAATTTATAAGTTAATAAGTTGTCATAATTTATTATAATACCTACATATATAAGTAAATATTTTTTTTAAATTAAAATAAAAGTTTTCTTTTTAAAAGTTTGCTGTTCGTATTCTCTATCTCGATTTTACGTTCCGTCTGTAGACGGGCATAAATTATAGTATGCTCTAAGTCGATATAATTTTTTCGTATGAGTTATATGGTTTAGGTTGCGGATATGTAGGGAAGGAGTTGGAATTTCAAAAAGAAAATTATACCATTTTTATTAATAAAAAAAATCTTCAGAAAAGGTATGATATCCCAAGAAAAAATATTTTTTCAAACGAAGCCTTATAAAGATATAAATTCATATTTTTTTCTTTCATCTCACACTGTTAATAAATAATTTAACTTTTAAATTAATATTAACCGAAAGTTACGTAACATTTTGTTAAATTTAAATAAATCGTTTTTTGTGTTAACAGGCATACGTATTTATTTTATGTTGTAGGGTTCTCTAAATTGACTTTGCCATGATAAAAAATTCAGAAAATGTTGAAAACAGTCGAAAGAAAAAACGAGCAAATTTATTTTATTTAAAGGGAATAGTTTCTTAGCAGTTTTTATTCCAACAACATTATTTGTTGGAAATACTATTGTAAATAAATTTATTTATGTTGTAAACATATTTATGTTTTTATAATACAAAATGTCTGTTCGTTTGCTTGCTAGTTTTACTATTTTCCAATATTTTGTTTATTTTTTGTATTGAAAAACAAACAGTACATAAAGAGTCAAAAGTGGCAAAAAATCTCGGAAACACAGATTAAAATCAAAAAGTTGAAAATAGTCGATTGTTGAATATTCCAAAATTGAAAAAATTGAAATTCAAAAAATCTTTTATTTAATAATGAAAAAAATCTAAATGTCGAAAAATATACACTTTGTTCCTTTTGTTATAAATAAAATAAATGATGGTTTCTAATGTTTTGACCACTATTGTTTAATAGATTTGTAAACAACAAAATTATATTTCGGGGGGACATTTGTATGGGAGCTAGATGAAATAATAATCCAATTTTATATACTTCGCCCTTGTATCAAAAAATAACAATTGCAATTGTATACTATCAGCCTTCCAAATGGATATCATCAAACATACACTGCCAACAGAATAGGTTCCAGATTTTCGTTACATTATTATTATTTTTTTTTTGATATAATGAAGATACGAACGAAAGCTAACGTACAATGTACGAAATAATCCGTGATTTTGGACCACGAAAGGATGGTGTAATATAAACGAATGCTTGTTTCTTATTATTTATAAAATTTTTATATTGTTTTACTTTGTATATTTTTTTTTTACGAATATTTTTTTTTTTTTTTTTTATAAACACAAAAGTAATTGTAACATATTCAAAAAACTTTCATATTTTTATACCCTACATCACCATAGGTGGTTGGGGTATTATGTGTTTATGTTGATGTTTGTAACGCATAGAAAAAGTTATCCAACAACCACCTTAAAGTATACCAATCGACTCAGAATCCTGACTTCGTAGGCAAGAGCGGTAAAGAGAATGTAAGTGTTTAGTATTCTCTTCTCCTCTCTCTCCTATAAGCCCAGAATTCCGTCAAAAAACATTGCTGTGTGTGAACCCCGACTAAGGTATAAAAACCGTTAAATAAAATGAAAGTAGGGCAATGCGAATATATGAAAGTGTCCTGTGATTATTTTTCTTTAATACCTATTTTTGCATAAAAAATTATTCACATTTTTTTTACTTTATGAATTTTTGTATTTATTTTTCAAATATTTCTTATTAAATAAGTGTACATTAATATTTAATTTAATTTTTTTTTATTTTTTTTTTATAATTAATGTAAGTGTTAAGGATTTAATATGTTAAATATCCTTAAATAAACATTTATTAATATAAACCATTCATTATCATCGAATGTTATTATATACGTTTTTAAATTATTTATTTACTTTTATATTTTTTTATTATTTCAATTAGTTTAAGTATTATAATAACTTCTTAAAATACTTATTTAAGCTTATTCAATTAGCAAATTACGCATTTTTTTTATTTTCTTTTCGGGATTTTTAGTTTTCAGATTCATTTTATTGGTGTATGTATGTATAAATGATTTAAAATATATGTATTTATTTATATATACTAAATTTGGATTTTATAAGTCATATATATATATTTTCTTTACCAAGTTAGATATTTAATAATGAAAAATTGGGTGATGATTGGGTGATTTTTTATTTTTTTAAGCTGAATTGGTGAGATTTTTTATTCAACCATATTTTCTATAGTAAATATTTGAAGAGTAAAGAAACCCTTTAAATTTTTATTTATATAAAAAATGATTATTATTTTGTTTTTTTTTTTTTTGGGTATTTTGATTTTATTTTTATCGAATATTTTATGTGTTTACGTGGGCGTTATTTATATAAAAATTTTACTTTTATAATTTAATATATATATTTTTTGGTTTAAATTTCATTTCATAAAATGTCCCTTTCTAGTTTTTTAACATTCAATTAAAGAATATTTATATGGCTCATTTTAATCGAATGTCTGTTTTAAGAAATGGACATTGAAGAAATGTTAAAATAAAATTTTGTAATATTTTTTTTTTTATTTTTTTCTACAATTCTTTCCCAATTTGTTCTTTTTAGTTTTGTTAAAAATTTTATATACATTTAAAAAGAAAATATTTTTTTTTAGTTTTAAAAAATGGTTACGTTGTAAAAGGGCCCTTAAAAATTTTATAATAAATTTCATTTCTACATTTATTTGGTAAATCTTTTTTAAAAAGCAAATTTTAAATTATTAAAATGCTACAGTTTTATATGGAGTTTAACATGATATAATTTTATCATGTCAAAAGTAAATTTCTATAGAACCAGGTATGAATTCCATTTTAAGTATTATAAAAATACTATGTAATATTATAATTAATATTAAAAAAAAAAAAAGTTGAACAAAACAACTCGAACCAATCATAAATTTTAAAGCTTCGTCTTTAATTATCTCTAAGTTTTCAGACGTTCAAAATTTGTATGAAGTATACTGCGGAATTTAAAGTCTTTCAATTAAGATTTATTCAAACGTTTGTCGTTTCGTTCTACAAAATGAGGCCTATTGTATTTTCCAGTCTTGGGGGCTAATAATTACATTCACCTTTAATTTTTAATTGAAATTGAAAATATACAGGTATGTCACAGAACACAAATTTGTACGAGATTGAAATCGTATTTAGCTTCTACAGAAAACGAAAAAAAAAAAAAAATCGTTTTCAATCCACATAAAAATACGCCTATATGATGGAAACCACACTATTGTCATTTCACATGCATTTTGAAAATCGCCAAATTTATTTCAGCATGTGCTGCAGTTCACGCATTTTACTTGTTCGATTTTTCTCAATTTGATCAGCTGTTTCTATAAATCGCTTATGTATGAGAAAACAAATAAGAAAGATGATAATGGATTAAATTTTAAATTTCATATTTTTACTTAAAATTGGTAGAAAATATTACTAGTTTTTACCTAAATGAAAAGAAAACTTATTAAATTTTATTTGTACGCCATATTTATTATTATTATTATTATTTTTTTGAAGCCATGCGATTTTAAATCGCCTATTTTCTTGTGATTGTGAACCACATCACACCTATTATGCGATTTGAAATCGTATTCGCCAATTTTATGCGATTCTCATCACATAGCCGATAGTAAAATGGAATTGATATTTACATCGCATTTAAATGTATGAAACCTTTAAAAATTAATGTAAACAAACAATGGATATTACTTTTATTAATTTCATTTCAAAAAATTCCACATTAACCAGTTTTGTAAGAAATTTAAGCATTTTTTTTAAAATTAACAGCAGAGACAAAAAACACATTTTTGTTAAATGAACATACAAAGTTTTTAAATATTCTTTTAAATACTAAAAAAACATTTTTAATATTTTTCGAATTTATGAAAACGTATTTGAGTTGAAGAAGCAAAATGAAAACGTTACGAATTCGACTATACGAAAATTTTCACTTCCGAAAAATATCTGTGACATACCTGATAATTATTACCTCCAAGCCTAGTCAACCTGCAAGAATATAGTAATTTAAAAACTGTTCGAATTTAAAGCTGTTTTCTTTTTTTTAATTCCAGTTTAAAAATCCAATTGCTACAAATACATATGTATATTAATATTTCTCAAATTCAAATCGTAATTCCGTCAAAATTTCTGATTTAAAATAATTCTGGAAAATTTTTTATCCTCTTGAGAGAGGAAACAATAGAAACAATATTTTTCATTTTTTTTTTTTGTAATTCTTTTATTTTTTTTTAATATTAAGAATTGGGAAAAAAGAAATGGTTTTAAGTGATTCCTAAGGTATCTTTTAATGATTGCGTTCAGTGCTAGGCATTAGTATGTATGATTTATGTGCTATTTTCCAGTGACTTTGCAGCTTCTATAATTTTAATTGAAAAGAAGATCTGGTTCACTTGGATATTTACCGAGCCGTTAGTACTGCTTTCAGTCCCGAAATGTTACGATTTAAAAGTTTTGTTAACCAATTAAAGCGTTTCAGATTACTGAATATTTGCGTTTTCTTGGTGTAACTGCAAACATTTGTTTTGTAACTTTTGAATTTATAGTCTACAAGTAAAAATATTATATACGGCTTTTGCAGAGTCTTATCTTATATCCACCTTTAGTACAGATAATTTATTAGTGGAAAAATATGATACAGGGTTATAATAGGTAACAACTTTTTCTGTTTTGTGGCTTATATTATTTTTGTTAATAATCCAAATTTTGTCCTTATCAAGTGGTCTCTCTAAGTGATTTGCCCTGACTTCTATCGTGCTTTTAAAAAAATGTAGCTATATCTTCTTAGAATTTTACTATGATCTAGAGTATCTTATGAGGTCTTAGATGAATATTACGATTTGCTACAAAACGGAACGACAAAAACAATATACACATATAAACATGGGATCAGGTGAACCCCTGCTTTTCAGCACCATAGGTAGTTAAGATATGCATTTTTCTGATGTTCGTAACAGAAAAAAATCTTAGACTCAAGGTATATTCAGACTAAGTAAATATTTGACCAAAATGACATAACCACTACATAAAATATTTTCTTACTTCTCTATTTTAATGGGAAAATATGTTTTAGTTATCATTAATCATAGCATTTTTTTGTAGAATTAGTGGTCACGTAAATTTGGCCAAATATTTGACAAATGTGAACTTTAAATATAAACTTTGTTAACCTTTCACAATTTTTTAATAAAAAAGTATTGGATATACATACATAAATTATTTAAAATAATATTTTTTTACATTAATACGATTTATAGAAATATAAATCACACTTCCAAATGTCACCAGAATCTATCTACAAATGACCTCAGATCCCACATTGAAACCTCTTCTTGGTGCAGGATTTCATATGGTCAAGTATGACGGATTATATATGTAACTTTCATTATGTTTTGTGTCATATCTGTGAAATAAAAAAAACCTACATAATTGATTTATACTACTTTTCAAGAGACATTTTTTAAAATTTAAATTGAAATTAAAGGTCGTAAAGTTTGTTAAAGGTTTAAATTAACTAACGAGTAGATATATCCACAATTCATATGAAAATTATTTGGTATATTTATGAAACCAATATGTATAATAACTATCGAAAATATAGCAAAAAGTAATGATGTTGTTATTCCCCTTACAAATTGTTATTATTTTTTGTTTAGAAGAAAAAAATGGAGCTTTAGTAAACATTCGCACTTTAAAATGAGCATTTCATTTCATATATTTATACATTGAAAATGTGTAATATGTATTTAATAAGAGCCCTTTTAATTATAAATAAAACTCATATATAATAAAAACAATAAATTATGATTTTTTTTTTTTTTTTAATTATGCACATTTCTTCTAAAAAAAATGTTGCGCTTTTTTCTTGTTTTAATTTAAAAAAATAATAATTAACGTTTTTTAGTTGACACAAATTAAAATACATTAAAAATTTAAAGCATTTTATTATTTGTTTATGGAGGAACTTGTAAAAATGGTCCCTAATATTTAATACATTCTATATATTAATCGTATTTTTATAAGAATAACGGTTCTTTCTTTTACAAAATGTGCATAAATTAAAAGAAAAATATGTTTGGACGGAAAACTAAACTTAGAATTAAAAGAAAATAAATAAATAAAATTTAAAATAAATAAAAATTTTATCATCAGTTTCTATAAAATTATAATTACTTCAATATAATTTAAAATAATTAGCATAATTTTATATTAAACCACAAATTATGTCTAAATATTTTGAATTATTCTTGTAGTATTAAATTCTATGCTACCGAATTGTATAAATATTTTCTTTTATTATAAAACCTTTGCTATTGTATGTTTATGAATTTTTTTATAAGCTTTTTAAAAGCTAATAATTATTTTCTAAAAAAAATATTACTTTTATTTTTAATTTTTCTCTTTTTAATTTCAATTTATACTCGATTTTTTTATATAAATTTAAAGCTTTATACAACACTTTTATTTTCGAAATTTTGAAAGAAAAGGAAATTATATAAAATTAAAACATATGTATATACCATAATATAATAATACAAGGTAGAATCAATAGAGAGAGTAGTCAAATTTAATTCTTGATAAGTCAAAAAACTGAAAAATGAAAAACAAAAAATAAAAATCAAGAATGAAAAAATATAAAAAGATTTGTTTCCATTTACTTTTTGAAATACTTCCTGAAATGCAGAGCTCCATTATTAGAACGTTTTATGTAGCTTTATTATATTCATTTGACCATTTACCAACAACATATTGACGAATATTTTCTTGTTTTTAATAAAATTAATTTGAAAAAATTTGTTTACAAAAAAATATTATAAAAAAATATAAATTTTGTTTTCTTTTATTTTTGTAGTTTTGTTTTAAATTTGTTTACATTTTGTTTTACTTTTCATTGATTGACTTTTCAGGGTAAATAAAATTGAGAACGAACTTTCTAATGATTCTACCTTTAGTAGTTTTATCATGGTATATACGAAAATTAAAATAAATAAAAAAATAATAAAAAAAACATGGTATAATAAGATCTTGAATTTATCAAAAGTTTATAAAACTAATTTTGTTTGAAAAATTAGTTTCATAAATCTTTGTTAAATTTAAAATCTTATTATGTATAAGGGTGTTAATTTAAATTAAATAATTTATAAAGTTTTAGATATTAATAACATTATTACCATTTTTTTTAATAAAAATTTTTTAAAAAATCTTTTTTATAAAATTATATTTATATTAAAAACAAAAACAAATTTTATCGAGTAGTTGTGTATCTTAACATTTGTTTTTAATTAATTTCTACTTGTTATAATAATTTTGTAAAACATTTAAAAGAAAAGGGCAAAATAATGATGCTAGTAAAATATTTTTCAAGATTTTATTTTCCAAATACTAAAGTTACAAAAATTATCTAAAGTACCTACAACATGAAGTTGCATTCTATTCTAAAATTCCAAGAATATTAGAATAGAATGTTAAAAGGCTAAAATGTTTTGGATCTATCCAAGTCATATTAACTATAAGGTAGTCTTGAAAACACAGCTGACTTTTTTTCTTGCTTGTCTTTACTGTCAAATGTTGTTTTTTGTTATAGTGTTTGTATTTTTGTGTGTTTGTTTACATTTTTTTATTTCATTTTTGTTATTGTTTCAATGAACAAAATTTGACATTTATGACCAGCAATTGAGAGAAAAAATCGCTGTTGTTTTTGTATTGTTGTATTTGTTGTAGAATTACTCTAACTTTATAGTAAATAAACCTTGGGTCTATCGTTAATCACTTTACGCCGCTACTTCTCACAGGAATATTCTAATATTCACGATAATATTCTGTTAGTTTGGGAAAAGAAAAAAATTGCTATTAGTAATATTAGACCATAATAACTATCTAAATTAAATTAATGTTCTACTTTGACAATGAAGCGAAAATTTTTCAGTTTATATGTTTGTCCTTATCCATTAACTATTCAACGTTCCTTAAGGTAGAGAATCGTATATTTTAATTTAGATTATTGGCTGGCGGGATCATTATTCCGCACTTCTACGAAAACGATGACGACATTGTAATAATCGTCAATGGACATTCAAATGCGATGTGATCGTGTCATTTGATGCCTTTAGATCTTTTTTGTAAGATTTCTTTAAGTCACAAGTCTATGCCAATAAGTTACAAAGGTTGCGTTGAAAGACAACATAACATATATAAATATGTTTTAGAAATTTCTAAATATTATTAAATACTTCTGAAATACAACTGCAAATGGTATAGTTTTAAGGCTCCATTACTCTACCGTAAATGTAAACGGAACGTAAGTGGATGGTTACTAAAAAAACGTAAATATAGCAAGTACTTTGTTGTTTTGTATTCATCAGCATCAGTGATGTCAATTACACATATCTCCAGTAAATATCGTTTAATTTTAAAATCGCTAGATTTGTTTTTAGTTTAGCGATTTGTGTACAAAACAAAATTGTTAATTTTGTTTTGTACACAATAATAATTTTTAATTTTTTTAATTTTAAATAACTCCTTCAACTTTACACTATTTTATTTTAACAAATTTTTGTGTGAATAAAACTAAACTAATTGTCCAATTAATAAAGTTTATTTGTAGCACTTTACGAAGATGTAGTGTATTGAAATAAAATGCTGTCACTTAAAAACGTAGCTCGACATAATTTTGCGCTTGTGAGTGCTCATACTTACATAACTCATAAAAGCAAAACGTGTCAGTTGATTCAATACATTAACGTTTACGGAAGAGTAATGCAGTCTTAAATATGTATACAAATTTAATTTTAATTTATCTTATTTCTTTATTTTTACAGCATCATGATGTGACAGAGATTGACAAAAAACCGAGATCAATAAAAAGCAAAAGCTGCTTTGTTCAGAAATTTTCCATTGATTAGCTATTTACTGAAATATAGGAAGAAACTTTCAGCAAAATTGGACGCCTTCGTCTGTATTTTAGAAACTTTTTAATTCATATTTTTAAGGTGTATGATCAGAAGACGTTTTATATGTTGTTCATTAAGCAACTAAAGAATTTTAAGACCAGATTACATTACATATCAGCTGTTCACTGTCAGAATAACATGATGCTGTAGTTATAATTATATTAGCGCGTAGGCTTTAGAGAGAGCTTCATCAAAAGTTGACTCATGGATTTAAATATTTAAAATAATTTTTAAAAAGTGTTGTTAATATGTTTTTGATTAAGAAACTGGTAAGTTTAGCGGTCTTAGTCCACTTAATTGCTATGTAATTTATGTAAAAAATAAATAAATTTACACTTTTCGTATGTAACTAAAATTCATTCTAAATAGATTTATTCAGAATTTTATTTCAGTTTTTTTTTTTTTTGTTTTTAATGTGATTAATAAAATTTTGTGCTTAAAAATATAAATTTCGTTTCCTTTTTTTCATTTAACTAGCACATTAATTAATGC
This sequence comes from Protophormia terraenovae, assembly GCA_951394005.1. Classification (NCBI taxonomy): domain Eukaryota; kingdom Metazoa; phylum Arthropoda; class Insecta; order Diptera; family Calliphoridae; genus Protophormia; species Protophormia terraenovae. The sequence goes on along the minus strand of OX596077.1, from coordinate 43,301,463 downwards.
TTCAATTTTTTCCAGTGTATATTTTTTTCTTCGTTTTGTTTTTCGTCGCTTTTTGCTAAAATACCAGACGAACAGAATCCAGCAGCAGAGATTATTTGTTCTAAGAAAAAAATCTCTAAAAAACAAGCATATTTTAAGAAATTTGTATTAAATGAATTTAAAATGACGCCTTTAACTATGCTTTATTTTTTTTTTTTGATTTTGCATTATACGTTCGGTTTTATATTATTTTGATTGAACTACCCTAAAGTATGCTGCATTTTTTGTAATTTAAAAAAAATATACATTTTCATGCACATAAATAATAAAAAAATACACTATCGTTACTTCTGTTCTCCTGGTGTTAAGAATTGAAATTTGAAATGACACAATTTTATAACATTTTCGTGCGTGACGTCATTACGTAATTTTAAAGGGTTTGAGCTTAGGTAAAGGAAAATGTTGAATTTATTGAAAGTTATTATGCAAGTCAAGTATATTCAACACAATTTTTTTAAAGTTTGAACTTTTTACCTTTATGTTTCCAAATTGAAGGAATATACAAAACATCAATAAAGTTTTTTAAGGAAAAATATTCATTTCATAAATTCCAATGTTTACCCCATTGATTATGTCATTTATTCTATTGGCGCATGTCAAATAGATATATGTATATTTCAAAAACCTCTAATTTTGAAGTCATTGTAATCGCTAAAATAGTTACACCCAGAGAAATATCAATCACATACGTGTTGAAAACGATACCATTCTGTGTCAATAGTGAATCTACACCGTATGTGTTTAAATTAAACACTGCGTGTTCAATTCTTATTGAAAATCGATACCTAATTGGCACCAAGTTGAAACCATTTCGGTATCAAATTGTTAAATTACATATGTTTTCTATTAAATTTGTTAACGAATGGTATTAAAAAGCTGTTACCGTAAATTACCAATGTGAGCACAACCGTTGTTGATTTTGAATCGAATTTTTTCCCTTAGTGTATGTAAAAACTAAACTTCTTTAGAAAAATTATTAAAGAATTAAAACAAGTATGTACTTGCCATATTTGCAGGTTTTCATTGGCCTAAACTAACATTAAAAAAAGTTTGCAGGAGCCGAAGAAATTTTGCTAAAATAAAAAATTATGTTTATAATAAACTATTTTTTCAATTTATATTAAGATTCCTTATTATAATTTGAATACCATTGACAAAACTGGATTTTCAAGTTAACACACTATTAATTTCAATAGTTAAGCCCAAATTACATTAGCGCGTAGTCAGCAGGAACGTATGCTGCCAGAATCATCTGATAATTTAGAATGAACTGTTTATTATAGAATTGATTACATTTGGACAGCAGCAGTTTGCAGTGCTGTTTTATTTAGCCCCGTTTCTAAATTTACTACGCTGCTTTCAGATTGAGAGCGAGACAAAGAGAGTGAGCAAAGAAATGAAAGACTCAAACACAATTAGAATAAAGCAAGATGGAGATTGTACGCTTAAATGTAATTATAAGGTCAACAAGATGTTATTGTGACAGTGAACAGCTGATACTGTTGCTGACTACGCGCTAATGTAATTTAGGCTTTACTTTTCAAATTTTAAAAGTTCTACTTTAAGTCGATTCTAATCTCACTTAAACTTTCGCCACAAACTTTTACGGAAATAAATTAAAATTTTGTATAAATAAAAAAAAAAAATAAATAAATAACTTTGAGGCACAGGCATTATTATTTTAATTTAATAAGTTTTTTTCTTTTTTTCTTTAATTTATCGGTATTTATATTCTTTATAGATAGAGCTTAAACTAAAATAATTTTATTTCATTACAACAGATAAAAACTAAATAAAAAAGGAATTATTACAAATAAATTATTTTTTTTTTTTTTTTCATTATTTTTTCCACTTTATTTATCATCATTTATCTGGTTTGTTGTATGAATGTGCGCATATAAATTATTAATATTATTTTATTTCTTTTTAATTAAAATTAAAAAAGCGTTAAAAAAATATGACACAAATTAAAAAAAAAAAAAAAACATGACATTGTTTTAATTACTTATTTCAATAACTGAAAACAAAAAAATTTTATAAGAGAAATAAACAAAGAAATAAGATAATTATTTTTTATTATTATAATTATTATTATGTTTTTATATAATATATTTATATCAAGAGTAAATTGTTTTTAAACATTTACAAAATAAAATAAAACAAATAAACAAAAAATAGTTTTTTTTCTAAATATGTATTTAATTATTTGTTTTTAAATATAAATTAAGGAAAAATAAAAAGCATTTTACAATAGTTTCCATTTTGTTGCAATTCTTTTTTTTTCTTTAACTAATTTTTTTTTTTTTTTTCAAAATATAAAATATACATATAATTATTATACGATCGAGAAATTGTGTTTTTAATAAACCAGAAGAGAAATTATTGGAAAAACATAATAAAAAATTATTAGATTCTTTAAATACTTTCAAATAAATAATAAAATGTTAAGCAATTAAATTAAATATCTAAATAAAAAACAAAATAAATTTTTAATTTCAATTTCTATTAGTTCTGGAATTTATAAAATTTAAATTAGTATGAGAAAATAGGACCTTTATTTTACTTATCAATAATTTTTAAACAATAAAGTCTTGTTTGAAAACGATTCTTTAATAAACTGAATAACATATCTTAATTTTTTCAAATTGAAGTGTTATAAATACTAGAAAAAAATTTAAAAATTCAAACATTGCAAATTTTTGCTAGAATCCAATTTAAATTAAAAAAATATTTAAAGCATTAAATATAAATTGATAACAATTATATATTTTTAATAAGACCGCATATTATAAAACCCAAGAATTTTCTGTTCAATATGAATTCAAATAAAGAATTATTTTATTTAAACTGGTAAAATGCTTGAAAAATCTTAAAATTTCAATAAACTCGAAACGCTATTAACACTGGAAATTAATTTAATTTTAACTTGAATTTCAAGGAAAAAAATAAAAAATAACAACATAAATGGCCAATATATACAAAATTTAATAAATATTCAAGTATAGTAAAATTTTGCTTGAATTTAACTGAAATACAAATAAAAATTTATGAAATTTTGTTAAGAAAATACGTATAATTTAAATTTCCTCTTTACTAGAGAACGTTATTATAGTAACGAGTACTATAAAATCCAAAAATGTTTTTGCTTTTTTGAAATGAAATAAATGATTTGAGTTGAAAGTTCCGTTTTACTGGAAAATGCGGTTAAAGTATAATTCAAAGCTTGATTTGTTTTCTATTTGAGTCTCAGAAAAATGTTCATTGGGTTTTTATTTTTATAAAATTATATTAAATATTTTATATTATTTACAAATAATTTGGAAACTTGGAATTTTATTTCGAATTATTTATATAGAAATATGAGATTTTTTTTTCAGAAAAATTTTATATTTACTATTATATGAAAAATAGAATAATAATTTTTAAATAAATAATTAAAACTATAATTTTATAAACTAGAAATTTAAATAATTTTTCAAACAACTGCTATATAACAATAATAGAAAAATTATAATTATTTTAAACAAAAATTTTTCTAAATCATCTTTGATCTTTAAACGAATATACTAATTAGTTGTTTAATCTATACTTCAGTTAAACTTTAAATTTGCTACATTTTAATTATTTATTTGAAAGTTTATTTATAAATTCTATAAAAATTTTGTTTCTAAATTCTCCAATTTATTTAAATTTACTTTTTTAATTTGGAATAAATTTAGATATTTTTTATTTAAAAGTTTTAATCATAAATGTGGAAAAAAGGCATTTCAAGTATAATTAAAAAATATATTTCTCTACTGGTTATTAAACTATTTTAGGGGGGGTATATATAGAATAGATAGATAATGTTATTTATTAGACGACTTAATTTTCAATTCATTTTTGCTTTTAGTTTAACAATTACATGCACAAAAAATGTAGCGATTTGTAATGCTGCATTTTTTGTGAGATAATTGTTTTTTTTAAAAGATTTTATTTTAATTAATTTAATTTATTTAGTTTAAACTTATAAATTAAAGGAGATAGGGTTGTTTTATTTCAATTATATTCATTAAAGGGATTTTTATTATTATTTTTAATTTATTAGAAATTTGGTTGTATGAAAGGGATTTTTTATTTTTATAAATCATTCATTTCAATTTATATTATTTTTTTGTTTTTATAAAATTTTACATTAAATGTATGTGGTAGGGTTTTTATTAATGATTTCATTTTTTTTCCTTCATTATTTTATATATTTATTTAAATTAATTTATTTTTTCATTATTATTATTATTAAATTAGTTATACATTTACAAATAAATGTTGTTTTGTGTGTGTTTATGTGTTTATGCGTGTTTTGTTGTTGGTTTTTGTTTCTATTTTTATTTTTTTTTTTTTTAATTTATTAATTAATTTTTATATATGTATATATAAATATAAATATATATTTATTATAATTTTTAATAATTATAATAGTCATAGTAGTACCACCCATAAAGATCTTCATAAAAATGTGGTTTCATATAAAAAAATGTGTCATCTGTAGAAGGTTTTATTTCTTTATTTTTTTTCGTAAGTTGTTATTTTTTTAACCTTCTTTTCATTAATTTTTTGTTTTTTAGTTTGACCCAATTCTTTGTTTTTTTATTTTTATTTTTTAAATATATATTCTTTTATTTTTAATTTTATGTTTTTCTTTTCTTTTATATATAAAGTATATAATTTGTTATAATTAGCGTTATAAAATGGTTGTTTTTTTATTTATTAATTATTAAATTAGTATAGTTTTTTTTTTTTAATTTTCCTTTATCATAATCAATATTTTTTTCGGTTTTGATGTATTTTTTTATGAAATTTTTTTTATTAAATATTTTTATTATTATTTTATTTTTTAATAAATTTCTTTTGACTTATTTCTTTTTTTTAGTGAAAAAAAAAGAAGGAATTCATTCATAATTAATAAAATCACAAAATTAGTTCTTTTGTTGCCTAAAACCTGTTTAGACCAAATTATATTCCTTTAGATTTGATTGAAGAATCGTATCCTTGACAGCTGCAAACACAAATCGTATATTTTCCGTATCTGGTTAAGAAAAAAGAAAAATAAAAAAAAAAAATGTATTAATAAATTGTTAAGTTGAAATATATCAAAATTTAATTAAAAAAAAAAACTCATTCACACACAAATATAATATGTATATCACAGTGCCTTGATTTGTATGGGGACAAAAAAAAGTTGCAAATGTACCCCCCTAAAATTAAAGTTTGATATGTTTTAAAATAATTCACAAAATATTTCTGTTCAATTATTTAATTTACGTGAGCTGGACTATTTTCAAAATACCTCCAAAAATATGGTTTTCGATCGACAGTATTACAACATATGATAGAAAAACGAGGTCTACTACATATTGAACAAAAAATAATTTAAAATTTGTTTTGATTCTCGCGAAACTTAAATTTTACTAAAATTTTCAATGATTTTATTTTAAATAGTATTTTATTAAAGTTTGAATATTTTTAGATTTTCAGACCATAATTGGTTAATTTTTATACCAAATAAATACATACATGTCCTCAAAAGCATACATTTATCAAAAAAGCGGCGAATTGGTGTAAAATGGCAGTTAAATTTAAAAAACTCCTTTTTATTCGATTATTGTCGCGGTTTTAAATGAACTTATTATGTTTTGCATAAATTTATCAATATTTAAGTGTAATGAGTTCTTCCATGCGATTTATTTGCAAAAATTGCTAATTTAAGCTTTTAGGAACTAAATGCATAAAATTGACCCTCTGGCTCATAATGGGTTAATTACGTGTTATGTTCTATAATAACAGGATACTATCCTGAGGATAGACCATTCCTATGGTACATTAAAACCTAATATATTTTGAAAAATGTCCGAAATATATAAAATTACATGTTTGAAAAAAGAAAATATGATAAAAAATGTTAGTAAATCTTAATATTCCGCGACTGAAAAGATTCATAATAATTATTTAAATGAATATTGAATGTCGTAGTATGGTTCTATTATAATTTGAAGTTTATTTTCTTGTAACTAAAATGTTGATAATAATATTGAAATAAATACGTAATTTCAGAGGTATTTTAAAAATGGTCCAGCTCACGTAAATCTTAACATTGAGTTGTAAAATTTTGGGAATCATATAAGAACATACTAATTTTCATTTCTAGAGGGCTACATTTGCAACTTTTTTTCTTGAGGCATTTTAATGTATATTAGAGCGTCCCGTAGAAACAATTTATATACGGACCCCAAACTATGCATATTAATGAGCGGAATATGGAACAAATTTGTAAAATTCATCTTCAGTTCCCTACCAGCGCAAAGTGGGGCAGAATCAACAATTCTTGGAAATACATAAATCTGTAACTTCTAATGGTTGGATTTACAAAAAATTTCTGGTTGGATTTACGTAAAATTTCACATAAGGGGAATGTGGACCCCACATACCCCTCAGGAACAGAGATATGGGTACTCAGAGTAGAGTACCTCTGATATAGACAATATTTATACGCTTTTCAATTTTTTGTTTCTTATCCGATTTTCAACGTTTTTACATTTTATTAAAGCCCTCGATAAGGCCTATAAAAATATTTGTACTGTTACGGTTCTTGAGTTATTTGCATTTAAAATTTTAACTACAATTTTGCAAGTTGTTGCTCGTTTTTTCCATATAATGACTGCACACAAAAAAAATCCGTGCATAAACTTTGGCTTATAACTTCTGATGCGACAAATGGTTTACATTTGTCATTATGCTCAGTAGCCATGTGCTAAGTTACATTGTAATAGTGAAACTAGTTTTTCTTAAATAGAAATTGAGCAAAAAACACATAATTAATGTCTATCTATATAATTAATAGGCAAACACATTAGATTTTAATAAAAAATATACCATTAGAAAGTTATTAGCGGTAAAAGTTACTACTAATATTTATACAGTGCATTTCAACTGAAGAGGTTCAAGATTTTCGTTACATTAAAACTCGTATTATATAAGTTTGTCATTCCGTTTGTAATTTCTACAATATTCATCTAAGACCCCAAAAAGTATATATATTCTGGATCCTTATTGATAGGGGAGTCGATATAAAGATGTCCGTCTGTCTGTTGAAATCAGTTTTTAGAAAGCCCCAGTTATTGGATATATATGTTTTATACATAAAATTATAGGAAATATTCCTTAGAAAATCGCTAATAAAAATGAGCAAAATTGGTTGATAAATAACTGAGATATCGAAAAAAAAAAAAAACCGAAGATACTCCCAAAAAACCATATTTTTCTCGGCTCCTATACAAGCTAGCGACTTCGTTTTTGCACGAAAAATTCAAAATCTTTCTTAAATTTTTTTTCTGAAAAAAATTGGTCCACTATATCCTAGATATCGTCGAAAACACATTTTTAGACTTTTTGAAGTTCCTATATAAGCTACGGGTTTCGCTGAACAGTTTGGTCATAAATATTTTTACAAAATTTCGGTTTTTTTAATCAACCAAATTCGTTCATAAACAACCGAGTTATGGGCCAAAAACTAAAAAAATATTTATATTAAGCATTTTTTTTTTTTTTTTTATATGGGCAATTAGTTTAGTAAGCAACAACAGTAACATAATGATTAACATTGTTGTTCTTGTTGTTGTTTGTATATGCAGTCAGATTGTATATGCAGTTAGTTTATATATATGTACATACATACATACAAAAATATATAAATATTCAATTGTTGTTGTTTATATTTTTAAAGCAATGCTTGCTGGACTGTTTTTTTTCGTATTCAAATGTTCGTAGTTTGTAAAAAAATTTAGATTTATAAATGTGAAAATATGAAAGCATACGTTAAGGCGAAAATTTTATTATTTGTCGGTAAGATGGTATTATGATGTCGGTAAGATGGTAATATGGTAATATAGTAATATGTTAATATGGTGAAGGGTATCAAAGACTCGGCACAGCCGAATCTTTTTTTAATTTTATTTTTAATATAATAAAAATAGTTCCATTTTTTTATCTTGATTTTTAAAGTCTTGAGTTCTAAGATGTTTAATAGCAAAAAATAATTAATAAAAAACTTAGTACCATTTTTAACGGATTTTCTTCCAACAAATGTATTTTTTAAGACAATTGTTTTGTTTCATCTGAATAGGTTCATTAAGAATAAAATCAATTTGCGTAAAGTATTTGTTGAATTCGCCCATAATTGTGTGTTTTCTTTTCATTTTCAACTGTTTTCTATAAGAATCTTTAAAAACTGGTCGCGTAAAAAATTTTCCTATAAAGAAAAGGGCAAAATTATAGCGTATGGACAATTCAGACTTAATCTGAAATATGGCGAAGAAAAATTGAGCGAAGTTAAAATATTGTCAACAACTTTTTAGAAAATCACTCCCGCTATGGAAAAAAATATGAAAAGAGGTACTAATAAAGCAACAACGAACGCTGACAGAAGATTCACCATTCAAGGTGCCTCCAATTCTACTGAATCTGCGTCAAAAATTAAACAAAAATCAGGTATTTTAGCCAGTGTTTTACCGTAAAACGTGTTATTCAAAATCCAGTGCGCCTAAGAAGACTAAAAATTATAAAATTATACCCATCTCTAAACATCATTCGTGAAGTAAAATTACTCCCGTTTACCCGTGAACGCATGTTCTAAAAAAGGAATGAAACATATTGTTCTATAGAATGAAAAAAAATCAATATGGAAGGCTCCAATGAATATAAATATTATTATTTTCGTCATTTGAGAAAAAAAAGGATGCTAATTATATATCCCATAAAGATGCGAAGGAAGTGTAATGGCGTAGAGTGCTACTTCATATTATGAGACATGTGAACTTAGATTTTCTACGCATAGAATTACGGAAAAAATGTACAAAAGTTTACGGGTAAAGAATTTCTAACATTTTATATACTATTTTAATTCATTCAATGAACATTCCAGTTCGACAATGCCCCTATTCACACCGCAGGAGCGTGAAAATAAAGAATTCGAAGTCAAAACTTTACCACTTATCATACTCTCTCGACCTTAATATAATAGAAAATGTATGGAAATTACTGTCACGTAATCTTTATGAGTCGGACAGATAATACGAGCACAAAAATTCATTATCTGAAGAGATTAAAAAAAGTTGGAGCACACATTCTTTGTTACAAGCTTAAAATCTCTAAAGTCCCTTCCAAATATAATTTCTTAGGTTAAATTAAATAATAAAGGCTATTCTTATTATTAATAATTTCCGAATAATATTACAAAACAAAAAAGAACCATATTAATCAATACATCTTGTTGTTTTATTGAATAAATAATGTTGAACCTATTCAGATGAACCAAAAATATTACCTAAAAAATCCTCTTGTTGGAGAAAAAATCATTAAAATCGTAATTAGTTCTTACTTAATTTTTTTTTTGCTTGTAGATATCTTAGAAATGAGGACTTTAAAATTTATTATGAAAAATATTAATTTTCATTATTATTTTAAAAATAACAAGAGGTTTAATGTAACTATACACTATACCAAAAAAACTTACATGTATATACAGTGGTTGACAATACAATGGAAACTTTTTCGAAATATTAAACATATATGGCAAAATCCTAAAGCATTTAAAAAACAATTTTTTTTTTTGGTAATACATTTGTATATACTTATATTTACATAAACTAGCAAAAAATTAAGAACGTATTTAATTAAAATCTAATAATAAAAATCAAAATAAAAAGTATTGCGGTATTGACAAAACAATGGAAACTTTTAAACTTCTGTAATAAAGAAGACTAAATCAAAAAGAATATTAAGAAAATTGATGTAAAAGGCATCATGTTTTACAGTTATTTCAATATTTGTTTTATTCTGATAATTATTCATAACTTCTTTTTGTAGTTTTTACGTATAATAATTAATTATAATTCACGCAAATAGTTAACAAAAATGGCTAAAGTCAAAATTTCTGAAGATTTAAAAACCAAAATTATAAATGATTTTAGTGTTGGTTTAAAACAAAAAACTATCTGTGATAAATATTCAATGAATAAGTCAACAGTTTCGAAAATTATAAAAAAAATTTCGTGAGACAGGTACTGTAAAAACTCAACATCTTGGAGGAAGACCTCGTAAACTACACAAAGACAGGATAATCTTATAGCAAGAGTTTAAGAAATGCCCAAAAATTACTCCTCGGGAGGTAGTCAATAATCTAAAATTGGAAATTAGTACTCAAACAGTTAGCCGCAGGGCAAATGAGGCTGGTCTCGGTTGTTATCGTCCTGTAAAAAAACCTCTTATTTCTAAAAATAATCGCTCAGCTCGAATTCAATTTGCCAGAGATTATTTAAATTGGACAAGACAGACATGGAATACTGTCCTATTTTCGGATTAGTCCAAATTTAATGGGAGAACATTTGTAAGACGACCAAAGGGAAAGAGATTGGACCTAAAATATACTAACAAGACAGTTAAGTTTGGTGGTAGCAATATTATGGTCTGGGGATGTTTTTCAGGCAAAGTTATGGGTCCAATTCATATTATAAAAGAAACTATGATTGGTATAGGATACAGAAAAATTTTAAACAATGTAATGTATCCATACGATGAGGAAAATATGCCGCTAGTTTGTAGATTCCAACACCATAATGACCCCAAACACACCTCTAGGGTTGTAACCGAGTGGTTACAATCCAATGAGGTACGTATTTTGAAGTGGCCTGCCCAATTACCAGATCTCAATCCCATAGAAAATCTATGGGAAATAGTAGATCGCAAAATACGGACTCAAAATTACACCAGAAAGGAAAATTTATCGGATGCGGTTATAAGGGAATGGCAAAATATTTCAAAATAGACTACTGACTCTTTAATTGGTTCAATGCATCGTCGTTGTGAAGCAGTACTTAAAAACAAAGGATACCCAACAAAATACTGACTTATTCAAAACTTCAGACCATATTCGTTAAGATTATACTTAAGTTTCCATTGTTTTGTCAGTACCATAGTACCATATTTATGTTATGTTCTTAATTTTTGTTTATTTAAGTAAATAAAAGTATATACAAATTATGTACTCCAAAAAATTAAAAATTTGTTAAAATTTATTTCGAATTTTGTTCCATTTATGAAAAATTAGGAAAAGTTTCCATTGTATTGTCAAACACTGTATTTGTATAAACAAAACAAACAAAATAGCGTCTCAAATTATTTAATTCTATTTTATTTCTCACGTATACAACACTTATTCAAAGCAATCTCATTGTTGTTATTTTTTTTTTTTTTTTTATAATAAACTGGACAAGTTGTAATGAAATAACAACAGTGTTGTTATTACAACAAGTTAGAGTTTTTTTACAATATTAATTGCGAGAGTTGTAAGAAGAGCGAGATAAACGAAATAAAAAAAAAAATTTAATACTTTGAATTGCTTTGTTTATTTTTGGAGTTTTATGCATTATGAGAAACAAAGTAAAAAATGTAAACAATTTGAGTTGCTTTTTTAAAGATGTTTTGTTTTTATTCCTTAACTGTTTCTTTTTCTTTTCAGCAAATACACAATATAGAAAATAGTTGAATAATTTGAATTGCTTTGTTTATTTTTTCTGTATTATGAGAAACACATTTTTATGTAAAATGAATTATTTTTCTTGCGTTTTCAAGAAAAGTTAATTTTATTGTCTTTTTATTTTGGTTATTTAAAATCAGGGACTGTAACTGTTGTGACTTTTATTATTTTCACTTTTATATTTTCTCTTGAGCCAAAATAACACTTATTTGATTTTTACTTTTTAGAAGTGATATAAAAGTTATTTTCTGATTGTCATTGATAGTGTTGTAAAACACATATACATCGCCCATCGCTAAAACGACAAAAAATTACAAATCGGTTAAAAATATAGAAAAAATAATCAATATGAAAAAATCCCAAGCTCTCTCTTCTTTAAAGAGTTGTATTAGAAAAGTATTTATTTACTAAGTTAATATTTAACGAGAAAGAAATATATAGACGGTCAAGCCCGACCATATGATGCCCTACACCATTGTATACATCAAAATTCGGGAAGGGGTCTTTTATTATACTTGGGGACCAATTTTGGACCAATACTAATATTAAGTGTAAAATAAAATATACGAATACAGAATATTATGTCGATACTAACATTTATATGAATTTATTCACTTTTGGGTGATTCCCGAAAAAGGGCCTTATATCGGAGCTATGGTAAATTATGGACCAATCCTCGTAAAATTTGGCACTATATTATTAACTTGATACTAACATTCGTATGGGATTTATGCTCGTTAAAGTGGTTTATATAATTCATTTCACACTAAACTTTTTTATTTCAATACCATAGGGGTAGCGAAGAACCATAGGTATACCCTCGTTTTTAATAAAAACTCAAATCGGTCATATAAAACAATACAGTTTCTCTGGTTGTAATATTATACAATGAAATCATGACCACTGAAAGGATTCCTGCTGGTGGAAGAAAAATAGTGTCTTCAGACTGTAAGATTCAGACAAAATAAAAAGGATTTTGGAAGAAAATCCCCTCATCTCTGGAAGAAAAGTGTCACAAAAAGTTAATTGATCTGAATCTTTGTCAGAAAGGTTGAAGGGAAATCTAGTCTGAAGACATACAAAGTACAAAGAGTTCCTATTAAAAACGCAAGCAAGAATTTAGAGGTAAAAAAAATAGCATGAAAGTACTTCAGACGATTTTTTTTCAGAAATTTTATTGCTGCATAATAGGCGATGAAACGTTCATACTAGATGACTTCCTTGCCAGGAATTCTATGTTGCAGATGCTATAGGGAATATAGCAGAAAAATATCGTGTACTAAAGATATCAAAATTCCCAAGAAAGTTATTGGTTTGGCAAAATATTTACAAGTGTGGGAAAGAAACGCTTCATTCATAATGGAAAAGACTTCTCCATATTGTCTGGAACTCTGTGGAATTGAGAGATATTGGGCCGCAATAAAAAAATAATTTAAAGGACACTAAAAGCTCAACAAAAAATTTTTCTTTTAACTAATTAAAGATTCAAATTATGTATTGTACAAAGAAAATTTGAAGTCGATATCCCAATATATGAAGGTATTAAATTAACACAAAATTTTTTCGATCGCTGCTTTGCGATATGCGACTTTTATAAATTTAATTTTTTTTGAAAATTACAAATTACAAAGTTTTGATAGGACTTTTGGGATACCGTTGACCCATACGCATCTACGTTTAAATTTCTTTAAAAGTGATATGGACCAGAAAACTATTTTTATAAAATTTAAAAAATACTCCCATATTTTTCGAAAAAAAAAAAAAAAAAAAAATAATAATAATAATAAATAAATAAATAAATAAATAAGATTTTTTTTTTAAGTTTCAACTTTAGATTAAATATAACTTTTTATCGAATCTGTATATTTATATGAATTTTTCAGCAATATTAATGGAAAATGGAACCACTGTGCTCTGGTAAGTAATTCATGATGAATTTTTTAAATTCTTAAAATATTTTTTTTTTTTTTCGTGTTAAGTTCATTAATACGCATCGCAAGGGGTCTTCCAACATTGAAATGCCAAAAAAAAAAGTTTCCACGGTACACTCTAATGAATTTGTATTTCGGATTATGAAGTTTAGGAGATTTATAGGTAATACGTTTATACACACCTCTTATTTGCAATTAAACATTTTGACGCATAAACGTTGAGTTAATATTTTATTATATTTTGCTAAACGGCAAAACTACGCAACTTACGTTAAATCTAACACCGGGATATGAAAATATGAAGTTATTGAGGGCTTATATTCTCAGAAAATTTTTTCTATTTTCTAAATATTTTAACTTCCAGAGAAGTTTTTGTTATTTAACCTCATATAGTTTAACTATAATTAAAAAATAACTCGCCCTGAGTTTTGCAAGGAAACCATGAACAAATTCGGTCTATGTTATTCGAATCGTGTTTATGAAATTGTAGCGGATGTCGAAATTTGGCTCTATGGTTATGAGACTGAAACAAGAAACTTCTTCAAAGTTTGTCCAATCTCTCAAAAGTAGCACCTCCTTGAAGCACTTAAAATCAAACGCTTGAGTATTACCACGGAGGTCAGGTCTCTTTTCTACTGTACATTTGGAGTATGAAAGAGCTTTTAGTTGTGAATGGTTCGCAATCATTTGTTAGCCAAAAGTTTTCTGATACAATAATTTTAGCTATTACACATTATTTAAAAAAGCCGCCAATATTATTAGCCCAAACTTTGAATTGTTAAGTTATCCACCATCCACAGTACTTTTATATCCAATAACTTCATTTTATTACCCTTTATCCAAATAAATTGTTTGGCCAACTTGTTTCGACATCTGACACATCGGATATTCTAATAAAAATACGTGTTTTTCAACTGCTTCATTCAAAGTGAAAAAACTGCCTTAATATTTAATTCAAACGGATCGGGAAAGGTATTAACTGTCATTAATATTACTCTAGAAAAGAATACTACCATCTTTAGAAAAAAAATATTATCGTTTTATATGTTTTTCGGAAAATATAAAAGGCACCCCTCGTAGTAACTTACGAAAACAAATAGCGATTAGTTTATTTTATTAAGTTTTTCTTTGTTTATTGAATCTGCCAATATTTAGGCCTAACAATAAGTATTAACCTAAATCTTAAAACTAAAATTAAACTAAAGTTTTAATTCTCATTTGAGAGCTATGAAGACAAATAAGTCTTAACTTAGTAGGTTGATAGATCGTATGTTGTTTTACTGGTGTCATGGCAGTTTTACTGATGGATCTAAAATGGAAGCAGGCACTTGGTACAGGCGTTTATTTTCTAGAGAGAAATATCTGAAAATCTTGCAGGATTTCTGATAGTAGTATCGTGTTCCAATCAGAAATTATACGTATTTCAGGGTCACGGAATTAATAACGAAGAACATTGGAGAGCTTTTTGTCAAGTCTAAGTTATTTTGTGACCTATTGAGGAATTAACAATTGAGAACAGGGTTGGGGCGTAACATTACTTTATGTAGTCTATTACATGCACAATGACAATTAACCAGTAATTTGTAATTGGAATTTTCAATTACAGGTTAATTGTAATAGAAAATTTTAAATTACAATTACATGTAAATGTAACTGAAAAGATCTAATACAATTACAAGTAATTGTAATTGAAAATTTCAATTACTAATTAACTTCGAAATGTATACGTTTTTAAAAAATTAATTATTGTATGGCGTTAAAAATATACAAAATTACCGGATACATAAATCGTATGTTGAATTTTCTTAATAGCATTTCAATAAAATTTAATTTTAAAGGATTTAAAAGTGTAATTAACTACAATTATTTCCAATTACATTGTAATTGGGTTCCGTATCCAATAAGAAAAATGGCATGCAATTTTAACATCGACTCATTAAGTCTTTGCAGGATGTGTGAAGATTTTGAAGAAATGGAAACAGTGAAACATATTTTGTGTCACTGTCCGTGTCTACAACAACATAGGCAGAAACGGTTCGGCAGTTGATTCATCGACGGATTGGAGCATGTTTCCAAAAATTTATCTGGGGAGCTAATATATATATATATATATATATATATATATATATATATATATATATATGAGGTTATTTTAAAATATATTTTAATCAAAATATTACATAATTTGTTATTTGCGGTAGAAAACTTATTTGTCCCAGATTAAGTGCTAATGTTTTATATAATAAACATATTTGTCTTCAATATTAAGCAAAACTATTTAAAATCAAAAGGGTAGAAATTTCTTAAAAATGCATCCGAAAATTGGATTTTTTTATTGTATGAATCAAAAAAATATTTTTGATTCATACAATATAATTTACAATATTTATAGTAACAAACTTTATACTAGTTTTTAAATCAATAAAATCCGACGTATACTTAAGGAGTTATAAACATTTAAAGCTACATATTACTAAAAGAGTATAATCAAAAAAAGTTAAAAATCAAAATTTTTTGAAAAATTAAAATTTTTATATGAAAAAATGTATGAAAATATTAAAAAAAATATTTGAATTAAAAATAGTAGATTTTATTGTCCCAGAACAGTTATTTTTGAATTCTATAGTAAAGATATTGCTTTTTAACACATTAAAAAAATATTAAAATCGAAAGGGTAGAAATTTTTCAAAAATGCATTCTAAAATTGCATTTGCATTATGAATGCATTTTTAAATTATAATATTATTTTTAAATTACGACATTAAAAGAAGACATATTCATCTTCTACATGCAGTTTAAATCATTAAAATCCGTTAAAAACTTTTAAAGATATTGATGTGTAAATTTAAACACTTTTTCGATTTTTTTGACTTTTCGAAAAATTTAAATCGTGAATAAATTCGAGAATTTTATGGCTCTATAAGTTATATGCGTACCAAATATGAACAAAATCGGATAAACCTCCGCAAACAAATTGGCATTTTTTATAAATCTCTCGTTGAATGGACGATATATATTTTTTTCAAATTTCCTCATTTATTAGACGATAGCTCAACTATGGACCGATATTCATGAAATTTATTATTTATTATTGGAAGTTTTGTTGCTGCATAATTCCTAGACAAGGAATTTAAAGACAATTTGTTAATATATTAGTCCTAAATATGAACAGTAATTATAAAAAAATATTTGTCTTTTCCTATGAATCTTGTTAAGTTACCGTTATTTTTCTTAAGCCACCTGCAAAATATTAAACATCGGAAAATATTATTATTTTAGTTTCCTTTTGGTTTTTAAGTAAATTCGTTTACTGTACTTACAGTGAAATTTTGCTTCCAAAAAATATTAAAATAGATAGTACCCGTAATTTAATGGTAAAAATAATTTCAAAAGGTAAAACATACTGATTAATGCAAAAAAGGTTATGAAATGTTCTCCCACAGTACAAATCAAACCCATTTGTGACGTCCACTAAGGTAAAACAGGACTTAGAGCAGAAAGTTGATGCGTTATCTATTTCTCGACATTTCCAAAAATAAAATCTGTAAGATGTCCAGGAAAAGTCTCATTACTAAACTACAAGCAGGTGCGCAATAGCCTTAGTTTCGCGATAAGTACTTCACTTCGACTGGTCCCATACGAAATGGCGCAACATTCTCTGCACAGATGAGTCTAAAGTAGTTCTTTTTGCTACATATGTGATGCATGGGACAAGAATATATGTGAGAGGACCATATAACAAATGAAATTACCCAAAATTTGTTCTGTAGCCCGTCAAGCACGGTAGTGGGAAAATCAACGTTTGGGGATGTTTTTCATATCATGGCGCAGGGTCCATAACGCATAACAAGATGCCCCAATGCATGTGGAAATATTAATAATAGTCATGTTGTCTTATTCAGAAGAGAATATTTCACTTAAATATGTATTTTAGCAGGAAAATGATCCTAAGAACACGAGCAAAATATGATTTCCAAAAAAAAAAAACGATATCTGATTCCCATTGGAAATCTTTGGAGAGATGTTAAAGAAGCTATGTTTAAAAAGCAACCGAGAAGTGTGCGGGAACTTTGGACGTTAGTCAGCAGTAAGCTTGGACAAATATTTCCATCGAGAGGTCCAGGGAGTTCGATGCCATGACTTTGCGCCGCTGTCAAAGCTTATATAGGCTATTTCGCAAAATAATAATGTGTGTAACCAAAATATTCTAAAAAAGAAAATTTAATCACGTAGTTTTAATTAAGCAGGTATTTTTCTTCGTTGCTACTATTATTTTCTAAAGCAATTTCTAGTGTACTCAATCATTTTAAGTATTTTATTTGAGTTAAGATGTTAAATTTTAAGATTTACTTATTTTTTATCAAATTTGGAGAACATATATTTTTCGAAATCAACAAAAATCTTCATTTTATTAATTTTAAAATTGTTACATATGGCGCTACTATTATATTGCACACAGCTGTATGTACCAACCAAATTTGAATTTGATCGTATAGTGGGTGCAGGAGCATGAAATGTTGGGACACTCTAACAAACGTCAATGCTAATAAAACCATAAAATTAGACAATATTCCTAGTGATGAAATTAACGAAATATTTAAAATGAAAGGAAATGTCTTTTTTCACTTCTAAGCTTACAAAATACCATATCTTTACATAGAACTCTACTTTATCAAAAACTTACTCAAAGCACGTAGTCGCAAAAAATATAACATTTTTCAAATCTACTATTTCAAAAATCTTTAAAAATATCAACGTATAATAAACTATCAATGGAGGAATATTTTGAATTGATTTTTTGCAACATTCTTGGTAATCGCAAATTTCTTGATGTAAAAAATACTTTAAATATATTTAAAACTTAATTTTCGTTATTCGATATTTCGATCTTTCACTTAAAAGTTTGGATATTATAAAGAGGGCATGTTGAGTTCCTACTGATGGACTCTTCCCCAAACAATACAAACGACTCGATTTAACAAATATTTAATTTCGATTTATCTGTTTTTATGGAAAATTTTGGTTATGTTATCTTAAATATATTAAATAAATTATTTTGTTTGATATTTTGAAAAAAATTGTGAAGATTCAAATTCAGCGCCCTAAATAGCCTTAGAAATAACTTTTGTTAGCTCAATCCCTAAACCTTGTAAACCTGCGTAATTAATTGTGATAATATACTTTTTTGAGTTTTCGAAATTCCATTTGAAATTATCAACATAATAAACATAAATTAAAACAAACACGCACACAAAATAATTTCAGCAATTTATTTATAACATTCTAAGTCATAAGAAATAATATTATAGTAATTAAAATTAAAAAAATAGTAATAATAATAATAGTTTAAATAAATATTTTTGTTGTAATGTTTGACTTTTTTTGTTTTTACATTTTATTATATTTTTCGTGTTGTTCATAAAAATTCCAAATAAGGCTGGCAAATATGTAGACAGGAGTAATAGGAAAAATAAAGAGAAAATAAAAACAACAGCCAATATGTATACTTAACCCAAATTAAATTCTTTAAGAGCATTTTGCATAATTGTATCTTTTACGGCGCAAAATACAAGTTTAATATTTTCAGTGTCTGTTGAAAGATATCAGGAATTTGTAATTTTTAAAATAAAAGAATTAAAAAAAAAAGTGTAAAGATAATTAGAAATTATTTCAAAAAGAAGTTATTAACACAAGAAATTTTATTCAAGCTTCTTACCAAAAACAAAAAGAAATTAAAACTAGCAATAAATAGCATGAATAATGAAAAAATCAAAAAAGTAGTAAAGAATACCTGGATTTATTACCAACAATACTTGACCATAATTTTGTTTGGAGTTTAAAGATATAAAAAAATTGTTTAAGTGAAAGTCGATAGATAACACATACAACACATACACTCAACGTAATTATCATTCATTCATTCACCCCTAAACATGTTATAAGGCCTCATTTTGTAAAACGAAACGACAAACGTTTGAAAAATTTGTATGGATAAAATTAAAATTTTTCAATATTTTTCATAAAAATTTTGAACGTTTGGAAACGTTTCGTTTTACAAAATGACTCTAAATTTTAATAAAACTATGGAGTTTTTTTTTTTTATTAAAGGCCGCATTTTGTAAAACGGAACGACAAACGTGTAAAAAAATTTGTATGGAAGAAATTTAAGGCCCTAATTTTGTAAAACGAATGTTATAATTTTGTATGAAGAATATAGGAAAGTTTTTTAAAATTTGAATTTTTTCCGTACAAAATTCTTTCGTTTAAAAACGTTACGTTGTACAAAATGAGACCTTAAATTTCCAAGTATTTTTCATACAAAATTTTAACATTTCGTTTTACAAAATGAGGCCCTAAAATAATATATAAAAAAAACTCAACAATTTCATTTTATATCAACTTTATCTAATATATAAACTTACCTGTAGCACATGTGAAATGAGAATAAATAATTTTCTCCGAATCTGGATTTAAATCCACAAACATACGTAATATAAATTCACGGGCGGCAATGGCATCTCTTTGTGGGCCTAAATGATTTACAAAAAAAAAAGTAAAATGTACAAAGCATTTAAAGCGTATACACACACATATTTTTACTTCTAGCCTTAATCTAGCATTAATTATTACATAAAACTAATGTTGCAAATTATATACTGCATATGTTATGAATTCAATACTTATAATACAAACAAAAAATTAAATATAATAGCGTGAGCTTTTTATTTTTTAGTTTTTGTTTATACAACCTGTGGCTGTAGTAAAATGGGAGTAACATTGACGTTCGGGATCAGGATTTGCTGCTAAATATTTTTTTAAAATAAATTGTTTTGCAGCAGCATGATCGCATTTAGGACCTTTTTAGGGTCATATAAAATTGTTGATAAAAATTAAAAAAGTTTTATAATAAAAAAATTAGTAAATTATAAATAATAAAAATATAGAATTAAATCAAACAGAAAAATTATTTAAGAAAATTATAGGCTAAAGCTGTGTTCACATTTATCAAATATTTGATCAAATTTGAGTGACCACTAGTTTTACAAAAAATTTGTTTGCCGTTGTTTGATCTTGTAAATGTTTTGTAAGAGAAAACAGTGTCAGCAAGATTCAGTAAAATGCTAAGTAAAAAATATTTTTCCATTAAAATTTAGAAGTTAAAAAATATTTAATATAGAGGTTACGTCATTTTGGTCAAATATTTGACTAGTCTGAACATACCTTAAATAATATAAATTAATATTAATTTGGACATGTTATCCTCCAACTTAGAGTTTTCATATATTAAAATTCTGTTGTTATTTTGTAACTTCTGGATTTTTCTTTTGAAGAAAATCAAAAAGTTTGGTTCAATGCGTATACAAATTCGTATAATTATCTTCAAAATTTGAATGTAATCTCTATGTATGAAGAGATTACATTCAAATTTTGTATTCTTGTGATTTTTATTGAAATTGTGTATAATAATACAATGCAAAAAATATATTTGAGGTGAGGTTCAACATTTTAAGGTTTATTGAATTTATTAAAATTTTTAAAATAAAATGTTCCTTTTGGACTTATTTCATTTAAGGTTTACTTTAAATTATTTAAATGTATATTTGATTACAAGTCTTTAATTAAAGGATTTTAAGGATAATTTAATTTTTTTTTTTTTGTAATTGATGAATATTTTTCCTTTTTGTTTAAAGAAAAACTTCTTTTTGTTTGGAAGTCTAACCTTTAAGAAATGTATTTGAGTTTTAAATGAACATTTTAGGGTTAAGTAAATTTTTATTTCTTTTAATTTAATATAAGAAGAATATTTTTTGAAAACTACCTAAAAGTGAGCCTCTTTGCAGAAGTTTTATCAATATTTGTGTATATAAAAAACGGCCGAGTTATGGCCAAAAAATTATGAAAATTTATATTTAGATTCTTCTTCAAAAGCAAAAACCCTTCAAAAATAACAATGAGAGCATATAATGTCTATACGTAGAATATATAAATATCGTCACCGAAAATGCAAAACAATGTAACATCACTTCATAACTTCATAGCTTTCATCAAAACAAAATGTCCTATCAACAAGATTTTTGGGTTATTACATCTTTAAATATCGCCTAATATATTGATGATGAATATTTGAATATTTTTATTAAATATTTTTTAAGTTATGTGGTTTACGTTTTTCAAGATTTAAATTTTCTGAAGCCAAAAGAAAGCAACATCAACACAAATTTTCGTAAAAATTATAATTAAAAATATTCCTGATAACTTTTACTCCAAAATTTTAATAGCTATTATATTTTTAATAATTTTCAATCTAAATTTGCAAAAAAAAAAAAAATTTTTTTAACAAATGTGATGTTACGTTATAATCGTTATTTTTTGAGCTAAAAGTTTGAAAATTTGTGATCACATGTAGTTTGGAAAAATAAACTATATTTCATCAAAAACCCAAATTTGAAAATTTTGATGCTACGTTGTTTTGCATTTTCGGTGACGATATGTAAATATTACATACATATTATAAGATATTTTAATTGCTATTAAATCATTTCTATAATGTGCTTACAAATAATATTTGACTTACCATCATATTCAGGAAAATAATCTACCAAATGCGAATACATAATTTTTTCTTCTAACAAGTCTTTCTTATTTAAGAAAAGAATTACTGATGAATTCTGGAACCATGGATACGTAATAATAGTTCTAAATAAAGCTTTTGATTCTTCCATACGATTCTAAAAAATAAAATAATTCACAAATTAGATTATAAAACACAAAATAACATTACACTATTTAACATACCTCATTATCAGATTCGAATAAAATTTGATCATATTCAGAAAGGGCCACTAAAAATATGATTGATGTTACATTTTCAAAACAATGAATCCATTTTCTTCTTTCAGAACGCTGGCCACCGACATCTACCATTCTGTGATTTGTATAATATTATAAAAAAAATTAATTAATTTTACAATACAAAAAAATAAATAATAAACGAACAATTAAAAGACAAAATTCTAAATACATATACAAATTAAAGATTTATAATTTAAAAAAGAAATAAATACATATATATATATTTAATAACACTAATTTAGGAATATAAAACAAATTAGTACAAAGCATAGGTTTACTTATGATGTAGTTGAAAACAGCTGCTAGCAATAGCACTTTTAAATTTTTTGATTTTAAATTTTACTAATTTTACCTAAACACAATGCCATCCAAATCGAATGGATACTCTAATATACCAGTTGTTGGTACACGAGCACGTAGAATATCTTGCTCACTTGGTAAGAAGTCGGGTTTTTCAATACGCTCAAGATCACTTAAGTAACTATAATATTAATTAATACAAATTTAAAATGTATCATTATTATTATTTTTTTAAATATTAAGATTTGTATTGTATAAGATTTCTAGAGGCGCGTTAGCAACGCGAAAAGGCTTTTACCAGTCTTATGTCAGCACGTTTCCTTTTAAAATCATTGAATATTACTAAATTATTGTCTTAATTATGAAATAATTGCAATAATTCTTATTTGTAAACAATATACTTTTCGATTGTATTGTATATTGTCCTATTTAGCATCTAAAGTCTAACAGCTTTTTTTAATAAACATAAAATTCCTTAAAAACTGCAAATGAGATGAGTTTAATTCATCTTTAAAAACTATTTAAAAATGTTTAATTCCAAAACGAATGAACTTTTTAAATAACCCTTTTGGACATTTTAACTGCCTTGATAAAAAGAAAAACATTCACTTAAGATATTGCTTAAATAAACAACTTGCAATGCGAACGTATTTCTAATGTCTAATTTGTTTTTTATATAAATAACAAGATAAAAATTTACAAAAAAGAAATGTTCACCGATCACCACAACAACAGAAAATAAATTCGTTTGTTAAACATGCACAATTAAAATAGATAAAGTTGTTAGTTAAAAAATATTAGTAACATGCTTGCTTTAAAGGCAATAGAAAATAAATGTTAAACATATAAAACAAGTCGCAGGAGAAAAAAATAAATACCTAAATCGTATTTCTTCTAAATCAAAAGGATATTCAATAATCCCCGTTGTCGGTACACGAACACGTAAAATATCCTGTACACTTGGTAAATAATCAGGTTGGGCCACACGATCAAGATCCATAAGATAACTAAAGAAGTAATAGATTTTATTAAATGATTCAAATTAGGAATTATCCTACTATTTCGAATTATGTATAATGTTATTACAACCTTAGTCCTTGGTCAATTATACAGCACCTGGCTAATAATCGAAATTAATAAATTTAAAACATTGTTACTTACTATTTAGCTGAATCTGTTAATTGATATTCTCTTCGTCGATCGTAACATTCTTGTATTCCAGTATCGGCCCATAGCGTTTTAATGGCTGACAAATATGGATCTTCAAATGAAGTAACAGTTTCATAATCAATGCTCATAACAAGTTCCGCAAGTTCCTAATATAAAATAAAATCATATTTATGTTAATGAAATGAATTTATATAAAAAAAATATTACTAAACTCACCGCATGATCAGCTGCTCCATATGAAATTCTTAACATATCCATAGCTTTTATCATAGATTGCATAGCCATGAATATATTTTGAAACACTAGTTTAATATAGCCACGTTTATCTTCATCTGAATAACCGCTGCCGTGAATAATACGCATCTGTTTAATAAATGTGGATTTGCCAGATTCACCAGTACCTATTATATATATGCACAAATATGATATAAACATATGTTTTATAATATTGTTTTTTTTTTTTAAGAACTAAATAAAAATTACTTACCCAATAGCAATAATTTCAACTCCCTTCGCGCATCTCTTTTATCACGACGTAATTGTCGTTCGATTTCTTGATTGATACGCTTCTGTTCCTTGGCCTCTTCTGATAAACAGCACTCCATGCTAACTAGATTTAAAGCTGCTAACGCTGCTTAAACGCCACACGTTGAATGAATTTTGTTTAAAAAAATATTGGACAAATTTTATTTACTAGACTTGATAGACCACAACAGCAACTGAAGCAGGAAAAAAATTTTTAATAGCGTCTTTGATTTCCTATTCTTACACTTCTAAGATTAGAAAGTTGGTAGTTGAAGTAATTATCAACAGAAAGAAGTTTTAGAAATAGTCTTTGGAAGAAGAGTTTAATGTAATAAAACTCCTTTTGTATAATTTAGGTATAAAATATCTATAGGTGGCTGGCTGCAAGAATTGTCTGCTCTTTTAGCATTTCTCTTCTTCGCTGCAGTGGGATTTCCTTGTTCTTGTGTGTTTATTTATTTATCCTGGTTGTAAAAAAATTTTTCTTTTTGCCGTTTTATGCATATGTTGTGATTATTGGTGTTTGATAATTATTTGGTGTTGTATTTTTATTTTTTTTAATTAAATATTTTAGCTGTTCTTGATATTGTCGACGTCGACGTAGTCGTCGTCGTACTAGAACTTATTTTAGAGACTTATCTATTAGATGGAAATGATCATAAATGCCACGAAGAGTTTTAGCGTTTTCAATTTTTGTTTTTTTTTTTTTTGTATAATGAAATTATTGACAAATCATACGAAACGTTACACCACACCCAATACGTTCGCTCATCAATGCCAATGTGATTGATGTTTGGGATGATGATTAAGGAATCTTTACTATCAAAATTGTTCCTTTGTTTGGTTAAGCTTAATTTTGTTTTACTCCTGAAAATATAAGAAAAATAATAACTTGGATTAAAAATAGTTTTAGTATTAGATTTATATTAAAATAGAGATAATAAATTAGAAAATCATGTAAAATTAAACGTTTAGAAATTTTTGTAAACTTTGAGTAGAAGTTTACATTATTTCAAACTGATTATGGTCTTTCAAGCAATATAAACGATGCTTCAGCGTTGTAGGTGTAATTACTTCAAATTACACTGGTCAACAAAAAAATCCTCCCCCATAGACGAATAGTTGTACTTGATGTATTTTGACGTGCTAAACACGAATCTGCTTTCAGTTTTTTTTCATCAGGTCTGGATTTTTTTTATGGGCGTGTCTAATATTTCGCCCATTGTAAGGCCATTACTCTAGTTTCTCATAATTTCCTCATAATTTTTTTATGTGCTCAATAGTTTCAGTTATTTTGAAATAAGTGTCCGAAAAAAATAATTTTCATGCAAAATTTTAGATTTTTTTTGTTACTTAAATTTCTTTTAATAAATGAAGACATCTAAAATGTTACAGTTTATTATCTTTATCTAATGGTAATGCTGTGAATAAAATAAGGCATGTATCTTCAAAATTGATGCAGAAATCTAAATTTTATTCACAGTTAAGTAAAAATACATACAATTGAGTAGAAATACAGTGGTGGCCAAACAATTTTTTTTATTTTTTATTTTTTCTTGAAACAAAAATAGGTGGACTAGATGGATTCTGACGAGTTAAACAAGAATCTGCATTCACTTTTTTTCTATCGGGTACTGATTTTTTTTTATAATATCATCACCTTATTCAGCGGTCACCCTTTACACAATTTTTATAAAGTGATACATAAAAAGATGCATACGAAAATTGTCTTCAAGGTATATCAACAATATTTTTCATTCGCTCAAGAATTTCAGAGTTATGGATCAAAATTTTCACCACTTTTCAAAAAAATTAATTTTAAAATTTTCGGTACTAATTACTGAATAACTACGGAAATATTAACTGGGCAAAAAATTATATAAATTCAGCTCAAAGACAATTTAGGTCGCTATATATTAAAGTTCAATTTATCTTAATTAGACAAACTGTTCTCGAGATATACAAGTGTTACTGCCTAAAGGCGGGGTCATAGTAGTCATGCCCATAAAAAAATCAATGCGTGATAGAAAAAAAGTAAAAGCTGATTCTTATTTAGCACGTTGAATTCCATCTAATAATCCACCTATTTTTTTATTTAATACGAACATTTTTTTTTGCCTACTAGTGTATTTCCACTTAGCTATAGGTATATATGGGTATCCAAACTTAACTGTGAATCCAATCAAGATTTGTGCATCAATTTTTATAATACAGTTTTATTTACTCGTAGTTTCGCCAGCTTTGAGATAAAGGTGACAAACTTAAATATTTTTGGTGTTTTCACTTTAAAAAAAGTTTTAGTAAAAAAGAAGAAATCTTGAATTTTGCATGAAAAAATCTCCTAAACTATTGAGCTGATAAAAATTTGATAGTAGAGCGATTTAAAGCTAATTTTATTCCGCATATCGTGGTATATCATTTATATAAATCGTGCATACCGTTCTCAAGTAATAGTAAAATATACTCGAGTAATCGGCATATTTAGGGCACAATATTAGACACGCCCATAAAAAAATCCCGACCTGATGAAAAAAAAAATGAAAGCACATTCGAGTTTAGCATGCGGAAATCCATCTAGTCTACATATTTTTTTTTTTTTGAAGGAGCTCGAAAAAATTTTTTTTGTCGACCAGTGTTATCAAAGGAATAATTTGATTTAAATTAAATATAACAAATTTTGGCTCTTCATATCTTTATATAAAAGTGATATTAAACGCTTGAACAAATTAAACTACTTAAAGGTTTAGCAAAGAACCAAATTTTAATAATTTGACTTTTGAATTTCTGAATTTTTCTTGCTTACTTGCATCTGTTATATTCTTTATACATTTAGAAAAATACGAAATTAAAAAAAACGAAATACTAAAAAATCAATTCTACATAAGCGACGCTAAAAGAAATGAGATTAAAAAGTATCTAAATATTTTCAAACAAATGTATAGAATTCGCTTCGCTTAAGCAACAAAAATTTATTTTATTTTTACAAAGACAATTGAATAATTAAATTAACGATAACTTGTCAAATTATCGCTACAAAAAATCCTCCAACTATTTGTGAAAATAAGCTTAATTATGATTTTTTTGCAATTTTAAATATTGATTATTTTTACCAAAGGAAAAAAACTATATGCGTAGTTTTCAAAACATACTCAGGAATTATAAGATTATTCCACAAAGTATTGATTTTCGTTTAAATATTCCAAACAAGTTAAGAAGATTTTCAAATATACAGAGATTTTTTCACAAATATTAAAAAAAAAAATAATTATAAAAAACACAAGTTTAAGGATTTCTGAAAACACCAATTAAAATTAAAATTTAAGTTAAAAAATTGTCCAAACTAAAATATATTTATTCCACAATTTTTGTTCATTCATTAATTTATTTGTATTAAATAAAATTTATTGCATCATTATTAATTAAATATTAAATTGACAAAGTTCAATACTAAACCACATTATATATACAAATCGGAATAATTAACGTTTTAAGAACAAAGCTTTTCTTTAGATAATTAACCTTTTTATATATTATTATTTTTTTTTTTATTTCAATATTTTCAAAATTTGTATTTTTATTGTTATAAAAAATAAATAAATCACGACCACCGCTTTTCCTATCTATACAACGGTATTGACTGATGATTTTTGTAAAACTATTCGCGTATTTGTTAGTAAATGTCTTTGGACTTGTCTATTCTTCCAATAATTGTTAAATGACCATCCACAAAATGAAACTACAAAAACAAAAAGGAATTTTTAAAACAATCTGTCACTATATATACACATATATATTTTGTTAGTCATAGATTGCCGATTTTTCATGTGCCACTATATTTCTGCTCAAAGGTTGTACTATTATATTCCAGTTAAGAAAAGAAAGCTCGAAACTAAGGCTTCTCTAAATCGTATCATTTTGTACTACTGTATTCCTTGACTGTCATTCTTTTGCTTGCCCCACCATTTCACCTGCTACCCTTGAACGGCTGAATAGTTTTAGTTTTTATGTAGGTATATACATACATATTGTATACTTATTGGAAATTGCACTAAAATTTTACTGTATATAACATTGTGTCATGTGAGACGACATTAGTTAGTGTACGATAATCCAATTGTCTTTAAACTTCATAGTAGTGTAGACCTCAGTGTCAAACATTTTACGCATACATGTAAATATGTATATAATTTTGAATATCTGGTAAAATAAAACAAAAGGGAAGTATATACTTATAGATATTAATACGATTTTGTTAATAATGGAATTAGAATTTATCTCACCAAGGGAAAGTGTGACAAAGGTCAATAGAACAAACTAATTTTTTAGATTTAATTAGTCAGATTAAAAAAAATTAATGTGATAGAAATAATATTTCACACAGTACATTTTGTTTGCATATTCATTAGTTCTTGCTATGTGACCCGTGGGCTCTTTCTCCCATCTACATTGAGTAATACCAAGGATTTCCTGTTGCATCTTTCACTAGTGGAATACCAAGTAGATGATCGATCAGCTCATCGTTGAGATGCGCTCCTCGCTTGTCAATTTCGTCAACAATGTGGTAAACAGGACAGTGGACCATGATTAGCCTAACACTCGAATGTCTCGCTATCTCCTTAACCCATTTTGGACCACTACCCGATACCGTTGAGATAACTTTACGAAATTTGGCACAAAGTTGGTTTTTGTGATTGTGATAACTAGGGCAAGTTTTTCAAGCTTTTCGCTTGGAAAGTAAGCATTTGCATATTTCAAAAGAAATTCACAAAAAATGCTTATATTTTAAATCTTTGCATAAATTTGCATATAATGGATACAAAAGTTAGTTTTCTTAACAAAAAATGATTTCTAAAAATTTGCTGTGAGTATTTTGAGTACATTGTATAATATTGTAATGAAAAAAATTCGGCAGCGTCAAATATGATACACTTTAAATGAAAATAGTTATATTTTTATAAACATCGAAATCTATTAGAGATTGAAAGTTAAAAAATGCATATTTTTGCATATTTTTTACACATTAATATATAAGAATGCATAAATTCGTTGGTTTTTATATACATATTCATGCTATTTTTGCATATTTCATTGGATATTATACAATTTTTTTGTGCTTTTTCAAGCGCATATTTCAATTTTTTTTGTGCATATAAAAACTTGCCCTGGTGATAACAAATTCAGAAGATTTAAAACCTTAGATTATTTTGGTTTCGAATTACAGTGTCTGGAAAATTTCAGAAATCGTACCATTTTTGGACCCGAATAATATTTTGAAAATGTTTTAGCTCAAATTTATACTTAGTTATCAATAGCATAACAACACTTCTTCGGAAAGAAGATTTAAAAATATTGCTGAAATGACCATTGATGCGATGATGCGTTTTTGCAACATCAAGCTTATCGTCAATCCAAGTAGCTTTAACAACCAATTTTGGACAAATATTTATAAAAAATTTGATTTTTTTTTTAAGACAACATAATAAAGGTATTTACCTCAAAAATTGCAACTTTGCTAGACCCTTGCAAAGTAAGTTATGCAAAATTTATTCTATGTGGTTGTTGTTGTGTTTACAGAAATCGATGAAAATGTTTTACTTCGCAAGGGTCTTGCAAATTTCTGAGGTGTATACCTTTAATGTAATGTAAAATGTAAAAGTAACCATAAACTGCATAACTATTTAATAAGGCAATGTTGCTAATGCGAAAACGCAACAGCGGGCCAAAATCGGTTAAGAGGTACTCGGGATTCAGATGTTAACCTTGATCCAGCTATTAGTCCGTTTAATGGCAGAGATTTCCGCCTGAATAACACTGCAGCTATTCGGTAATTTAAAAGGGGACTAACCCCATGTTCTTCAACGTATAAGTCACATGCAACTCACCCTTCCGCTTTGAAGCGTCAGTGTACATCCTCAGAGCAGAATCATGGATACTCTGAGAGTATTCCAAAATGCGAGCAAGTCCCATCTTCGCCGTGGTATCCTGCATTTAGTTCCCTTGGTCTCTTACCCTAAGTATTATCCGATGGCCCATTTGCAGGTGTATATAGACGTTATGGCTTTGTCCGCTCTCATTTAAGTATTAGGCCCCCATGAAAGTTATACCAAGATATTTAGGATTTTGAGAGAATTTCAATGAAATGAAATTAAGTTTCGGCGGTGTAAATTGTTAAATTTGCGTCTGAGTTTTTTATATTTTTGTGATCTGTTTCAAGCACCCCAAATTACATAAAATTGGGTTCTCATCTGTTGAGATCCAAAAGTTTACCCTAATTTGTAATATTGTTTAAGGGAGTTTCATTTTCTATAATACATATCAAAAAATGTATTAAGGAAAGTAATATTAAATGTTGTATTTTTTATTTTCTTTATTATAATTATTATTTTTTTGAAAAATTAAAAACGAAAAATTTAACAAAATTGAATACAAATAAATTTACAAATAAAAAAATGTGCCGAATTAGCTTTAAGTGATGTAATTACGTTTCAAAAATTTTAAGATTTCAACGTACAAAGTATTAAAGGTATTTACACCATAATACATTTGAAAATATTTTGGTATTAATATAGAGTATTATAGTGTAAAAAAATATTGATTTTAATTCCATAAATATACTATGTGAAACATTTAACCGAAATTATTATCGTTGGTTTAAATAAGAATTATGATCCTCGATCTTTATTTTGTTTTTATTCTTGTTCCTGTTATTGAAACCGTATTTAAGACAAATAAATTTTCAAAAGGTACCCTTAAGTTTTTTTTAATACAAAATCTGCTAACTTTAAAATTTGAAACACTTTTACTGGAATTTTGTTAACACATTAAATTTTTTTAAACATTAGATTTTCAAAGGGGCTTGGAAATGCGTACTTTTTTTTGGGAGGTCAAAAAAGTCAATAGAATTAAATGAATTTTAAGCATTGGGTAAAGTAATATATTTCATCCCAATTTCATTATTACTTAAGAACACAAATTGTAAATCAGAATTGAGAATTATCTTTTCAATATTAAATACAGTGAGACCTCCGATTATCCGTAAGGGTCGGTACCGGAAGCATTCTAGATAATCAATTTTCCCGGTTAATTGAGTAAAAATTTTGAGTAGTATTTTTAAAATTTTTTTTATTTATACATATATTTCAATTCAGGGATTTAATATAAATATCTAAATAATATAAGCAAATAATAATTTTGGAAGAAAACAGTGATCAATACATAAGGGTTTAATTTTAAGTAGTTTCTTTAAAAAATCATAGAATGTTGTTTGTTTCTTCTTTTTCAAATTCTTAATTCTCTGACCTATCTTACTTATGCCTTCCATTTTCTAAAATTCCTTTGTTTATTCTCGATCACAAATTCCTTTTGAATAGAATTTCAGTCTGAAACACTTGCAAAGCAATTCATAAAAATCATAAAAAACAATGACTACCATGGGTGAAAAATGGACTTCTGTAGCTCTTTCTTCCAATGATAATACAATGATAATAGTATCACATTTTCATTTCCTTTTCAGTTTTTATTTGCTGGGTGATAAATGCCAATTTAACGCATTATTAGTTTGACAACAATTGTACCCTTAGATCATTACATTTTAAAAGAGTCGAATTAGAAGCAAAACGCTTGTAAAGTGTGACAAATATTGTTGTACAAGTTGGCTGGAATAAGTTGCAAATATGAATGAAACAATATATTTTAAGGTTTTTCTACAGATTTATTAGGTGAAACATCTATTATTATTATTTCGATTGTATATTAGAGTGTCCCGTAGATAAAAATTTTGTAGGAAGACCCCTCAAACGATGCGTAAAAAATAGCTGAATATGGGAAAAATATTAAAAAAATTTTAAAATTGATCTTCAGTTCCCTACCAGCGATTGAAAGTCACGGGTCTAGAACATTTCGTCCAAAAAATAGAATTGAGTTTTGTATCAAAAAATTCGTAATTTATAGCCAATTATTAAAAAAAAAAAAAAAAAAATATTTTAAAAAATTTTCGCAAAAATTTTGGTCCATAAACCGTCATTTTAGTACATCATGCAAAAGAAAATTTCGATATTTTTCTTAAAAAAATAGATAAGAATTTTATAATTTTGTTCCTTTTAATGGTAAAATATTAAAAATTTGCATTTTAAATAAGTAAAAATTTTTCAATAAAATGCCTTAAAAAGTCTTCTCGCGAAACAAAATCCCTTCGAAAAAAATTTTAAAACATTTTTTCCATAACCAGCATGAAATTACGAATTTTTGTATACCCATTTCGATTAAAAAATCGAAACTTTTTTTACCAAAATGTATGGGACAAAATGTATGGGACCCCATGTGAGGGGTCTTCCTACATCGAAATCTCGATAAAGACTATTCTCGGGACACTCTATTGTACATTGCGTTTAGAACCAGCTGTCCACTTTTTTAGAACCAGCTGTCCACTTGTATTTAAAATTCGTCAATGTTTTGGGCGAAACATTAATCTTCGATAATTTCATTTTGACAAGGGCTCAACATCTTTCAATTGGCAAAAGTTCTGGGCAGTTTGGAGAGCTGGTATTTTTCGGAACAAATTTAACATTATGTCTTCTTTATAGACTCTCCGATATTACATAGGATTCTTTTTTTATCACCACAGCTGTATATAGCTTGCAAAACAAGAAATTTTTTGTGAAATTTTAATTGTATTTTTTTACAGTGCTCTTCAAGGACATTTCCCCTAACACATGCTACATAAAACGTTTGTCAAGAAAGATGTGAGAAATCAGAAATTACGTACGTTATTTGCAATTAGCTTTATTTGCAATTAGCTGCATTAATCACGATTAGTTTTCGTGAGTTACTTACTAACTCTCGCAAATAAAATATTAACTTACTGTTTATACGGCAAAATGTTCATATCGCAATATTTTTAACTGCAAGTAAGAGATGCGTTATGTTATGTATGTCTATTTTGTAAGACATTTTTGCTGCTTTTGGGTCTTAAACTTATCTCCAACATTGCTTCGAGATTTGGCAATAAAAATTTTTGAGACACAAGCTGCGAAGAATCTGCCAGCACCTACGTTTCTTCGTGAATAATACAGCTTGAGTAATTTTGTATGAAATTTGGTTTTAAATTCCGAGTCCTATTTTTGGCTTGTAATTTTTTTTTTGCAGAATTCCAGTTTGGAATTTTTTGAACTTTATATGTTATCAACTTTCCCATTAGCTTTAAATTTTCGCACCAAATAGTCGAAGCACTGAGAAAACTGAGCTGATTTTCTACCAGATGTGTTTGGAGTTCCTTTCAATATGTCTTCAATTTTCTGGCCTTCCCAATATCATGTGGTCCTTTTTTCTTACCGAACTAGGTGTTTAATAACATTAGAAACGGTTTTACGGACGACATTTAATTCTGTGGCCAATTATTTGTAAGACCTATTTGGATTTTTTGAAATTTTTTAATAACTTGTAGGACGTAAATCTTTTTCGTCACTTATTTTGATGAAAATAAGGACAAATTAACATGGTTGTTATTAAAAATAATAACTGAAGTATTTTTCCATGATAACTAGATCAAAACAAATTTTGAATATTGATTCCGAAAAATGTTATGAGGCAAAATGTGTGTTAAGATTTTTTTCGATCTCCTTACTCCTTAATTTGCTTGGTAAAAATATCAGTACAGATAATATTGTTTTCCATTTAAAAGAAATCATAATGATATAAAATATATTTTTTGGGAAATTCAATTTTTTAATGGAATAGAACTAAAAAGTTACAACGAGTTCCAATTTAAAAATACAATTTGTATATAAAAGAATATCCATAAAATTATATTTGAGAATATTAGTTGCAACTTTTTGCGATCTTTTAAAATATTATAAAATAAAGTGCGATACCTCATATTATCAATTTTTTAAGAATTATTTAAAAAATTTAAGGTAATGGCTGAAAATTGGTTATGTATCCGAAATTTATACAAATAAAGTATTTTTTTTCCGTATGGGAGTGGCAGTGATTCTACCAGCCCATTTTTAGTGGGAATATTTACGACCTTATCTACTAACAGAATATACAATTTCAGACCAATAAGGACTGCGCACGAAAAAATCCGTGCATGCAAATCTGCTTATAGAAACTAAACAAGAGGGCGAATTTTTTTAAAGTGATATTTTTATTAATGACTGTTATGTTCAAGTTCTAAATATAAAAGAATAAATTAGTTCCAGTTGGTTTTGAAGGAAATATCTGATCTTTTCTGGAATTATTCTAATTAAAGGTTTTATTCTGTTTCGGTCACTTTTTTGCTCGAATAAGTCCACTTATTTTTAAACTCCGTTTCATTTTATGCTGAGATTTTAATGTCCTTTAAATTATTTTTTATTAGAGTCCAATATCTTTCAATTGCATAGAGTTTCGGACAATTTGATGGATTAGTCTCTTTCGGTATAAACTCTTACAATTTTTTTGTTGCAACACCATTGTTTTGTTGTTGTAATGAGAAGAAGCGGAAACATGCCAGGAAATAGCGGATACACTGAATTTTATTAGGAAAGGGAGAAGTCATTTCCAAAGGCACTCATTTACGTATATTTCTGTATTAATGTAACCATTTTTTAGGAATGAAGTGCTTCATTCCTGCGTTTGCATATGACTTCCCAAATCAAAAACTTTCTTGGGAATTTTGATTTCTTTGATACACGAAATTTTTCTGCCATAATCTCTCTAGCATCTGCGACATAGAATTCCTGGCTAGGAAGTTGAAAAAAGTTACCCTGTACGAACGTTTCATCGTCTACTATACAGAAATAAAATTTCTGAAAAAATTCTTCCGAAGTATTTTCATGTTATTTTTTACCTCCAAATTCTTGCTTGCGTTTCTATTATGATGTTTTTCTTACTTTATACGTCTTCAGGCTAAACTTCCTTTCAAATTTTCTGATTAAGATTCAAAGCAATTAACTTTTTTTGACACTTTTCTTCCAGAGATGAGGTGATTTTCTATCAAAATCCTTTCTATTTTGCCTGAGTCCTACAGCCTGAAGATACTATTTGTCTTCCATTACCAGGTTACCATTCAGTGATCATGACTTCTTTGTATAATATTATGACCCAAGAAACTGTATTTTGCGGCACAACATCATTCCCTGCAATTATTTTATATGACCAATGCAAGATTTCATGAAATATTTGAATTATGTGTTTAGGTGTTTTTTGTTAAACTTCCATTTTAAGAAAAACCAATTTTGCTATTACCATGAAACTTAAACAAGTGAGCATAATAGCAAATACAAACCAGTTAACAGAATTATTAATTTTTCACCACATCAAAAGTTATAAGCCCAAGAGCATGCACGTATTTTTTCGTGCGCAGTTTTTATCTTCAAAACTGGATTTTTGTCGTTCTAAAACTGCCAAATGTGACACTGTGCGGCGTCTAGAAAGTACTTTCCGGTATTTTTTGTTAATAATTATTATTCTTTTGATCTTCTGGGAACATTAAAATATTATAAGTTTTTAAAATCTAATTAAGGTATTAATTCTAAAAAGAGCACACTAAAAAAATAATAAATATTATTATGTATTTCCTTCTTACTCATACAAAAAATTAATACATATCGATTGTTAAGAATCTAAAGATAGAACAAAGTTAAATATATTTAGACTGAGCTTGCGATATTATTCAATTATTGTTCACTTATGTTTGTTAACTAATGGTTGACAATGGTTTAAATCTAGGAAATATCTATTTATATGCAAACATTGCCGTGGAAAATTAGCAAAGAAAACTACAACATTTTAACTTTTTAAAGTTAAATCCATAGCATGAAGGTAACAATTGCAATTTTACAAGATCTTAGCAACATTCCAACAAAAATAAATAGAAGTCATTTTTATGGAAGTACTTCTTTAATAACTTCCAAAGTATTAATAAATGCACTTTTTCTTGTACTTAAGTAGTAATGTAAACAGAGATCCAGATAAATTTTCTAAAATAAAACGTTTAGAATAACAAATACTTGTAACTAAATAATAACTTTTTAAACAAATGAAAGTTATTGTTACATATTTATTTTTTATTAAAAATAAATTATTTATATCCCTGCAAAAATTTGATCTAAGTAAATACTTTGCCCTTTTTTTTGGCAAATTATTAGTAATCAAGAAATTTTAATCATTTCTAAGAAAAAAAATTCAACTATTAATACTTCTTTCCAATGACAACTTAATGTTAAAATCATGATTTATAAATTAAAATAATAAAGAACATTTAGAAAATAAATCTAAATCAAAAAAGAAATCTCTTCCAATGACAAGCCTATGTTAAATTTATTGAAAATAAATCGAATTTTTACTTCTGGATTACAAGTTCATGATTTTCTTCTTGGATGTTTTACGAAACTGCATAAATAAATATATTTTCCTTCTTGTTGTGCGAGTTTGGAAAAATGCAACTATTGTCATATATGTATTACGTTTATACTCACGTTTATTGCAAATAAAAATAACTTGCAAATAAATAACTCACTGTTTATAAGTAAATTGCATAAAGAATAATTTCTTTATTTGTCGTACCAGATGGAAAAAATACAAAAGTTATCATCGAAAATTCTATGAATTTAAAAAGAAGTGGCAACGCATAAGCTTTATTTGCAATTAACTCCACTAATCACAATTAGTTTTCGTGAGTTACTAACTTGCAAACAGAATATTAGCTCACCGTTTCTACGGCAAAAATTTCATATCGCAATATTTTTAATTGCGAACGTTAAAGCAAGTGGCAAAGCCGTAAGCATTATTTGCAATTAGTTTCACTAATCACAATTAGTTTTCATGAGTTACAAACTCACAAATAAATTATTAACTCAACATTTTCATATCGCAATATTTTTAATTGTAGTAATAGGTACGTATAAACGCTATATATATTAGATAAACGAGTTATACTAGTGTGACCACTTCATTAGCGGGTCGTATTTGCTATGCCCTTAAAAAAACAGTAAGTAATAAAAAAAAAAAATAAAGCAAATTCTTGTTTAAGTCTTTATGACACTAGCTTTTTTTAGAATTTTTCTTGGATTGATGGAACAGTGCAAATATAGTGTGAATGTTTGTCCATAATACTAACGCAGCGAAACTAATTTGTCTCTCCCAAAAAAATTTTACCCAGAAAAACAGCGCATGCTAATTCAGTGATGTCTGCTTTAAATTAGGTGACAAAATAAAGTTAAATGTTTGATAAAAAGTGTAATTAGTTTTTGGTTTTAATATCAAACTTTTTAAATTATATATAATTTCTAAAGTTTGAAAATATTAAAAAGATAAATAAAATAATACAACTTTTTTCTTATACTTATTATGGTATTGTTGGTTTTGATTTTGTATTTAATTAAATAATGATTTTTAATATTATGGCATAAATCAAGATCACCGGAATTATTGATTTTAAAATAATTTTGATACTGATTCAAGAGCACTTTTACTTGTGATTATAGTGATATATAAAAAATTTTGTCCGCTCTTTCTCGTTGTGCGTTTTATAAGCCTTAAAAATTTCAATATATTTCTCTGAATATTTTTATTAATAATTGTTCCTTGGGAGCTTATTTAGCGAAGCCGTTGTTCGACATACCCAGAGAAAGTCTTTAAACTAGGCCGGAGGTCGTCAACACTTTATTAACGTAAAAAAAATATATTTTAATAGTTCCGGTAATCTTGATAAGTCCCACATTATTATTAAATGTGCAGTAATTATATAACATTAAAATTTTCTGTTCAATAACGTTTTTTAAAAGATTCGATTACGATTTTATTTTAAAGTGTATGCATCACTTTACAGTTTTTTGTTTACGAAAAAAAGTGGCTGTGAGAGAAAATCCAAGAGAATGAAACACTTTATTAACGTAAAAAAATATATTTTAAGAGTTCCGCTAATCTTGATAAGTCCCACATTATTATTAAATGTGCAGTAATTATATAACATTAAAATTTTCTGTTCAATAACGTTTTTTATAAGATTCGATTACGATTTTATTTTAAAGTGTATGCATCACTTTACAGTTTTTTGTTTACGAAAAAAGTGGCTGTGAGAGAAAATCCAAGAGAATAAGAAATGTCGCTCTGAAAATGAAATACATTTTATGCCATGGTGACAGTGAGCATTTGTATGATTCTGGTATTCTGGACCGACACTAATAGAAAAATTTACAATAAAAAAAAAAATCCAAAGATGGCGCATTATTTTTCAAAGTAGTAAAAAATTTTAAAATTATTAATTAATTATTAACATTTCGTGATTAATTTATAAAAGTATTGCCCACTCTAGCGGTTCATAGATAAAATCAGCGATTTTAAACATTTCTTAATTTGGTTTCAGGGTTTTGTTTGCCGACCAGTGTTTTTAAGAGACATATTTTAGTACGCGCGATATTTTTTTTTGGTAATAAATTGTAGTACCACGATAATATTAAGGTTTGCGGTTAAGAGTGAGTCAATGAGTAAACAATATTATCAGTTATTTTTTAAATCATTTTAAAATTGGTTGCATATTATATATTAATTTAGAACATTAAAAAACCACACATTTAATTAAAACAATTAGTCAAAAACATAAATAAATAAAATAAAGATGTTAAACATAACAATATTTTTGTTTGTAGGGTATGTACGTATCAATATTAATAAAGATTAATAAAATCTGTATAAAAATCATTTTTAAATGATTTTTGCAGTTAATATGCTTTTTTGTGCAATTAAAAATTCGTTAAACAAATTGACTTTTTCATAAAATATGCACACTTGAATTCGTTTATAGACGGGCAGGAAAAAATCTAGTTTCAAATTGATCTAAATCTATTTTTTTTTTATTAAATGTCATCAATAAATTAAAAAAAGAATACACGAGATATTTTTTTATTAATATACAAATATGAATTTTTTTTTTTAATTCACAATTTTTGACCAATGCTGTATACATGGTGCAAGCCTAAATCAATTTAAAATTTCTTTATTATCCATTTATGATGCTTTACCTTTTGAAATATATGAAAAAAAATTATTAAAATAAAACTGAGAAAAATAAAAATTTTTCTTACTAAAATTAGTGCTGACTGACACGTATAGACGAATTGAGATAATCAAAAATTGTTTTCAGAATACATCGGAATATATTACAAAATATAGAATTAAAAAAAAAATGTTCCCTCATATACCCCAACTTATTCCTGAAAAATGAACCAAAGTCGAGGCAAAACATAAAAAATCTAAGCTGTAAGAGATAACTTAGCTTCAGAGAGCCAAGTCGAACGACGCTTAATATTTTAAGCCGTGGCGCCGCCGACTTGTACCGGTTTAAACGGCTGAGCCGGCTCAAGGTAAGCCGCCGATACAAACGGCTACACCGAAAATAAAAATTCCATTTTATATTTTATTCCGTTTTTATGCTGTATTATAAGACTAAGAAATTTTCAAATAATAGCTTTAACTTTAAAGCGAAAAATGGTGAATAAATGTTTTTGCGTCATTTTTTAAAGCAAATAGTATATTTTCACTGTGTTTATAAAAAAATATATTTTTAAAACTTTTTGGAAAAAAGTCAATTTTACGGACACCCTAATTGGAACACGATGCATGTTAAACGAGTTGAATAGTGCTCATTCTTACTAAAACTTTATGTAGAATTGATGTATAAAAGAAATTTTTTTAAAAATCAATTGGATTCGTCTCTGCGCAAAATGGCTCTAAAAATGTGCGTTTTTAGCCGAAGATATGCAGGGGAAGGAGTTGGAATTTTAAAAAACAAAAAAAAGCCATTATTTTTACTGATGCAAATATCAAAAGAAATTTTTCTTTTCGAAACGAACCCTAATATATATATATATTTCTTTTTTTTTTCGTCAAAATACATTCAAAAATAAATATTTTTTTGGGTATAATGGCCATTGTAGCATACATTTTAATTTTTTTGTATTTTATAAATTAAAATACACCACTGCCACTTATACATATGCTTACTGTATTAAACCAAATTTTTTTATTATTATTATTTTTTTGCCCAAAATAATTTTTGATTTTTTAGGAAAAAATAACAAAATAAAAATAAATATTTACTGAAATCTTAACAGTATTAAAAAGGGCTATTAGTTTTTATTATAATATATAATTCCTATTTATACCCTACACCACCATAGGTGGGTGATATTTAAGGTGATCATAAATCCCTTAAATATAGCAATATTTTGTATTCGTATGTTGTATTTTACACTTAATATAAGTATCAGTCCATTTCGCTCCAAGTCTAATAAAAGACCCCTCCCCGAATTATAAATTGGTGTAGGGTATCATATGGTCGGGCTTAACCGACTATATCTTTTTCTCTTGTTTAGATTTACACATCTGCTCAAAATAAAAGATACACCTAGTGGGATGATATTAAAGTGACGATAACTTTGGAAAATTCTTCAGAAATACTTCGAATTTTTTTACTTTTGTAAATAATTTGATCTGACAATGATACTTTAATGAAAAATATTGCAAATATGTGCATAGAAATTAATTTACACATACGTTTTCGATTTAAATACCAAAAATCGCTGCTCATAATAATAGATACAGTTAGTTTATTTCTAATTTTTTTATATTAAATTGAATTCTATTGCACTTTTTTGATTATTTTTACATAATAGAATAAGAAAGGTTTCATTTAGGTTAAAAATATTGTAAAGAAATAGCATTCTGGCACAGAAAATGGGAAGAAATAATCTATGCACCAAATAGTAGAGAAAAATTGTTCAAAACAAGCGAAAACTGCAAAGCCGTTCCTTGAAATGGCAAAAAGGGGCTCAGGAAGATATCTATATATTGCGCGAAATGCATTATCTAAAAAATAAATAACATAAACTCGTATTAGACCTCTTAAAGAACCCCGGAAACGGAAAGGGTAATTACTGTATAGGCAAAAAGGGGATCCCTTCATTTCTTTGAAGGCTATTTCCGCTATAATTTTGAATGAAGTAGGTCCGCAAACAATTTGGCTTCATCGTCTGCAAAACAAATTTCTGGAAAAAATTGCCAGAAGAGTTCTATCAATGCGTATACAAAATTTTAAGATACTGTTAAAACTTCTTAAAATAAATTTACTTTATTCCGAATTTACACGCTCAAAAAATAGAGAAACATGATATTTTTTGGTGAAATGAAAAATTTGTTAGGAAATAACTTCCGAAGAAGTATTTGCCACCCTGTAGGGAAAAAATTCCACGTTAAATTCACAAATATGACTGTTTCAGAGTGAGGTGAAAATTTAATGGTTTGGGAATGATTTAAATTAAATTCGAATGGTCCTATTTATCATATTGTTAAATAAAATGAATGCATATGGGTACTGGGATATATTGGGATATTGCACAAAACGAAGACGAACTCTTTTCGCACCTATTCCATTAAGAATTTCCGCTGAAATAGCCTTCAGATGATTGAAGGGGTCATTTTTTGCCAATAAAATAATCCTTCTATCTGATTTTGGGGTTATTTTATGAGGTCTATTACAAGTTTCAATCGTACAAAAGCATTTTATAGATAACGTAGATATTTTCCTAAACCCCTACTTGCAAATTCAAGTAACGATTTTCCATTTTTCTCCTGTTCTGAACCATTTTTCTCTCCTATTTGATGCACTGATTGTTTCTTCCCATTTTCTGTGTAAAAATTCTATTTCTTTATAATATTTTCAACCTAAATGAAACCTTTCTTATTCTATTATGTAAAGATAATTGAAAAAGTACAATAGAATTCGATTTAATATAAAAAAATTAGAAATAAATTATCTGTATCTATTGTTATGAGCAGCAATTTTTGGTATTTAAATCGAAAACGTATGTATAAATTAATTTTATGCACATACTTGGAATACTTTTCATTAAAGTATCATTGCCAGATCAAATTGCTTACAAAAATAAAAAAATTCGAAGTATTTCTGAAGAATTTTCCAAAGTTATCGTCACTTTAATATTATCCCACTAGGTGTATCTATTATTTTGAGCAGATGTGTATATTATTTATTAAAAAAAGTATTCAAGCTAAAGTTACCAATTTTTTTAAACTGTAGCTTATATCGCACAGTGTGCGATTCACAAAATGAAATGGAAATAATTATGGAATTTTGGAGTGGCTGTTCCGATTTCAATGAAATTTCACATGATGAGGGTAGAGTTGTAGGCGAGTTCAAGTTTTGAGCTCCCAAGTTGGATAAGTCCCAAAGTTGGATACCTCGGGTATAAACTTTATGAGAAACGATCCTGATTGCTTATATCTGGACCGATTTGAAAGATTTTAATACTAGTCGAGATCTATAAAAAACATATGCATATGTATATCTTATCTTTTTTAGTTTAAGAGATATTAGGCTTCAAAGATTAAAAATTTTCAGCGTAGTGCCATACAGATAAGAAATACATATTATATAACATTGTTTAGGAAATTTTGTATTCTTTAGATTTGAACAAAAATCCCGCAATTCTCTAAAAACTTTCAAAATTTTTCAAAAATGAGTTTTTTTACCTTTTTTGCTATATCTTCCCAACCAATATCGGGGAGCAAACAAAAATTTGGACTATATAGAATTTGACCTTCAAAACACGAATCTGCTTTTAGTTTTTTCCATTAGGTCGTGATTTTTTATGAGCATATCAAATACATCCCTTAATAAAGCGAATATACGAATATATTTTACCATAACCCCTAAAGATGCAGACAAAAACAGTTTTGGAGTTATTCATAAATAACTGTCGGAAAAAAAAAACAATTTATCATGTAAAATTGAAGAATTTGTTTGTCCGAAATTTTTTTAAATGAAACCGGCAAATATTTTTACTTTTTAATCCATTATCATAAAATTGGTATTACTAAAATAATAAGCCATGTGTTACGATATCAAAATTGATACACAAATCTTGATTTTATTCTCAGTTGAGGGATACTACCTGAAAATCGGGTGTCTTGTGGACCGAGACTTGTATTATGTGTAATGCATATATCTATTAAAAACAGATATATATACATCATATTGTGTTGAT
Organism: Protophormia terraenovae; assembly: GCA_951394005.1. Lineage (NCBI taxonomy): Eukaryota > Metazoa > Arthropoda > Insecta > Diptera > Calliphoridae > Protophormia > Protophormia terraenovae. The sequence goes on along the minus strand of OX596077.1, from coordinate 43,258,033 downwards.
ACTAATATTTATATGTATTTTTAACCCTTAAATACACGATGTCAAATCCCCTAATGAAGACATGGTTACCCTAAAAATGCTCGACCAACACGACTTTGGTGTTTATTTTGCAGACAAATTTTTAAGAAAATCTGTAAAATATTTTCTAAAGTGCACCATATATGGTACATTATTTATTATATACACATTTGAAATCAAATATTATTTATTGGAGCAATTTTCTTTATTTATTAGATTTTATTAAAAATCTTTAAAACTAAGTGGAAACGGATGAAAAATTATGTTAAAATAAAAATCTATACAATTCCTTATTTATATAGTGTTTTAATCAACAGAACAAGTTAGTTTTTCGTTTACATTAAGCCTAAGTAAAGGGTCTGTGTGAATCTGAACAATATGGCCATGAACTAAAGACAATTGAAATACACAAGGCAGCCATTGGAGGGGACGCCTAGATTTACATGGTGTCGGCAATTGAATAGGTAGGCAGGTAGGTAGGTAGGTAGGTAGATAGGTAGGTAGGTAGGTAGGTAGGTAAAGAAGGGTTTCACAAGTACTCAGATGAGTATCTCTAGGTCTAAGAGTGGATAGACCTAGAGGTCCATTGTGAGTCCCTTCGTAGGAATGACGAATCGACTGCCTAGCCATTTGTAGACATGGACAGTGACATATGAGAAGCAGTAAATGCCAACATATCAAGGAACCAACTAAAAGCTATTGTAACAGATGAACGAGAGTGGAACGCAATCGATGAAGCCCTTTGCTTTTTATAGTAACTAATGAAATTTCTATATAAATATTGTTACGTAATTGGCTCCATTTAGAGTATTATTACTATTTATACATTATTCACCCTTTCGGAAACGAGCATGAGGACAATTGTTATTTTACAATCCCCAAGAAGCCAGATTGCATAAAAAAGTTAATTAAGAATAATTATCTAAAACGGAAGGGTGTTAGTAAAGTATATTCACAACCTCATCGGCATTGCATTTTTTTTTTATCGATAAAATGCATTTCCATGTGCAATAAGCATTAAAAAGATGATATAATAAAAACAAGACAGAAAGATATAGTCGGTGAGGCCTGACTATATGATACCCTACACTTGTCTATGTGTACAACAAATTCGGGAAGGGGCCAATTGTGGACCGATAATAAATTATAGACCGATCTTCATAAAATTTTGCGTTGTCATTTATGCTTATAAAAAATTTATTTGCGTCAAATATTAAGTTTATACTAACATTTTTATAGGATTTATGCAAGTTAAAGCGATTTCCGGAAGAAGAATTCATAAGACGAACGGTTTACATTAAGGTGGGGGTTCGAAGATTTTTTTTCTCTAAGTTATAATTTCTGCATAAACACATAATACCCCAACCATGCCCAATTGTAAAATATGTAAATTTTGTGTTTCAATATATAAAATTCAACAATTGAAATTCACATTGAAATTTTGTTCAAAAAGTGTATACAACTTTGGAATCTTACTGGCAACTAAAGCAAATCACAAGAAGTTAAAATTTAATTTTTATGAAGAGTGCTAATGTCTGCATTAATTTAAATTATGATGTTTAAGATTACAATTCAACGGAAGTGATATTCCATATATGGCACGTTATGCATTTAAGGGTTAATAGTAAAAGAAGATCTCAGAAATCAAAGAAAAAATTTTTGGGAAATCCCATGCTCCGATCAAATGATAGTAAATGCATTATCGTAATATGAAAAGATTGAGCCGAGGAGCAAAACATTAAGTGTGTGCAATTTTTCTGTGTCAGTAAGTGACATCCTCAAGAAGCTAAATTTGTAACTTGTCAAAAGAAAAAAAAAAAAAAAAAAAAAAAGGAAAAACATATGTAGTCACACAAAAGCAAAATCGTTTTTTATAGAACTATACGCTGGCAGTTTGTCCCAACATATTAATTATACACTGTTCTAAGACCCACTTTAATTTATACCAATCGGCTTAGAATCACTTTCTGAGTCGATTTGAAGATGTCCGTCCATGTAAACCTTGTAATCAAACTAAAGGTCGCAATTTTGAATAAAAATCAATGAAATTTGTCACACAGGTTTCTTACAGTCCAGGGACGAAGCCTATTGGTTGTGATCGGTCTATTATTTCACCTATAAGTTTCATATAGGTCTAAATAAGTGTGCTGATTTTTAGAAAGATCGGTCCATAATTGACCATATCTCCCATATAAACCCCTTTTCAGAAAATCACTTTAACGGGCATAAATCCCATTAAAATGTTAGTATCAAGTTGATATTCGACACAAATAAGTTTTATATAACCATAAATAGTAGTGCCAAATTTTACACAGATCGGTCCATAATTTGCCATAGCTCCCATATAAGGCCCTCTTTCGGAAATCACCAAAAAGTGAATAAATTCATATAAATGTTAGCATCGACGCAATATTCCGCATTCGTATGTTTTATTTTCCACTTAATATGAGTATCGTTCCACATTTGGCCTCAAGTCTAATTTCAACAGGATAACAACATAAAACAATAATAAATTTGGAAATAATTGGTTTCGTACCAGTTGGGTTGAAGTTATGTAGTGATCATCTGAGTGATAAAATTGTGGAAAAAATTATTAAGGCATTAACTCTATGTCTCTTAGATATGCTTCAATCGTCAAAAATTACTAAAAATTATAGAAAATATTTTGGAAACATCTATAAACTCTTTTTGGAAATTTGTAATTTGTAAAAGTTATACTACTATTGTTATGAACAATAAATTTTTTAAATATTTTTCTTAAATATAAAAATTTTAAAGCACATTCTTAGCTACATAGTATAATGTGCGGTCTAAGCTAGTTACATCCAAAAATGTTTGATAAGAAATTGTAAAACTAAGAGTTAAACTATATTAAGGCCCTCCCCCAATCATTTAAAAAAATTGTTTCGTGATTCACACTTTCAAGTACATTAATAATCAAAAACGTTCGTTTTCTCCACTTAACGATGTGATTCAAAACTCCAATACTTTTCCAACAACAAATTTGTTTTTTTAAGGATTCTATTTTTTTAAATTGAATATCGTACATTTTTTCCACTTAACTTTTTCTGAGCGCTGATTCAGATAGAATGATTTATTTTGTGTACATGTTTAAGAAATTAAATAAAATCAGATTAGATAGTTTCTTTAGAGGTATGTCTGCAGATATTTAGGTCTCACATAATTCCATATTGAAATTGTTAGTTTGTTTAACCTGTAATGCGCGTTTTACTTCAAAATGACGAATACAAAAAATAAATAAAATATCCAAAACTAATATGCATTATTAAGAAAATACGTATGTAAAAATATGCACTAACTAATCGATGCAAATTTTTATTAAAATGTCTGATTCGGAAAGATAACTACATAAGATAGTTTTTTAATGCTCTAAAAACAACATGTATTTGCATTAAAAACCGCCCACTATATATTACAATTTTACAATTTTTCTTATTATTAATATGGTTAATACTAAAAATATATATTTTTTATACTTTATTTATCAAAATAAACTAAAACATTTAACAAACAATTATGTATGTACTTTTTGTATATGAATACTTTTAAATATTTGCTTTAACCATTTTAGCTAAAGTCGAATGATAAAGAGTAAAACAAAACATAGACTTAAATATTTAAATGAAATTAAATTCCAACTAACTGAAAGATCATAAATAATAAACTGAGGAAAAATTCCACGATTTTTACTCACATTCAAACTTATTTTACTGTTTAGTGTCTGCGAATAAAGTACCTACATTTATTTAATAAATGTTGTTACTTTCAAAGGAAATATGATTAAGTTTATACGTTCGAATTAATTTCTTAAATAAGAATTAGAAAATTTTTATTTTATTTATTCAATAAAGTAATACAAAGCCGTTTTCTTTCTTCTTTTCTCTGTCTAAAAAGCAGTTTTTTATTTGAAAATTGCAATTGCACTTCAATTAACTTTACTTCAACTTCATAAGTTTATTATTCTCTAAAATGTATGCATAAATATGTATGTGCAAAAAATTTATGTGTGTGAAGATAAATTCGAATTTGAAAAGCAAAGACACAAACCACTTTTTTTAACAGAGGAAAAAATCAGGTTAACAGCGCACTGTTAACAGTTAACAGAGCTCTGTTAGCAATTTAAAATAAAATAAATAAATTAAATTGTAAAAAATACTGAATATTATTGCAAAATTTAAAAAAATAATTAAATATTTTGTTAAAACAATGTATAATAAATCTAAATAAATAGGAATATGCCATAAATGGCTTCTTGAAGACATAGAAAATTACTACAAAAATTTTGGTGTTTCTTTAGAGGATTAGTGGATATTTTGGAAAAACAAGAAATAGTACCACTATCCCACTATATAGGATTAATAGTATAGGAAACAGGTAATTGAATAGTGGAAGTGGTATGTCTGAAATAATTTCAGAACAAGAAATATTTCAGAACAAAAATTGAATTTTTTCAATTTTGGCCATTTCTCTAGAAGATGAGTGGATATTTTGGGAAAACAAGATATAGTACCACTATCCCACTATATAGGATTAATAGTCTAGGAAACAGGTAATTGAATAGTGGAAGTGGTATGTCTGAAATAATTTCAGAACAAGAAATGTTTCAGAACAAAAATTGTTTTTTTTCATTTTTGGCCATTTCTCTAGAAGATGAGTGGATATTTTGGAAAAACAAGGAATAGTACCACTATCCCACTATATAGGATTAATAGTCTAGGGAACAGGTAATTGAATAGTGGAAGTGTTATGTCTGAAATAATTTCAGAACAAGAAATATTTCAGAACAAAAATTGAATTTTTTCAATTTTGGCCATTTCTCTAGAAGATGAGTGGATATTTTGGAAAAACAAGGAATAGTACCACAATCCCACTATATACAATTAATAGCCTAGGGAATACATAATTGAATAGTGGAAGTGGTATGTCTGAAATAATTTCAGAACAAGAAATATTTCAGAACAAAAATTGATTTTTTTTCATTTTTTCCATTTCTCTAGAAGATGAGTGGATATTTTGGAAAAACAAGGAATAGTACCACTATCCCACTATATAGAATTAATAGCCTAGGGAATACATAATTGAATAGTGGAAGTGGTATGTCTGAAATAATTTCAGAACAAGAAATATTTCAGAACAAAAATTGAATTTTCTAATTTTTTACCATTTCTCTAGAAGATGAGTGGATATTTTGGAAAAACAAGGAATAGTACCACAATCCCACTATATAGGATTAATAGTCTAGGGAACAGGTAATTGAATAGTGGAAGTGGTATGTCTGAAATAATTTCAGAACAAGAAATGTTTCAGAACAAAAATTGTTTTTTTTCATTTTTGGCCATTTCTCTAGAAGATGAGTGGATATTTTGGAAAAACAAGGAATAGTACCACTATCCCACTATATAGAATTAATAGCCTAGGGAATACATAATTGAATAGTGGAAGTGGTATGTCTGAAATAATTTCAGAACAAGAAATATTTCAGAACAAAAATTGAATTTTCTAATTTTTTACCATTTCTCTAGAAGATGAGTGGATATTTTGGAAAAACAAGGAATAGTACCACAATCCCACTATATAGAATTAATAGCCTAGGGAATACATAATTGAATAGTGGAAGTGGTATGTCTGAAATAATTTCAGAACAAGAAATGTTTCAGAACAAAAATTGAATTTTTTCAATTTTGGCCATTTCTCTAGAAGATGAGTGGATATTTTGGGAAAACAAGATATAGTACCACTATCCCACTATATAGGATTAATAGTCTAGGAAACAGGTAATTGAATAGTGGAAGTGGTATGTCTGAAATAATTTCAGAACAAGAAATGTTTCAGAACAAAAATTGTTTTTTTTCATTTTTGGCCATTTCTCTAGAAGATGAGTGGATATTTTGGAAAAACAAGGAATAGTACCACTATCCCACTATATAGAATTAATAGCCTAGGGAATACAAAATTGAATAGTGGAAGTGGTATGTCTGAAATAATTTCAGAATAAGAAATATTTCAGAACAAAAATAGAATTTTTTCATTTTTGGCCATTTCTCTAGAAGATGAGTGGATATTTTGGAAAAACAAGAAATAGTACCACTATCCCACTATATAGGATTAATAGTCTAGGGAACAGGTAATTGAATAGTGGAAGTGGTATGTCTGAAATAATTTCAGAACAAGAAATGTTTCAGAACAAAAATTGTTTTTTTTCATTTTTTGGCCATTTCTCTAGAAGATGAGTGGATATTTTGGAAAAACAAGGAATAGTACCACTATCCCACTATATAGGATTAATAGCCTAGGGAATACATAATTGAATAGTGGAAGTGTTATGTCTGAAATAATTTCAGAACAAGAAATATTTCAGAACAAAAATTGAATTTTTTCAATTTTGGCCATTTCTCTAGAAGATGAGTGGATATTTTGGAAAAACAAGGAATAGTACCACAATCCCACTATATAGAATTAATAGCCTAGGGAATACATAATTGAATAGTGGAAGTGGTATGTCTGAAATAATTTCAGAACAAGAAATGTTTCAGAACAAAAATTGATTTTTTTCATTTTTGGCCATTTCTCTAGAAGATGAGTGGATATTTTGGAAAAACAAGGAATAGTACCACTATCCCACTATATAGAATTAATAGCCTAGGGAATACATAATTGAATAGTGGAAGTGGTATGTCTGAAATTATTTCAGACATACCACTTCCACTATTCAATTACCTGTTTCCTAGACTATTAATCCTATATAGTGGGATAGTGGTACTATTCCTTGTTTTTCCAAAATATCCACTCATCTTCTAGAGAAATGGTAAAAAATTAGAAAATTCAATTTTTGTTCTGAAATATTTCTTGTTCTGAAATTATTTCAGACATACCACTTCCACTATTCAATTATGTATTCCCTAGGCTATTAATTCTATATAGTGGGATTGTGGTACTATTCCTTGTTTTTCCAAAATATCCACTCATCTTCTAGAGAAATGGTAAAAAATTAGAAAATTCAATTTTTGTTCTGAAATATTTCTTGTTCTGAAATTATTTCAGACATACCACTTCCACTATTCAATTATGTATTCCCTAGGCTATTAATTCTATATAGTGGGATAGTGGTACTATTCCTTGTTTTTCCAAAATATCCACTCATCTTCTAGAGAAATGGCCAAAAATGAAAAAAAATCAATTTTTGTTCTGAAATATTTCTTGTTCTGAAATTATTTCAGACATACCACTTCCACTATTCAATTACCTGTTTCCTAGACTATTGATCCTATATAGTGGGATAGTGGTACTATTTCTTGTTTTTCCAAAATATCCACTCATCTTCTAGAGAAATGGCCAAAATTGAAAAAATTCAATTTTTGTTCTGAAATATTTCTTGTTCTGAAATTATTTCAGACATAACACTTCCACTATTCAATTATGTATTCCCTAGGCTATTAATCCTATATAGTGGGATAGTGGTACTATTCCTTGTTTTTCCAAAATATCCACTCATCTTCTAGAGAAATGGCCAAAAATGAAAAAAATCAATTTTTGTTCTGAAACATTTCTTGTTCTGAAATTATTTCAGACATACCACTTCCACTATTCAATTATGTATTCCCTAGGCTATTAATTCTATATAGTGGGATTGTGGTACTATTCCTTGTTTTTCCAAAATATCCAATCATCTTCTAGAGAAATGGTAAAAAATTAGAAAATTCAATTTTTGTTCTGAAATATTTCTTGTTCTGAAATTATTTCAGACATACCACTTCCACTATTCAATTATGTATTCCCTAGGCTATTAATTCTATATAGTGGGATAGTGGTACTATTCCTTGTTTTTCCAAAATATCCACTCATCTTCTAGAGAAATGGCCAAAAATGAAAAAAAATCAATTTTTGTTCTGAAATATTTCTTGTTCTGAAATTATTTCAGACATACCACTTCCACTATTCAATTATGTATTCCCTAGGCTATTAATTGTATATAGTGGGATTGTGGTACTATTCCTTGTTTTTCCAAAATATCCACTCATCTTCTAGAGAAATGGTAAAAAATTAGAAAATTCAATTTTTGTTCTGAAATATTTCTTGTTCTGAAATTATTTCAGACATAACACTTCCACTATTCAATTATGTATTCCCTAGGCTATTAATCCTATATAGTGGGATAGTGGTACTATTCCTTGTTTTTCCAAAATATCCACTCATCTTCTAGAGAAATGGCCAAAAATGAAAAAAATCAATTTTTGTTCTGAAACATTTCTTGTTCTGAAATTATTTCAGACATACCACTTCCACTATTCAATTACCTGTTCCCTAGACTATTAATCCTATATAGTGGGATAGTGGTACTATTTCTTGTTTTTCCAAAATATCCACTCATCTTCTAGAGAAATGGCCAAAAATGAAAAAATTCTATTTTTGTTCTGAAATATTTCATGTGTGTGAAGATAAATTTTAAAATTTTTTAGCTAAGACACAAACCTGTTAGGTTAACAGTGGTATGTTAAGCACTTAACAGAAGTAACAGAAATGATAGAAATATGAATATATTTAATAAAAAGGATATTTTAAAGATAAAACAACAACAAAAAAAATGTTAATATTGGAATTCCTTCTCAGATACCAGTGTTTGATAACAAAATAGTAAAAAGACCCAATTCTTCATTTTAATTAGACATTTTTTGAAAAACAAAATCGTGAAGTATGAAAAAGGACTTTGGTCCTTTTCTCAAAAATCTTAGGAGATGGGCGGAAAAAACTTTTTGGAAATTATTTCTAGATGTATCTAGATGAACATCTAATAGTAAGAATATCTAACAGTTTGTTTTTTTGGAAATTATAAAGATTTTTCGAAAAAGCAATTTTTGTTATATTGAAAAGGACTTTGGTCCTTTTCTCAAAAATCTTAGGAGATGGGCGGAAAAAAATTTTTGGAAATTATTTCTAGATGCATCTAGATGAACATCTAATAGTAAGAATATCTAACAGTTTGTCTTTTTGGAAATTATAAAGATTTTTCGAAAAAGCAATTTTTGTTATATTGAAAAGGACTTTGGTCCTTTTCTCAAAAATCTTAGGAGATGGGCGGAAAAAACTTTTTGGAAATTATTTCTAGATGTATCTAGATGAATATCTAACAGTTGGAATCTCTAACAGTTTGTTTTTTTGGAAATTATAAAGATTTTTCGAAAAAGCAATTTTTGTTATATTGAAAAGGACTTTGGTCCTTTTCTCAAAAATCTTAGGAGATGGGCGGAAAAAACTTTTTGGAAATTATTTCTAGATGTATCTAGATGAATATCTAATAGTTAGAATCTCTAACAGTTTGTTTTTTTGGAAATTATAAAGATTTTTCGAAAAAGTAAATTTTGTTATATGAAAAAGGACTTTGGTCCTTTTCTCAAAAATCTTAGGAGATGGGCGGAAAAAACTTTTTGGAAATTATTTCTAGATGTATCTAGACGAATATCTAATAGTTAGAATCTCTAACAGTTTGTTTTTTTGGAAATTATAACGATTTTTCGAAAAAGTAAATTTTGTTATATGAAAAAGGACTTTGGTCCTTTTCTCAAAAATCTTAGGAGATGGGCGGAAAAAACTTTTTGGAAATTATTTCTAGATGTATCTATATGAATATCTAATAGTTAGAATCTCTAACAGTTTGTTTTTTTGGAAATTATAAAGATTTTTCGAAAAAGTAATTTTTGTTATATGAAAAAGGACTTTGGTCCTTTTCTCAAAAATCTTAGGAGATGGGCGGAAAAAACTTTTTGGAAATAATTTCTAGATGTATCTAGATGAATATCTAATAGTTGGAATCTCTAACAGTTTGTTTTTTTGGAAATTATAAAGATTTTTCGAAAAAGCAATTTTTGTTATATTGAAAAGGACTTTGGTCCTTTTCTCAAAAATCGTAGGAGATGGGCGGAAAAAACTTTTTGGAAATTATTTCTAGATGTATCTAGATGAATATCTAATAGTTAGAATCTCTAACAGTTTGTTTTTTTGGAAATTATAAAGATTTTTCGAAAAAGTAATTTTTGTTATATGAAAAAGGACTTTGGTCCTTTTCTCAAAAATCTTAGGAGATGGGCGGAAAAAACTTTTTGGAAATTATTTCTAGATGTATCTAGATGAATATCTAATAGTTAGAATCTCTAACAGTTTGTTTTTTTGGAAATTATAAAGATTTTTCGAAAAAGTAATTTTTGTTATATGAGAAAGGACTTTGGTCCTTTTCTCAAAAATCTTAGGAGATGGGCGGAAAAAACTTTTTGGAAATAATTTCTAGATGTATCTAGATGAATATCTAATAGTTAGAATCTCTAACAGTTTGTTTTTTTGGAAATTATAAAGATTTTTCGAAAAAGTAATTTTTGTTATATGAAAAATGACTTTGGTCCTTTTCTCAAAAATCTTAGGAGATGGGCGGAAAAAACTTTTTGGAAATAATTTCTAGATGTATCTAGATGAATATCTAATAGTTGGAATCTCTAACAGTTTGTTTTTTTGGAAATTATAAAGATTTTTCGAGAAAGCAATTTTTGTTATATTGAAAAGGACTTTGGTGTTTTTCTCAAAAATCTTAGCAGATGGGCGGAAAAAACTTTTTGGAAATTATTTCTAGATATATCTAGATGAACATCTAATAGTAAGATTTTTGAGAAAAGGACCAAAGTCCTTTTCAATATAACAAAAATTGCTTTTTCGAAAAATCTTTATAATTTCCAAAAAAACAAACTGTTAGTTATTCTTGCTATTAGATGTTCATCTAGATACATCTAGAAATAATTTCCAAAAAGTTTTTTCCGCCCATCTCCTAAGATTTTTGAGAAAAGGACCAAAGTCCTTTTTCATATAACAAAAATTACTTTTTCGAAAAATCTTTATAATTTCCAAAAAAACAAACTGTTAGTTATTCTTGCTATTAGATGTTCATCTAGATACATCTAGAAATAATTTCCAAAAAGTTTCTTCCGCCCATCTCCTAAGATTTTTGAGAAAAGGACCAAAGTCCTTTTCAATATAACAAAAATTGCTTTTTCGAAAAATCTTTATAATTTCCAAAAAAACAAACTGTTAGTTATTCTTGCTATTAGATGTTCATCTAGATACATCTAGAAATAATTTCCAAAAAGTTTTTTCCGCCCATCTCCTAAGATTTTTGAGAAAAGGACCAAAGTCCTTTTTCATATAACAAAAATTACTTTTTCGAAAAATCTTTATAATTTCCAAAAAAACAAACTGTTAGAGATTCTAACTATTAGATATTCATCTAGATACATCTAGAAATAATTTCCAAAAAGTTTTCTCCGCCCATCTCCTAAGATTTTTGAGAAAAGGACCAAAGTCCTTTTTCATATAACAAAAATTACTTTTTCGAAAAATCTTTATAATTTCCAAAAAAACAAACTGTTAGAGATTCTAACTATTAGATATTCATCTAGATACATCTAGAAATAATTTCCAAAAAGTTTTTTCCGCCCATCTACTAAGATTTTTGAGAAAAGGACCAAAGTCCTTTTTCATATAACAAAAATTACTTTTTCGAAAAATCTTTATAATTTCCAAAAAAACAAACTGTTAGAGATTCTAACTATTAGATATTCATCTAGATACATCTAGAAATAATTTCCAAAAAGTTTTTTCCGCCCATCTCCTAAGATTTTTGAGAAAAGGACCAAAGTCCTTTTTCATATAAAAAAAATTACTTTTTCGAAAAATCTTTATAATTTCCAAAAAAACAAACTGTTAGAGATTCCAACTATTAGATATTCATCTAGATACATCTAGAAATAATTTCCAAAAAGTTTCTTCCGCCCATCTCCTAAGATTTTTGAGAAAAGGACCAAAGTCCTTTTCAATATAACAAAAATTGCTTTTTCGAAAAATCTTTATAATTTCCAAAAAAACAAACTGTTAGTTATTCTTACTATTAGATGTTCATCTAGATACATCTAGAAATAATTTCCAAAAAGTTTTTTCCGCCCATCTCTTAAGATTTTTGAGAAAAGGACCAAAGTCCTTTTTCATATAACAAAAATTACTTTTTCGAAAAATCTTTATAATTTCCAAAAAAACAAACTGTTAGTTATCCTTGCTATTACATGTTCATCTAGATACATCTAGAAATAATTTCCAAAAAGTTTTTTCCGCCCATCTCCTAAAATTTTTGAGAAAAGGACCAAAGTCCTTTTTCATATAACAAAAATTACTTTTTCGAAAAATCTTTATAATTTCCAAAAAAACAAACTGTTAGAGATTCTAACTATTAGATATTCATCTAGATACATCTAGAAATAATTTCCAAAAAGTTTTTTCCGCCCATCTCCTAAGATTTTTGAGAAAAGGACCAAAGTCCTTTTTCATATAACAAAAATTACTTTTTCGAAAAATCTTTATAATTTCCAAAAAAACAAACTGTTAGAGATTCTAACTATTAGATATTCATCTAGATACATCTAGAAATAATTTCCAAAAAGTTTTTTCCGCCCATCTCCTAAGATTTTTGAGAAAAGGACCAAAGTCCTTTTCAATATAACAAAAATTGCTTTTTCGAAAAATCTTTATAATTTCCAAAAAAACAAACTGTTAGAGATTCCAACTATTAGATATTCATCTAGATACATCTAGAAATTATTTCCAAAAAGTTTTTTCCGCCCATCTCCTAAGATTTTTGAGAAAAGGACCAAAGTCCTTTTTCATATAACAAAAATTACTTTTTCGAAAAATCTTTATAATTTCCAAAAAAACAAACTGTTAGATATTCTAACTATTAGATATTCATCTAGATACATCTAGAAATTATTTCCAAAAAGTTTTTTCCGCCCATCTCCTAAGATTTTTGAGAAAAGGACCAAAGTCCTTTTTCGTAGAACAAAAATTACTTTTTCGAAAAATCTTTATAATTTCCAAAAAAACAAACTGTTAGAGATTCTAACTATTAGATATTCATCTAGATACATCTAGAAATAATTTCCAAAAAGTTTTTTCCGCCCATCTCCTAAGATTTTTGAGAAAAGGACCAAAGTCCTTTTTCATATAACAAAATTTACTTTTTCGAAAAATCTTTATAATTTCCAAAAAAACAAACTGTTAGAGATTCTAACTATTAGATATTCATCTAGATACATCTAGAAATAATTTCCAAAAAGTTTTTTCCGCCCATCTCCTAAGATTTTTGAGAAAAGGACCAAAGTCCTTTTTCATATAACAAAATTTACTTTTTCGAAAAATCTTTATAATTTCCAAAAAAAACAAACTGTTAGAGATTCTAACTATTAGATATTCATCTAGATACATCTAGAAATAATTTCCAAAAAGTTTTTTCCGCCCATCTCCTAAGATTTTTGAGAAAAGGACCAAAGTCCTTTTCAATATAACAAAAATTGCTTTTTCGAAAAATCTTTATAATTTCCAAAAAAACAAACTGTTAGAGATTCCAACTGTTAGATATTCATCTAGATACATCTAGAAATAATTTCCAAAAAGTTTTTTCCGCCCATCTCCTAAGATTTTTGAGAAAAGGACCAAAGTCCTTTTCAATATAACAAAAATTGCTTTTTCGAAAAATCTTTATAATTTCCAAAAAGACAAACTGTTAGATATTCTTACTATTAGATGTTCATCTAGATGCATCTAGAAATAATTTCCAAAAATTTTTTTCCGCCCATCTCCTAAGATTTTTGAGAAAAGGACCAAAGTCCTTTTCAATATAACAAAAATTGCTTTTTCGAAAAATCTTTATAATTTCCAAAAAAACAAACTGTTAGATATTCTTACTATTAGATGTTCATCTAGATACATCTAGAAATAATTTCCAAAAAGTTTTTTCCGCCCATCTCCTAAGATTTTTGAGAAAAGGACCAAAGTCCTTTTTCATACTTCACGATTTTGTTTTTCAAAAAATGTCTAATTAAAATGAAGAATTGGGTCTTTTTACTATTTTGTTATCAAACACTGGTATCTGAGAAGGAATTCCAATATTAACATTTTTTTTGTTGTTGTTTTATCTTTAAAATATCCTTTTTATTAAATATATTCATATTTCTATCATTTCTGTTACTTCTGTTAAGTGCTTAACATAGCACTGTTAACCTAACAGGTTTGTGTCTTAGCTAAAAAATTTTAAAATTTATCTTCACACACATAAATATTTCTTATTCTGAAATTATTTCAGACATACCACTTCCACTATTCAATTTTGTATTCCCTAGGCTATTAATTCTATATAGTGGGATAGTGGTTCCTTGTTTTTCCAAAATATCCACTCATCTTCTAGAGAAATGGCCAAAAATGAAAAAAAACAATTTTTGTTCTGAAACATTTCTTGTTCTGAAATTATTTCAGACATACCACTTCCACTATTCAATTACCTGTTTCCTAGACTATTAATCCTATATAGTGGGATAGTGGTACTATATCTTGTTTTCCCAAAATATCCACTCATCTTCTAGAGAAATGGCCAAAATTGAAAAAATTCAATTTTTGTTCTGAAATATTTCTTGTTCTGAAATTATTTCAGACATACCACTTCCACTATTCAATTACCTGTTTCCTATACTATTAATCCTATATAGTGGGATAGTGGTACTATTTCTTGTTTTTCCAAAATATCCACTAATCCTCTAAAGAAACACCAAAATTTTTGTAGTAATTTTCTATGTCTTCAAGAAGCCATTTATGGCATATTCCTATTTATTTAGATTTATTATACATTGTTTTAACAAAATATTTAATTATTTTTTTAAATTTTGCAATAATATTCAGTATTTTTTACAATTTAATTTATTTATTTTATTTTAAATTGCTAACAGAGCTCTGTTAACTGTTAACAGTGCGCTGTTAACCTGATTTTTTCCTCTGTTAAAAAAAGTGGTTTGTGTCTTTGCTTTTCAAATTCGAATTTATCTTCACACACATAAAAAATTTATTATATTTTCTTTTAGATAAAAAAATCTAGTTATCTTGAAAATGTTATCTTAATTAAACAAAGTGTAAACTATGCGCTAAATACGCCATTAATGTTTTGACGTGATGATGAACGTGCTAACGATTTAAAGATAGATCAGCTTCATTTACTGTTTTATTCATTTTGTTTTACTTTTTGAACAATAAAAATTATTAGTGAGGAGCAAATTAGTATAGTAATAGAAATTATGTTTAAAAAAGAGTTTCCTTTTAAGTTTTCTTAAAAATAGTTTAACTAAAAATTAAAAGGAAATAGAGAAATATAATAAACATAAATTGTTCAATATGTATCTTTAAATCAGTGTTGATGCAATTGATTAAACTTTTCTTTCCCCCTTTTATATAAAAAACTACTCCTTAATTTTTACAAAATTTTTTTGAAAAATAAATAATAATTACATTAAAAAATTTTTAAAAAATATAGCTAATTTTTAAAATTGAACTCTATTGATGGGAATTATTTAAACATTGCAAGGTAATACACCTAGCCTATTAATATTTAACATAAATCCTCAATATAGTATCATATAGGGAATGGTAAATCGATTTCGATTTTAGTCGAAAATCGATTTTTAGGAGAAAAAAAAAAACTACGTACAATTATAAAAATCTTATAAATTAAAATTTTTTTTGTTGGTAATAAAGTTATATTAAATCAGTTCTATGACGATCTACAAAGGACTAAAAAATAACAAAATTTAAAAATTCGGTAAATTTCTCTACGACGTCGGAAAAATGTTTGAATTGCATGCAGAAAAAAATCATTCGGCTTTAATCTCGTTTGATGTCTGATTTTTTGTAACATCATTTGGCGGTGAACATTTAAGGAATAAAAGTGAAATTTAAAAATGGCCCCAAGTCGAGTTTGCCAATGTTTTAATGAAATAGTAACTGAAAAATCCGAATATTCAATTTGCAAAAGATCTTAGTATTTTTACATATCATCCCTAGCTGGGCATTTGGCAAAACAATCATCAAAATCCTCTGAAGGAAAAAAATAATAAAACAATTTATCCAAATATTAATGAAAAAGCTCGAGAATATCAGTACCGTATGAACGTCTATTCTTGAAGGATGGCCTTATAATAACCAAACAAAGAAACATGCTTAGTAGTAAACATTGATTTAAATGTAAGGCTTTTTTACAAAGCCTTACTGAAGAAGATTGCAATGCTTTGTAAAAATTCACAGATTTCTTATATTTTATATACATAACTTTTACACATGTATTACTTGTGACCTGAATAATTGAAATCATTTTATAGGTTTATTTTTTAATTTTTAGTTGTTTTTGATACACTTTTGACTTTATCAATAAAAAAAATCGACTTTAAAATAAAATCGATTTTGGGGACCGATTAATCGATTTTGAAAATCGAAATGAAAAAAGTTGATCGTAAAATCGAAAATCGATTTTTGGCATTGTTTACCATTCCCTACTATCATAATGTCTTTAGATACGAGTTATACCTAAATGAATTGTAATTGAATACGATTTCGTGTTATCTAAATCACTATGTACAATCAGAGCTCCCTCTTAATTATATTACTTTTACAATTCATGTGTAATTATTATAAAGTCACATTGAAAATCTCAAATTATCTTAACTTAAAAGAAACAAATCGATTATCGTACCAAAAAAGAAAAATATTTCTAGATGAGAAACTATTTAGGAGTTTAATGTAATATATTTATTAACTTCATGTATTAAATATTTGAGTAGTTTAATGTTTACTCTTTTATAATTTATTCGAAAATTTTTTGTTTACTTACCGTTATAAACGAAGCTGCTGTTTGTTTTAATGCTTATTTATGAATTTATGTTATAAATATCTTTTATTTATTCTTTAATATAACATAAAAATTATAAAAAAATATTGTTATAAAAAGGATGCTGTTGCTTTTCTGTTGATTTAATTTATGTAGTTGTTGGTGTTGAGTCTACTGCTACTACTGGGTATGTTAGATACTGCTTTCACTGCTGCCACTGCGTTGATAATCCTTTCTTTGCTAAATTTTACAGTTACCAAAAGAATTGTATGACAATGATGTTTTAGTTTTTACTTATTTGCACATTTGGATAAAAATTTGATTTTAGACATAAGATTTCTTTAGGATTTTAGTAAAAAAAATTCTTTTGCATTAATTTTTTTTAGTATCTTTTTGGTTTGCTTGTTTTATTGTTTAGTTTTTTAATTTTTAATTATAGTGAATACAAATCCCTGAAGAAAAAAAACTACAATAATAAAAAAAAATAAGTAATAAGAGTGAATTGGAAATAAGGCCTTATTTACACTAGCATCGTATATTATTATTTAATTTTTTTTCAGAAATTTCCTTCAAATAATTTAATAAGATTTTTTAACAAAAATTGCATAAAAACTATACAAACAAAACGAAACTTGTTAAAAAGGAAAATTGCGTGACATTAGTTTCTTTTTAATTTTAAAGAGAGCTTAGTATACACTGCATTATCGACCACACTAAAAAGTAAACATTAAAATTGACATTTTCTTCTTTCTTTCAATAATTTATTTAACACACTTTTTAGTGGGGAGGAGGAAATCAACCGTTTTTTAATGAATACTTTTTTTACACTCTCTTTTCGTATTTTCTCACTCTCTCTCACTTTATTATCAACATCATTGCGCACGAATACACATATTGCAGGGCGAGGTTCCCCAAACGAATGTATAATTTTTTTTTTTTTAATTTTATTGAACAAATGAAAAAAGTATAACAACTTTTAAATAAATTGCAAAAACATTAAATATTTTAGCAAATAACTAATTGATCTTAACACTTCAATTATTAACAACTTCATAAAACTATAATTGAATTGTAAGATTTACTTGATTTGGTTGGTTACTTTTTTGCTTTCGTAAGGTTATTTGATTTTGTTCTTTTTAGAAAAATTTAATTCAATTAGTGTTCTATTCTACATATTTTCTTTCATTGCCTTACTTAAAATCTTTATAGATTTTAGTTCTTGACAAAAATATAACCGGCCTATACATTTTTTAAACGTCTGTCCAAGCATTTACAATAATACTCATTCGAAACGGCACAAAAAAAAACTCGCCCCTAAAATTGTCGTCCTTTTTGGTTTTCTTTTTTTTTAAAAAAAAAAGAAAAAATAAAAAATACATTCACCCCGGCTGTTGACTTTCGTAGTATTTTTGTCTTGTCGTTTTTTATATATCTACACTTTTTTTAATATTTTTTAAACAGCCATTGAATACATTTCTTTATATCTTTTGTTAAAATTTAATAGCTCTTTTGATACTCAATTAAATTTTATTAATATATATTTTGTAATTTTTCCATAGTTAAATTTATTCTTTTTTATTATTTGATCACTTTACTTTTCTTTCAATTTTTTTTCTTAATTCTTATTTGCTTATTCTTATTTTTTTAACAACACTCTTTTTTATTTTTTGTTTGCTCTCATTCGTTCGCACTCTCTTTTTTGGTATATTTTATTTTTTATAGCAGCTCTGCGAAAAAAATGACGAGCCCCAATATAAAGAAAATTTACTACAAAAAAATTTTCCACATGCTTTTTCCTTAAGAATTTTATTAATACTATTTAATATTTTCATAATTTTTCACTTTAAACATATAGCTTTACATTTCGTTCGTTGTCAATATAAATAATTGTTTAGTTAAATTGCAAAATAAATTATTTATTTTATTTTCAATTAGAAAATATTCTTTTTTATTACCACACACAAACACAACGTACGAGCAGAGTTCCAGGCCAGTTGATTTCTTAACACTGTACGGCGTTTTACATATTTGACATTTCGTGTGTATAGCAGTTTTATGACGACTCTGACATGTCATTTTAACGTAAGGTGTCGGTAGTAGCGTTTACAGAGTTGTATTTACAAACGTAACTAAATTACCATTAGAAAAATATTAAAAACTTACCGTATAAAATCAAATATTTTAAATCTTAAGGAAATTGAAATAAAAAACATTTTTAAGAATTTAAATAATTTTTATCAATATTTATTTTATTACCGCTTACTAGACAAATATTACAAACATTTTTCTTTCAAAATATACTTGACATTTTGTTAATAAATTTCGCTAAAATAAATCTTGTAAAAATATAGCCAAACATGTTTTTTTTTTTTTTTTGTATATAAAATTAACAATTAAACTTAACAAACAAGGATATAATTAAAAAAATATAAATTTAAGAGAATAATTTGGCAATTTTTTATTATTATTTTTTTGGTTTAATTATTTAAAAAGTTTTAATAAATAAGCCTTTATTTTTGTATGTATAAGCCTATATAATTGGTTTTTTATATTTTGTATATTTTTTTAAATTTATCTTTTTTTTTTACATTTTTATTGGTTTCTTTATATTTACTTGTATATAAATATATAATTTACTTTATAATTTTTTAAATGTATAAAATAAATTTCCTTTATGCAATACCTATTGGAAAAAATCAAATTATTTTAATATTTTAAATGTAATTTCATAAAAATTGATTTCACATAACTACAAAAAAATTATTACTATTGATATGCCTAAAAATAAACTATTATGGAGGGTATTCTTATAGAATATAAATATTTTTAAACACTACTAAAAATTACTTTAGATTTGAAAATTTTGACGATTTTAAAGTATACGTATATAAATGAAGTTTTTTTTTTTTTTTTTTTGAAATACGTACATAGTCTTAATTTAAATATTTTCTTTTATTTTATTATTGTAGTGATTTTTTAAAATAATGCAAAAGAAAATTTGGAAAATATATATTTATTAAAAAAAAGAAAGTTTAGGACTCAATAAAAAAATTTTTATATTTTGAGGAATTAAATTAATAAACAAAAGCAGGTATTAAATACACAAATTTAATTTAAAATTTAAATTTCTTGTACAATTTTTGTAAAAAAAAAATAATAATAATAAAATATAAACGAAGAATTAATCTTGGAAAACATTGTTTAATTCCAAATTCAGCTTTCCGAACATATATGACCATGTTTCTTCAAAAATATAAAAAATAGCAGATTTAATTTTTTGTTTTTAACTTTAGAAAAACTAGCCAATAAATATTTCAAAAACCGAGGCTTATGGTATATTTCGAATCGAAAAGATAAGTGAAAGTGAAGTTTTGCCGCACAGAAAATGCAAAACTTCAAGAACGTTAAAACTTAAAAAACGAGGTTAATGACGTTGAAATACGCGTTATGTCAAGATTTATCTTCTGTTAAAATATCTTTTATAGTCACCGATTGAGAAGAGAATATGGCATTAATTTTTTCTATTTAGTTTTAGTTTTTTTTTTAGTTATGACATTCTTGAAGTAAATGAGCGATATGTAGTCTAGAAAGTCTAAATTGGTAGCTCAAAAAAAAAAAAATAAATAAAATAAAAATACTACTGAAACATATAAAGATAAAGAGGAAACAATTTGAAATAAATATCACCCTTAAAATTTATAACAATTTCTATTACGTTATTTTGAAAATAAAGATTAAACTACAAACCATATTTCAAATAAAATTGTGCAAATAAAATATATATAAAAATAAAACTAAATAATATTTTTTTTTATTTTTTTATTTAAAATTTTCTTATTTTTTTTGTAGTTGTTGTTGTTTTTATAATATTTACTTGAAATTTAGTAATAATAATATTTAAAACAGAAAAAATAATAATAGATTATTTAAAAAATAAATTAATATATTTAAAACTAATCAAACAAAAATTTATTATAAAGCGGTAGAGTATAGAGAAAAATACAATTAATAGAATAAAATATATATTAAAAAAAAAAACAAAAAAAAAAAAATAATAATAAAAATAATAAAATTTATTAATAATATTTAATAACGGTCATTGTTAAAAATAAAATAATTTGTTTTTCTTATTTTGTTGTTTTTTTTTTTTCTATAAAGTTTAAAAATGGTTTTGGTTCTTGTTGCGATTGCTTGTTTTTGTATATATATATATTTTTTAATTTTTGTTGTAATCTATAAATTTTTTTTATTTATTTATTATTAAATGTAACAATTAATAATTAAATATGGTTGTTCTTGTATATATGTATTATTATTTAATATTTGTTTGTATGTTGATAATTGTATGTATATTAAAATAAATGTTGTTTCAACTGGGTTTTTTGTTTGTTTATATTTTAATTAAATTAAAATTAATTAAATTTCTATAATGTGCTGCTCTTTGAATACAATAGATTTACTTTTTTTTTTTTGTTCCTTTTGTTATGTTTTACTATTGGTTAAATATTTTAGTTGTTACTGTTGTTGTTGTTCTTGTTAAATTATTGTTAATATTCTTTTTGTTGTTGTTGTTATTGTTGTTTCAAATTTTCCATTTTAAATCGGTCTTGTAAAATTGGCTGGGAAGAGACCCTTTTCATTTGTGCCTTCTTTTTCTCCCATCAACCATCCTTCTTCCTGTAAATTAGAATTGAAAAACTATATTAGAGAAATATGGATGAGTATAGATAGTGGATAGTATTGATATTGAGGAACATGCAGCAGGTACAAGCGGGAATATGCTGAAATATTATAGAAAAAAATTGCAACTCCTTGGACAAAGACAACGAAAACAGTGCAACAAATTTCTACTTCTACTTATTTATATATTTTTTTAACTTTATACATGGTTGCTTTTTCCGAGCTTTATACCAAATAAATCACTTTAAAATCGATTTGTAACGTTTTAGATCCTAAAAAACAGAATTTTGGTTTAAAAACTCTAATAAATTATTTATTTTAAACGATTTATTTTTGGTAAGTTGTAACATAAAATTATAATATTTTAAGATCGGAAACTTGTGGAGTCTGACGTTTAAAAAAAATTGATTTTTTCTACTGCTGGTTTTAGAGACATTTTTATTTTTGATGAAATTTTGATTCTTCGTAAAAATTTAAATTTCGATTTTTAGGAAAGTTAATTCTTTGAATTTTACTTTTTGTATTAAACTTTAAAATTTCTAATTTATTATACAGTTTAGATGTTAATTAAAATTTCGATTTTTTGGTGAATTTAAGACATATGGGAAATTTTAATCCGAATTAATTTTATTTATTTATTTATTTTAAATCTATTTTAAAGTTAGTTTTTACTTTATATTTCGTCATATTTCGAAATTTTGGTTAAATTCCATTTTCTTTTAGCACATTTTAAATAAAATTTTGATTTTTAATTAGAATTAGAAATGAAAATGGATTTCAGTGTTTAAAAAGTTGACACTTTAATAACATTGGTAGACAAAAAAATCCTCCACCATAGACGAATAGTTGGACTTGATGTATTTTGATGTACTAAACACGAATCTGCTTTCAGTTTTTTTCCACTAGGTCTGGATTTTTTTATGGGCATGTCTAATATTTCGCCCATAGTAAGGTCATTACTCTAGTATATTTCCTTATAACTCATGAACGGTGTGTACGATTGACATAAGTGATACATCAAAAGATGCGGACTAAATATCTTCAAATCTCCCAAACATAATTTTTTTATGTGCTCAATAGTTTATTTTGAATTTTGAAATAAGTGTCCAAAAAAAAAAAAAACAAAAACACGCAAAATTTCAGATTTTTTCGTTACTAAAATTTCTTTTAATAAATGACAATATCAAAAATGTTTCAGTTTATCATCTTTATGTGTCTTCAAAATTGATGTATAAATCTTGATTTTATTCAGTAAAAATACCCATGTTACATACAATTGAGTAGAAATACAGTGGTAAGCAAAAAAAAAAAAAATATTTTTTCTTAAAACAAAAATAGGTGGACTATATGGATTTTGACGAGTTAAACAAGAATCAGCTTTCACTTTTTTTCTATCACGTACTGATTTTTTTTATGGGCATAACGAATATCATCACCTCATTTTCAGCGGTCATACTATAAAATTCGAGAATGGAGAATGATAAATGATACATCAAAAGATACATACGAAAATTGTCTTCAAGGTGTGTCGACAATATTTTTTATTCGCTCAAGAATTTCAGAGTTATGGATCAAAATTTTCACAATTAAAAAAAAAAATAATTTTGTCGCTACTAATTACCGAATAACTACGGAAATATTAACTGAACAAAAAATTATATAAATTCAGCACAAAGACAATTTTAGTCGCTATATACTGAAGTTTAATTTATCTTAATAGGACAAACCGTTCTCGAGTTATGCAAGTGTGACTGCCATGACTACTATGACTGCCTAAAGGCGTGGTCATAGTAGTCAAGCCCATAAAAAAAAATCGTTACGTGATAGAAAAAAAGTAAAGGCTGATTCTTATTTAGCACGTTAAATTTCATCTAATCCACCTATTTTTTTATTTAAGACGAAAAAAATTTTTTTTTGCCCACTAATGTATCTCCACTTAACTGTAGGTATGCATGGGTATTCTAACTTAACTGTGAATGCAATCAAGATTTGTGCATCAATTTTTATGATACGTTGCTTTATTTACTCGTAGTTTTACCAGCTTTGAGATAAAGATGATAAATTGAAACATTTTTGATGTTTTCACTTTTAAAAAGAAGTTTTAGTAAAAAAAAAAAAATCTTGAATTAAGTAAAAAAATTTGGACACTTATTTCGAAATATCTCTAAAACTATTGAGCGAATAAAAATTTGTTAGTAGAACGACTTAAAGCCAATTTTATTCCACATTTTGGTGTATTATTTATTTCAATCGTGCATACCGTTCTCGAGTTATAGTTAAATATAATCGAGTAATCGGCTTATATAGGACGCAATATTAGACACGCCCATAAAAAAATCTCGACCTGATGGGAAAAAAACTGAAAGCAGATTCGAGTTTAGCATGCAGAATTCCATCTAGTCCATATATATTTTTTTTTAAGGAGCACAAAAAAATTGTTTTTGTCGACCAGCGTAATCATTATAAATTTTTTTAGTAAAGTCAACAAGAGCGAATAGGATAAATCCTTTAGAGCAACCTGGATAATAATACCTATACCATAGCACCTATTTGCTAGAAAATAATTTTATTTACATATTTTATAGCAATTTTGAATACAAAAAATTCTATCTCAATATTCTTTTTATAAATTGAAAAAATTCCTTTTAATAAATTAAACTCAATCTATAAAAAAATGAGTTCTTTTTAAACTATAATTTTTTTGTTTTAACATTTTTACATCGCCAATTTTAAAGTACATATTTACAAAACATTTTTAACGCACACAGCTTATTTGCTTTAAGTCTTAAGACATCATACATTTATTTAAGACATTTACAATTTAAGCATAGAATTTATAATTACCTGATCTTCAGGATCGTCATATTCAATAACACGAATAATATCACCAACTTCGAAACTTAATTCATCAACATCTTCCTTGACATAACCATAAGTGGCCTTGACACGATAAAGAACACCTGGTGGCAAATCAGTAGTAGTGGCATCTAAATTAAATTAAATAAAAATAAATTAAAATTAATTTAAAAAAATATTCCTTTTTTACAAAAACAATACGAAATTTAATTAATTGAACATAGAAGAAAAAAAAAAATAACAAGTAGAAATATTTGGCAATACATTTAGAAGCGTAATTTTGTTTTCAAGTTTTTTTTTTTTCGAAATTGTTTCATACAATTTTGTTATTATTGAATCGTTTTGATTCAAATACAAAAAACAATTTGTTTTAGTACAACAAAACGAAAATAGAACAGACATGCTGGCCACTTTTTTCTGCAAATATATAGATTATTGGTTAATTTAGCAAAATTTTATTATTATTTGTTATATTTTTTTTGTTTTTGTTTAGCATTTTAAGGTTTATATAGCTTTTAGTTATTTTGTGTTTTCTTAATATTTATTTAAGAAGAAAAATAATAATAATAATAAAAATGATGAATGAAGTAAAATTGAGATGAATTGTGGAACAGATAATATTATGAAATGATTTCAAAAGAGAGGGGAGCTCTACTCTAAATGAATACAAATGATATTTTTATCTTTATCTGAATGCATAACGTGTGTATACGAAATAACTTATAGAGTTTTCGGTAGAATATAAGAATCAATCGTAGATATGAATGAATTAAAAAAAAAGTATACAAACTTAGCTTTTAACCCCTAGTCTCCACGCAGACATTTTTGTGTCCGCAATTGTCAAATTCTATCTCTCTCTTCAAAATGTTACGTGTGGACCAATAAGAAATCTATTGCGCAATCTATTTCGCAATAAATGTTTAAACACAAAGCTGAGCAATAATGTTTAACATAACCTGTCAAATTTATTGTTATTTTTAAAAATTTTGATTATTTTATCAAATAAAATAAAATTTTCCTTAAAAAAGACAAATTTAAATGTTTATTTCTCATGTACGTTTTCTCCACCCCTTAACATAAAGTTGGAAATAAAAGCTTTTTCCTGTTACTCTGCCGACGTTATTTCTTGTGTTAGGAAATAAAAACGTCTGCGTGGAGACGTAGAGTAATGTAAATTTAATATTTATACAAATATTGACTATTGAAAAAAATTATAATAATAATAAAATAATTTTAGCTTATTTCTAAAACATTAATTTATGGCCTTGTCTCACGATGTAGAACGGAAAAAATCGTATGGAAAACAATAAAGAAATTTTAAATTTATTTGTTGTTTTCCATATTATTTATCGAAACAATTCTTTTTCGACATCGTGGCACAGGCCCTAAGGAAAGACAGAAAGTCTGAGAAAGTTACATAAAAGATCTGTTTGATGACTGCAGTAAAACTAACCATTATGGATCTGTTCCTCATTACCTTACAGGTCCCTCTATCACTAAGGATGAAATAAGAAGAGCTGTCAAAACATCCGAAAGCAGGATGATAATTTAGCCACCGAGATAATTAAACTCATTGATGAAGATAACCATAACATTCTTGTCAAATTATTTAGCTTCGTTTATAATACAGAAAAATTCCCACAAAATTGGCTTCAATCCACTTTTTTTTACCATCCTAAAGAAAAATAATCCCTGGGGGATGCGCAACGAATATTGACTCATAACCAGAGAAGACAAAAAAATGCGATATCAATGTGTAAACACCATTTATATCGCAAAAAGATATTAAGAAAAAAGCAACAAATTGAAGCCAAAAAGCAGCAAAAAAAAAAAAAATTAAAGGATTTACTGCAATAAATGAGAGTTTCTTTACTTAGTGTTTATACTAGACAAATTTTTATCAAGACAAACGTCGAAATCAATACGAATCTATACAAGGCATCCTCAGTTAAACAGCTGAATATTATTTTTTGTTGTTACAACTGAATTCGCTTTACATACTGTCTCCACATTGATATAATATGTAAGATAACGCCGGCAGAAGAGAGTAAACATTTTGTTAATATTATGTTAAATCTTAAACAAGGGGTAAATGTATTCTAATAAATCTCATAATATTTCATTATTTTCATTCAGTCACAGAGTAAACATGTAATTTTTATTTAAGAAATTCGAAATTTTTTAGCACAATTTTAATGAAAATATATTTCTGAATGTAGAATAACCATTAAAATAAAACTATTTTACAAAGAAATATTGTTTTTAAGTACTTTTAAAAATAAACATTCACACACACACAAACAAACTTTCGTATATGTGTATTTTTTTGAGAGTAAATCTTATAAGATAGTTGTGTAGAAAAATCGTATCACAACAGTATCATAATATTTCTTATAATACTAATATTTTAGTCTACACGTGAGATAATTCTCTCAGAGAGCGGATTTGACACTCTCTGTTACATATTATGATATAAAAATATTACGTGGAGACCCAGTGTTATTGTAGTTTTAATGCAACTGTTGCCACCTTCGATAAATTTGGGTTAAGTTTGACGTTTGTCTTGATAAAAAAATTGTCAAGTATAAATACTACATAACGTTTTATAACGATAAATTTGAGAAACTTCATCCAATATCAGTGATTTAAATATAAATTTCGAATAAATCCATCAAAGGAATTTACTCCAGGTTATTTGAAATACTGCATTAAATTCGTTGACTTGCTTTTTATAAAAAATCGGTTTTGGCCAAAATTCTTCAAAAGAAGCTGCTTTTGTTTTAAAAAAATGTAAAATAAGCATAAAGACTCCGTTACTCTACCGTAAATATAAATGTAAAAACGTAAATGTAAATGGAACGTAAGTGGATGGTTACTCAAAAAGCATAAATGTAGCCTGTACTTTGTTGTTGTTTTGTACACATCAACACCAGTGATGTCAATTCCAGTAGATCAAATTCAAATTGAAAATCGCTAGATTTATTAGTTTGTATTTTAGCGATTTGTATACAAAACGAAATTTGTGCCTTTATGACAAAAATTTTTAACTTTAAATTAATGATTCGACTCTACGTCTTATTAAAATTATTTTAAAAATTTTTTAGTGAAGAAAACAGCAAAACAAATTGTACAATTCATAAACCTTTTACATCGATTTTTTACGCAGATCTAGTATATTGAAATAAAAGTTCGAAAAAAATTTAATATTATTAAATTGATTGAATATTAAATTGATTTCAAATATTTTTATCATTAAAGAAATTGGTCAAAAAGTATTCTAAAAAATATTATTCAAATTTTACATATATAAATCAAATATTCAATTTCAAATACGAATGATATACATTTAATTATTATATTAACTGAAATTTAAATTATTAAAAAAAAATTATGTTTAGTTAGTTACTCAAATTATTACTTTATTTTGATTTATTTTCGAACAAACAATTAATCAATAGAATTAAAAAAAAAAAAAAACAAGCGCGGATGTTATATTCAGCCTGGCCGAATCTATATACCCACCATCAACTTTTTCAAATTTTATGTTATATGGGAGGGGGCGATAAAGTGGGCAGTAAAGTGGGCGGACCACGTCCATTTTTGGTTTCCGAGTTTATAT
Organism: Protophormia terraenovae; assembly: GCA_951394005.1. Classification (NCBI taxonomy): domain Eukaryota; kingdom Metazoa; phylum Arthropoda; class Insecta; order Diptera; family Calliphoridae; genus Protophormia; species Protophormia terraenovae. The sequence goes on along the minus strand of OX596077.1, from coordinate 43,230,110 downwards.
CGATCCCCGAACTATACATGCAAAATTTCGTTGTCGTACATGCTTTTGTTGAAGAAATATCAGCAGAAAAGTATGAAACGGACACCCTGTTTTTCTAGTTTTTAGCCCATAACTTTTTTGTTTATTAACCGATTTTGCCCATTTTCAATCCCAAACAAACCTTATATAAGACAAATATTTGTGCCAAATTTCGTCCCTTTACGTTGTCCCGTTCGAGCCCTATCCTGCTTTCAACAGACAGACGTACATAGCTAGATCGACTCAGAATCTAACCAGGACCCAGAAAATATATACTTTGTGGGGTCTTAAATGATTCCTTCGACATGTTACACACGGAATGATAAAATCAATATACCCCCATCTTTTTGATGGTGGGTATAAAAAATAGTATGATGAATAGAAAATTAAACCCTGTCCTTTTAGGGTTTTAATATTTCAATGAATTTATATATGTATGTATGATTTTAAAATTATAATTATTAATTTACCTTATTTATATATAATTGTCAATTTCACAATTCATTCAGGACATTTAATTATTACAAATTCATATTTGTTGTAATATTTTTGTATTAAACATTAATAGTTATATGATTTTATTTGCCAAAATATGATTAATTTTAAATTTGGCTTATTTATTTGTCAAATTCGTAGCGTGTATTTTGCGATAATAATGAAGAAAAGTGGATGAGTAGTGTATGTTTAATAAAAGATTTATTTTTAAGAAAATATAGAAAAAAATATATAAAAGAAAGAACCACAACCAATTCAAGTAACACTTACTGTACAAAGTCTGCAACCAATTTTGTTTCTGTTTTTTTTTTTTAATTTTTACAAAAGCGAAGAAAATTTAAAGGAAAATTTATTTAAGAAAGAAATCATTTTCACAAATTTTATGAGGTAAGATTAATAATCTTAAGAATTTAAAATTGTCTTTCTTATATAGGTACATTATTAAAAAAAAAAAAAAAATATGTAATTTCTAATTAATTTTAAAAAAATGTATTTCAGATTGTATTAATTAAAATAAGTCCTTTAAAAATGGCAAATGGTTATCTACCCTTGAAGGCTACAGGCACCGACTAATTTCTTAAAAGTTTTATTTTAAATTTTCATAAATGAGAATGTATAGGGGGGCAGAATCAATATGTAATTTCTAAACGGCTGGTATGAATTACAAATAAGCAGAGCACTACACTAATATCCATCTAGGATTTGGATGGATATTGAAGGAGCTTGTAATAACGCAAAATCTGACTCTGATATAGAAGCCTTGTTACAACAAGGTATTTCATTTGTCCGAAGAAAAGACGTGTTGCAAGACAATTGCATAAGCTGATGACGTGGAAGTAATTGCCACGGGCAAAGATCCGAAAGTTCTTTTGAAAGTAGTGGGATCTGCACTGGATATCCTACTCAAATGATGCCATAGTTGTGGATTGGGAGTAAACCCAACAAAGAGTGAACAAAATCTGAACATAAGGAAATATAAAATTCCTAAATTTGTAATCCTGAAACTAAATGGTGTCACTCTGACACTATCCGATAATACCGAATACCTTGGACTAATACTGTTCCAGTAAACTTAACTGGAACTTGAATACAATATCAAGGAATACAAAAGCGGTAACAGCTCTCTACTGCTGCAAAAAGGCAATTGGCCTGAACTGGGGAATGCGAACTGGTTACGCAAATGTGTCGCAAGGCTTATTTTATTATACGGGTCGACGGTTAGTTATCATCAAAATAATTTCGAACGTATTATGAGAACAATGTCGATCATGATCACTGGCGCTCTTAGAATCACTCCAACTAAAGCGCTGCTAACAATCTTGAATTGCCTACCAACAGACATCCTAACAAAGCAAATCGCTGTAAGATTAAAAGCCAATAGGGTGTGAAATAATTATCATTATGAACAAACCAAAATCCTAGGTATAGTTAATTGGATTTTCGACCCTGGTTTTCAAGTGGAAATAGCGGGTGAAACACTATGACAATGAAACACTATGATGATACCATTGTTATCTTTACTGCTGGATCAAAAACACATGAAAGTGCCGGATATGACATCTATTAGGAACAGTTGAACCTAAGACTGTCCTTCAAGCTACCATACTACAGTATCGTATTACAGACTGAGATTATGGCCATAAAATTAGCCTTAGAATGGATTAAGTATCATGGGTTATTACACAGGAATATCTATATACTTAGTGATAGTAAAACGACCATAAATTCCCTAGTGAATGTGTACACCTCATCGAATATTGTTCAAGAACGACGGGTGTCTCTGGAAGAGATAGCGAGACATTCATTGGTTACCCTTTATAGGTTTCTGGACATAGGGTCATAGATGGTAACTATAAGGCAAATATGCTTGCAATTGCAGGAACCACCCTAGATCATATAAAACCAACCTTTTTATATAATTTAAACTTGTGTAATCAAATGAAAATAAATTTTAAATTTAAAGAGAGTTGGGTAAATAATTTGTAAATGAATTTGGCTCATATTAACTAATGCTATGAAAAAAATTATTTATTAGCAACAGGGACGAAATTTTGTTACTTTTTTTATGTTTTAATTATTAATTTTCATATACATATTATATGGATCATATTAACTTGAAATCAACTTCTGTTTCTGCTCTACTGGGGGAAAATTTCTATAAATTGTTAAAATTTTGAAGAACATATGTATATATTTTCAAAATATCTATTTTGATTTTTAGTAAAATCTAAATCTAATATTATAAGTTTTTATTTATTTTTGAAAATATAGGGATATATTATAAAAAATCTGAGTATAAGAAATAAAATATTATTATTCAACATGAATTAAAACTATGTGCCAACAAAATTTGTTATTTAAATTCTACATAACCTTTATAAAATCTCCATTTTCTAACCTCAAATAAAATTTGTGAAAATAAAAGTTCTTTTCTTAAATATATATTTTTTTTTTAGAATTGAAATAAGAGAACAATTTACAACTAACTACATATTGACTGAAGTAGTAAATATATATATATATACAGACAACAAATCCCAGAGTTAAATTAGCAGTTCATTTTAGCGACTTCTCAGCTAAGTTCCAAAAATGTCAATGCAGATCACTTAAAGACCTGTTTTGAGATCTTGGCCATTTTTTGTTTGTTTTTGTTTTGGGTAGTAAATAAAACACATCTACTCACCCTTGGGTAAATCGTAGATATCTTCATTATCATCATCATCGTCAACATCACCAAATGGATTTTTACTTGGTTCAATTAATTTTTTTCTACTACTAGTAGTTTTATTATGAATTTGTTCATCGTTAAAAGGATCTTTACCTAATTTATTTGTTTTATTCGAGTCCTCTTCAGCTGTCGTTGTTGCTGTATTACCATTAGTTGTGGAAGTCGCCGTTGTAGTGGTGCTGACGGCGGTGGATTTAATAGCATTACCATTTGCCTTATCATTATTACCATTTAATTGTTCAGTTTTTTGTAATTCTGCTATCTCGTTTGTTACTACGGTAGCTGCGGCTTCTGCTTCGGTTGTATTATTCATTTCCTTATCCTCTTTGGTTGCTGAACTGGCTGGTGTTGTTGTTGTGGGTTCGTTAGTGATCTTTTCTAACGAGGTCAATGTTGCTGCCGGTGTTTTTGAGGTTTTATCTTCGTTAATGGATGTTGAGCTTGTGGCTAATGCTGTATTAGCATTTGGACTATTTAATTGTGCTGTTGTTGTATTCTCCTTTTCCTTTTCCTTTCCAGCCGTTGTCATTGTGTTGGACAAGTTTTCCTTAATTCCGGATTCTGTGTTAGTTGTTTCTATTTTGCTCATACCGCTAACAGTTGCTCCACCGCGTAAAAGTTCCGATTCTGGTGTTGGTGAAACATTATCAAGTCTAGATTCTTGCATAGAAGAAGAGCTCGGTGATGGTGCTATTTTTTATTATTTTGTTTGTTGTGTTTTTTGTTTTTTTAATTTGTCAATGATAATGCAGACAGGTGCATATGTTATGTATATTTGGTATTTTTGTATTTATTTATAATGTTTAAATATTTTTTCCATATTGTTATGTTGGTTAAATAAAATTATAATTTTTTTTTTTGGGTGTTTAATCATTTCAATTAACAACATTTAACAAATTATAATGATAATAGAAAAAATTAACGCAATAAATTTACATAAAAATAAATTTAAATTCAACCAAAAAACAACACGTTTTAATTGTAATAAAAAGGGAAGAAAAGAAAGAAAGAACAAAAAATATAGAAACTTAGCTCATGCATTGTTAAAGTAAAAAGTTATAATTATGTTCTTGCTTAAAAAAAATAAAATAAATTAAAATTTGATTTTGTATTCATGCATTTTGCAAAGGAAAAATTTGTAAATAAAACCGTTTTAAAATACAAGCCAAAAGTTTTTTTAACTATCAAAGTAGACCTAAAAATTTAAAGAGAATTAAGATTTTATGGTTCTTAATTGTAATTGTAGAGTTTAAATTCCATAAGAAGCGAGACAAATGTTTTTTAAAACTTTCCTTACAAATGCTATAATATTAAGAATCTAACCTTAATTCATGGTCCATAAATTTACTCTTAATTTCTGCTTTAAAATGTTAAATATTATTATTATTATTTTTTTTATAAAGTCCCAATAAAATTTAACCCATAATTTATTAAAAATCTGCAAAATTAGTTAAGTGTAATCAAATTTTAACCAAAATATGTGAAATTGAAATAAAATTTAAATTAAATTGTAATTAGCCAAACCAATTTTATTATAAACATGTTTTATTTCTATAAGATATCACTAAAATAAATTATCTACATGTGTTTCTTTTAGCCATTTAGTATGTATTTTAAATCGGTTAATATTTAGCTAGTAAATAATAAATAAATCAATAAATAAATATTTTATATATATTTTTAAATTGCCAAAACTAAGAAAAGAAAATATACAAGAGAAAGTTTTCATAGACACAACTACACACATAGGAATACAAGGGGATACCAACAATAAAATTCAAAAATTTATTGAAAAAATTTCAAGATTATTAGAATTTATTAAAACTTATGATAGAAATACACAGGAAATTAAGTAAAATTACAATATTTCAAAGTTTTTAACAAGAACGAATAGTTTTTATTTCAATAAATGAAATCAATTTCGAAATAAATATTTTAAATGTAGAATTTCAGAATTTGTATACAAATTAATGTAATTAAAAAAAACTTAATTAATTTCCATTTAAATTTTATACACTTTATTTATAAATAACTAATTGTATACATTTTCATTTCGAATATTTATTTGTTTGTATGTTTCTAATAGAAAGCTAAACTTTTAAATAGAAGTTTAAACTTTAAAAAGAAATATTTTATCTTTAATACAATTTTTCATCTTAAACTTCTATTAAAAAAATTTACATTCCAATAGATTTTTACATTTCGAAAATAATAAGGAATGCGATCGTTAAAATCTTAACATACATAAAATTCAATAACGGTAAAATTCGGAAACGGTTGATCTTAGAGTTTTCATTCTTTTTTTATATTTAATTGATATATTACAGTTCACAGAAAAATGTAATTTTCATAATTCTAACCACTACATATGAACTCGTGGACATTTTTTGGTAACCCTTTCTTTAGAGATTTGATAGTTGTTTCAGTCACTATATTGGAACAGTTTGCTCATCTCCTTTTAAAATCTCCGATATTTTGGGACACCTTTTTGCTCTTCAATTCATTTTTCACAAGAGCCCAATATCTCTCCACGGGTCTTAGCTCCGGACAATTTGATGAATTGACCTCTCTTTTTACAAAAACTATGCTTTTGTTTTGGCACCACTCTAGAGTATTCTTAATGTGTGGACTCATTGTGCTCTCATTTTTTCAAACGTTCTTTGATATATAATTCGATATTTATAGAGCCTACTGTAACAAATGACTTTCTTGTTTGCAACAAATGTATAAAGCTTTTAATACCAATAATTTTTTAGGAAATTTTGTCTGCCTTTTGGTTCTAAACTTATCTTTACCATTTCCTTGAGCATTAGCAATATAAAAATTTTGACACAGAAGCTGCGAAAATACTGCCAGCAGCTGCGAAAATTCTGCCGTCGTCCATTAAACAACATGAGTATTTTTGTATGAAATTTGGTTTTGATTTTCGTGCCCTATTCTTGGCTTCTAATTTTTTTGCAGCATTGCTGTCTGGAATTTTTTGGACTTTATGTGTTTTCAACTTCACACTAGCTTTAACTTTTCGCACCAAATAGTCAGAGCATTGAGCTAACCAGATGTGTTTTCTACCAGATGTGTTTGGAGTTATTTTCAATATGCTTTTAAATTTTTGGCCTTCTCAATCTCACGTGGACCTTCCCGAACCAGGTTTCCTATCAATGTTCAAATTCTCCTGACACTGTTTAATAATATTAGAAACCGTTTGACGCCAGACATTTAATTTTTTGGCCAATTATTTGTAGCACCAATTTGGATTATTTTGAAATTTTTTAATAATTAAAAAATCATCTTTTTCATTACTTATTTTGATCAAACTCACAACAAATCAACATGGTCGTCTTTAAAAATAATAACTGAAATATTTTGCAAAGATAACTAGATAAAAAAAAATAATAAAAAAATTTAACATTGCTTCCGAAAAAAGTTATGAGCCAAAATGTGTGTTAAGAATTTTTCGATCGCACTCCTTATGTATATCAATTACGAAAAGATATTCTCAGTTTTTAATATAAATTATTAATTTTTAATTGATATTCAGATATGTGATAAAAAAAATACAGTTTTGAAATAGATAGAATTTTATCACAACCTTTCCAACCGATTCGATTTGAAAACGATCGGTTTTTATCACATACCTGATGTTATAATTTGGAAAAAAAACTTCATCTTAAAATTTTTATATTTTTTTATCGAGATTTTACAATTTAAACATAAATTTAAAATTTCTTATATAAAGCTTCCCACAGGAATAAATTTTTTTTTTTTTAAATAAAAATTTTAAATTCGAATGGATATTTACGGAAAGAATTTTATATAAAAAATTTCATTACATTTTTAATCTATCATTTGGAAGAGAAATACTCAACATCGAATAAAAAAAATAATTAAAATTATTTTTCATTTGAATGGAACTTATGTATTTTAAATTAAAAAATTATAATAGAAATTTTAAAATTTATTTTAAGATTCAAAATGAAAATTCTTAAATTCGAGAAAAAAAACTTTTTTAAATCACAAACAAATGTTCAATATTGATTAGAAATTCTCAATTTCAAATAAAAAATTATAATATTTGAATATAAATTTTGAAATTGATTTAAAAATTTTAAAATTTAAAATGAAAATGTTTGAATTCAAGTAAAAACTATTTAAAACCAAGAAAAAATGTTCAGTACTGGGGGGTTATTTTGTAAATAAATTCGAAAGGAAAATCTTTCGATTTTGTATACTTTATACATGGAAATTCGAAAGTGTTTTCTTTCGAATTGAATTATATAATAACACCCCTGAATTGAAGTTCTCAATTTCAAATAATTTTTTTAAGTTTCAAAAATTTTAATTTCGAATAGAAATTAAAAATTTCTTAAAAGGCACTTAAAAATCCTTTTTCATCAAAAATAATTATTTTGATATTTAAATAATTTGAAATATTATTCGAATCGATTTTTTAATATAATATTTAATAATATTTATTAAATATATTTTTTTTTTTTAATTTCTAGAAAAAAATAAGAACAAAATTTCATTGGAAATTATAGCAAAAACTAATTTTAATAATAAAAAATTATTGTTAATACATTAAAATTAAAAAATCTAAATAACTTTGTAAATGGCGAATTTTTAATTCTAATAGAATTCATAATTTTAATAAAATTTTAATATTTTCAGAAATATTAATTTCGAATATAAATTATAAATTTCTTTAAAGCCAATTCAAAATAATTTTTTCCGAAATAATTATTTTGATATTTGAATAATTTTAAATAGAAATTATATTCGAATCGATTTTTTAATACAATTATTTATCTATTTTTTTCATTTCTAAAAAAAAGGAACAAAATTTCATTCGAATAAAAATTATTAAATTTTATCAAAAATTAATTTTAATAATAAAATTCTTTATTTCGGATAAAAATACTTTATTTCGAATTGGAATTTCAAATTTTAATTTTCTAATTTTCACTGATATTAAAAATATTCAATTTTCAATTATTTTATTTATACAATAATAAAAACCTATATTCATTAAGTTGTCGGTATCCCTTAAGCATTCCTTATTTAAAATAAAAATAAATAAAAATCAAGCATCCAAATTTATAAAACAAAAAAGTAAAAAAAAAAAAAAATAAAAATTCAATTAAAATCACCAAAAAAAAAAATATTTATTTTTTTATACAAGAATTTCGTTTCATTCCTGTTTTCGTGTTTAAATACATATTATCTAAATTATTGAATATTATATTGCATATATAGATAATATAATGTTATTAAACATATAATTGAATAATTAAACTTAAAAAAGGAATACGAAAAATAAAATAAAAACAAAATGAATGATAATAATAAAATAAAACAAGAAGAGATTTATGAATCTTCTAGTTAAGAGTTTTGAGCAATTTAAAAATAATTAAAAAAGGGAATAAAGAAAAAAAGCGAAAAAATATAAAGAAAACAAAATCAAATTTTAATCAAAATTAAATAAATTTTTTAACTAAAAAACGAAATTAAAAAAATGAGGTTAATTTAAAAAAAATCAATTCAAACTAAAGAAACAACAAAAAATACAAATGTTTTTGTAGCAAATTTTGTTTAAATTAAAAAAAAAAATTAAGAAAATATTTCTAAGACTACTTACGATTAGCAGAACCATTAGTATTTTGATATTGATTATTGCTGTTGGTAATATTGGCATTATTCATTTGTTTAACTGGTGACTGTACAGGACTGGCAGATTTAATGGCATTCACTATAAAAATCCAAAAACATTAGTTTAAATATTATTTAACATTTTTTAACAAATTTATATTTTCGACAAATACCTGTTGCTTTTCTAAGAGTATTTGAGCCGCGTTGTGATTCTGTAGCCAATTTATCAACAATAGCCTCTAATTCTGAATAAATCTGTTATAGAAAATGTTTAATTTAGAATAATAATTTTAATAGAATTTATAATTTTATAAATGTCTTTTACCTTGGCTGTTTCATTGTGGAAAACTTGTTCTGTTGCGAATAGAGTTTGCAAATTGGTTACCAAAAACAATATTCTTGACTCATATAGAGCTGGAAGTTCATCATGCAACTCCGTATTCAATAGTTCATATGTGCGACGTGCCTCTTCCAATTGTTCACGACCTTTGGTTAATTTAACATCATCTTTACGTTTGTTGGCATTGGCTTGTAAACTTTGGAACGAATGACGTTGACCATCGTAGTCGATCAGTTTTCTATTGCGTTTTTCAACTTTTTTCTGAAATAAATATTTTGAATTTTAATTTTAAAAAATTTAAGTCCGATGTGAAATAAAAAAACTTAATATCTATAAAATTAAATTAAATTTACTTGAATAAATAAGTTAGAATTTTATTTTTCAAAAAATTAAAATATTTTCAAATCAACAGTCTACAGTGGTTCCAAAACACTTTTTTTTTTAATAAATCAGTAATTATTGAACAGTTAGAGGTATCTCAATAAAATTTGACATGGTCAGAACCGAGGTGTTTTTGAGTTGATTGGGAGTTGATTAGGGGGGAAGTAAGTGGCCCTCTAAAGTTGGCCATCTCGGGTATGTATTTTTTTTTTTTTTTGAAAAATCGCCAAAAATTCATTTATGATGTGACAGAAAAGAAATTTTATATTTAGATAGCCTTTGTAAATCTCTACAAAAGATATGATTACATGAGTAGGTTATCTCTTTTAGTTTAAGATATATTCGGGTCGGAATAAAGTTTTGTCTATACCAAAAAAAAAAAAATGATTTAATATGTATTAATAATTATTACCCAGGACAAAGTGTATTAGTTTTACAACTAGTTCCAGAACACATGAAAATAGCCTGTACTTGGTCTACTTTGTCATTGCGATCAATGATCTTTGTTTGAAATTGTCAACTCCAGAAGTGTTACATAACCTGGTATACATTCTATGGAACGGTTTTAGAACTAGTTCTTTAATCAATGATTTTTCTTCGAAATTGACACATTCAGAACTAGTTATACAGAAGCGTTAGGGAACGCTTCCAGAATCTGTTTTTTTTTATTATTCTAATGAGCCATTTCCTAAAAAAATTTTGTTACTCTACTTTTATTTTATTTTTTTTTAATTTTTGAAACAGTTCTTGGAATTCATTTCGAAACCTGTATTTTGTTCAGAGATTTAGTTTTTAAACACCAGTTCTCAAAAATATTCCTTAAAATCAATTTAGAATCATAAGAAGGTTCTACACCATGAGTGCCAAAATTGGTTGCGACACCACTAGTTTTTAGGGTGTTGTTAAATAATCTGAAGTGGTTCTGATTATACTAGTTCTAGAACTAATGATTTTAAAACATGTTCTAAAATGTTTCCAGGGTATTAACAATTTCATTTCGAACTTAAAAAATATTTTCAAAATAAAGGAATTATATTTTAATTTTTTATTGGAATATCAAAGTTTCTATAGCAATTTTAAAATTTGAATTTCAAATTTTTTTTTTCGTATTAGGAATTTTTAAAAACTAATCATTTCTATACGAATTTGGGATAAAATTATTTGAAATTGAGAATTGCTTTTAACTTTGGCATTAAATTAAATTCAAATTAAATTTAAATAATTTTAAAAAACATTTTCTTCACTTTCAAAATTTATTTTCGAATTTCAAGATTTGAATTGAAAATGTATAATTTTTGTTTAGAAAGAATAAATTCTATTTAAAATTTAAGAATTTCTATTCGCATAAAAAAACATTTATTCGAAATTATGAATTCAAATTTAAACCTCTAAAACTTGTTATAAATTCCAAATTTTTATTTAAACTTTAAAATTTTTACTCAAAATTAAAAAAAAAAATTTATAGTTCGAATTAAAAATTAAGAAATTCTATAAATAATACTATAATCATAATTTTATATTTTATCTTCTTAAATGACCAAATCTATATATTTTTTTAAATTAAAAATTAATTTTTTTTTTCTTCAAATATTAAATAGTTCAACATTGATGAAATTTATTTAAGTGGAGAATAATATCTTTACGAATTTAAAAACTTTAGTTCGAAAATTCTTCATCTTAAAGTTTCTATTCCAAATTAGAAGTCTTTGTTTGAATTGAAAAGAAAAAATAAATCATTTAAAATTCCAATTTTTAACACTTCTTGTAATTAAACATTTTAAATTAATTATTTCTAATCGAAATTTGATATCTCTAGTTAATGATCTTTTTCGATATTAAACATTTTTTTTTTAATTTAAATTTCTAAAATTTTATTTCAAAATTCTGAACTTTTCGAAGCTGAAGGCCCATCCAGTCAACTTTGCAACGCAACGCAGAATGAAGAAAGGTAGCGTGAAACATTTTGTACAACTAGCCAACGAAAGTAAACGTATCATATGTTTTTGAACATTCATTGTGTAAACAACTCTGTTTTCAGTTATTTTGTGAACAAAATAAACTACAGGGTTGTTAAAAACTTACGCAGCTACGTAAAAATCAATTTTCTGTAGATTTCTGCGATACGCTACCTAGAATTTTTGTGTCAATAGCTACATACACACATTTGCATAAAGCTGGTTGAAACAGCTGATTGCGATACGATGATTTTTAGTTGAGTGGTTGGGGTTTGAGGATTTTTTTTCGAAATTTAAAATTTGTTTGACTGAAATGTTTTTTTCTAAATTGGAAATTTCTTTTAGAATTTTTCGATATTATTTTAAATAAAAAAATCTCACTTCAAAATTTAAAATTTCTATTCGATATTAAAGATTAACTTCAAAATTGAAAATTTTGTTTAGTAGTATCCCTGCGCGAAATTTGTGGCAATTGCAGTAAGTTCCAGTTAAGAACCAGTTGACACAAACATACTCACTATATAACAGTTGAGAGTCAACTTATAAGATGTTTTTTGTTGCAATTAGCAACCCGCGCGCAATAATAATCAGTGGTTGAGAGGTTAGCGTTAAAGATTTGAAATACGTCAGAAGAATATGAGTTCGATTCGAAGTGCCGCTATTGACATTAACGAAAAATTATATATTATATGTTTATATAATCAAATTTAATCAAAATAATAATAAATGTTTAAAAATATATTAATCGACACTGAACATGTTCTTTTGGACCAGTCCTACGATCTGTTCCAAGGGGCTAATTAGGTTCCTCTCATATAAAGTTTCAGAACTGGGACAGGTCACTAACCCTGAGAATCTGTCACGTGACTTGAGAATTTTTTCCAAATTTAGAAATGAAAAAATTCTATATGAAAGTAAAAATTTTATATTCGAAATTATAGATTGTAATTAGAGATAAAATATTGCTATTCATAATTACAAGTTTCATTTTAAAATTAAGAATATAAATTAAATACAGTATAAACTCGATAATCCGGATTTTTCGGTAATTCGGATGACATTTTAAAACTTATTACATACTCTATAATCCGGATTGATTGCAACTCTGTAATCCGGATTTAATATAAAAACTTAAAATATAGAATATTATTAGACGAAAAATTTGGACTTAATGCTATTTTAGTACTTTTTTTTTTTTTTAAAGTGTACCAGGAAACAACCTCGATAATAAAATCCGTATAATTATCCGGATTATCGAGTTTATAATGTAATTTTAATTGATGTTAAGAATTTATTTTGTTAATAAAACATTTTGATTAAAATTATAAAATTTTAATTCGAAAAAATTTTAACATTTAAAATTTTTGAATTTTGAAACGAAATAATAATAATTATTTTTTTTTTAAGTTAATTTATGTATATTTGAAACAGGGTTTAAAATTACTACCAAATTAGTAGAAAAATCGCATAATAATACATAATTTGAAATGAAAACTCCCAAAATAGTTTTAAAAATATTAAATAAAAAATATTAAAATATTTACATTTTCAAACATTTTAATACCTCCCAGCAAAAACTTGGTAATGGCATGTAATTACGGATATAGTTACATTTCAATAATAACAACATACCGTCTACATTACATAGAAGTAGTTTTGGAGACAACTTTTTTATAACCCGGTATGTAATTACTTATTTATGATCAGATTTTTTTTTTAAAACTACTTTTTATTGATTTTTTATTCAGTTTGTAATTGCTGTAAAGCCATTATATTAGCTTCTTAACACATTACCTGGCAACCAAAGTTTTTGCTGGGCCTATTCAGTTTTTAAAATATTGATTGAAAGTTTACTGAAAATATTAAACATTTATAATTTTTAGTTTAATTAATAGTTATTAAAAAATTATTAAAATTCAAAAAAATTTAATATTTAATTTTTTAGTAAACAAAATTTACCTTCATTTCTGGAAATTGTCCTGTATAGGTATTTAATGGTATCAATACTTGATCAGCCAATTTATGTGCAAAATCTTGCCATAATGATTCCGAAGATTGTGCTTGGGCTTGTAAGGCATCATAACCAGTCCATTGGGGTTCATAAATTTCCGCTATGGCATCCATTAAAGATTTGGAAGCAGTTTGTGCAGCTAAAATATATTTAAAAATAATAAATTAACAAAATAAAATAACAATTATGATCAAAACATTTTCAAATACCTCTTATACATCTAATATAATTATTGAATTCTTTTTGTAATCTATTGGCATTTTGTTGTTGTCGATTAAAATTATTTAAATGATCATCAAAAATTTCATCTGCAGTCCGATCAACTTTACCCAAGTTTTGTAAAATCTGTAAATATAATAAAAAAAATTATTAATGAAATATGCTGTAATTGTGATAGTTTAATAAAAAAAATTGTTGTATATTTTTTTTTAATCTTTTTTGGCATGATAATGCTTTTTTGGCCTAATTCTAGTTACAAATTATACTTTTATCTACTTCAGTGTGTTTTATTTAAATTTTATTTTCTATTTTTTTATTGAAAAACACTTGCCTTTTTTCTATTTTAGAAAAAATTATTTGTGTGTGTTTTATATTTCTTTGCTAAATTAAAAAACTAAATAAATAGTTAAATAAATACAAACACATAAACTATAAATATAATTTTTAAAACAGACTGAAAAAACAATTTGTCGAAAATAGTCTAAACAAATTTTTGGGACAATTAAAACAAAATTATTTTAAAGTTTTTGAAAGATATTTTAATTTTAAGTAAGTTTTGTTATATTTAAAATTTTAATAAATATTAAGTTCATGAATTTAAAATAGAGACTTTGATAGCTGGTCATTTTTGGACTACTGCAAAAAATTGCAACCGTCATAATCCTATTGTATTTATATTTTTATATTATTTTCAATTTTGTATAAAAATTTATAAACTTGAGTCTAATAAACTATTAAAGTTAAGTGTTTTCCAATTTGAGTTAGTGGGGAGATTTTGATAAGATTTAAATCAAAAACTTCCCGTAGAGATAAAAAAATAGCTACTAATTTAGCTTATCTTAAAGGTTTATTTTTGTATATGTTCATGGAAACTATGAAATTATTTTTAAATATTTATTATATATAAAAAATAAGATAATTTGAACCATTGTTTATTGTACTCAGTAGTAGTAGAAAATACTTTTATTTGAGATCTGGGAACATGACCGTGAATTGCTTGACATTGAGTTTCTTTAAGGGGAGTTATGCTATTAAAAATAGTTGTTTTTATTTAAGTTGTAATTTTGTTTAATAAAATGAAACCCTAAATATTTGCAATTCATTCAAAGTTCTTCAAATTGAAATTTATGTGTGTCAACAATTTTAGATATTACATTTAAATTATATGAATTTATTTGCTGAGAAGTAGTGGGAACTATACTAGCTTATGTACTTATTATTTTTTTTCTTTAAAAGAAAAGCAAACTATATTTTTTGTAACATTTTTCTCCACATTTATAATCAACTCTTAAGCATTGTATCACATACAAAGTACCAAACGGAGATAAGATTAAAATATTAATTATCATGATATGATTAGCATATTTGTTTTAAATGTATACGTAAATAAAAGATGATGAAGTTGATGAATATATTTCACTAATATTCTTTTATATTTATTTTACCAAAGGGGGGGAAAAAAAGATAAAATGGAAAAATTCTTAACCACGTGCTGAATGTCATTTTCATATGATTATAAAAAAAGACAAAAAGAAGAAAAATCTATTTCATTCATTTATTCAGAGGTGGAAATACCATTAAGAAAAACACATATGACCTGGTTGTAATAAAAAATAAAAACAAAAAAATATTATGGAAAATATAAATGATGTAAAGACAAAACTATTACAAGGTTGCAAACGTGAGTATATAAATATGTTTGTAAATACATTAAATGTGGCTGCTGGCTGACTAGCTGCTTGCCACCCACTTTTTAATGCGTTTTTTTAGCTTTAAAAATATCAGACTTGAAGAGAAAAAAGGCCTCAATCCTTTTGCTGAGACATTTACATAAAAGGATTTCATTTTTCCGTTTTCACTATGTGACAAAGTCGGATATTTACATACAAATATAGGGTGAGGTAACGAAATGTGTTAATATTTCTAAACATTTGTGTGAACTATATTCTATGATTATAGTCAACTATAGTTTAGTTTATGGACTTAATTACAGTCTAGTGACTTGACTTTATTTTATAGTCTCGACTATAGTACGCATAGACTATTGTCTCGACTACAGTATATTCTATAGTCTCGACTATATTATAGACTATAGTCTTGACTATAGTATAGTATATAGTCATGACTATATTATAGTATATAGTCTCGAATATAGTATAATCTATAGCATAGTATATAGTCTCGACTGTAGTATCTTGACCATAGCGTAGTATAGCAGATTCTATAGTCTCGACTATAGCAGAGTCTATAGTCTCGACTATAGCAGTGTCTATAGTCACGACTATAGTATAGTGTATAGTCTCGACTATAGCAGTGTCTATAGTATCGACTATAGCAGAGTCTATAGTATCGACTATAGCAGAGTCTATAGTCTCCACTATTGCAAAGTCTATAGTCTCAACTATAGCAGAGTCTATGTTCTCAACTATAGCAGAGTCTATGGTCTCGACTATAGTATAGTGTACAGTCTCGACTATAGCAGAGTCTATAGTATCGACTATAGCAGAGTCTATAGTATCGACTATAGCAGAGTCTATGGTCTCGACTATAGTATAGTGTATAGTCTCGACTATAGCAGAGTCTATAGTATCGACTATAGCAGAGTCTATAGTATCGACTATGGCAGAGTCTATAGTATCGACTATAGCAGAGTCTATGGTCTTGACTATAGTATAGTCTAAAGACACAACTATAGTATAGTCTACAGTCTCGACTATAGCAGAGTCTGTAGTCTCAACTATAGCACAGTCATTAGTATAGCAGAGTCTATAGTATCGACTATAGTAGAGTTTATAGTATTGACTATGGAAGAGTCTATGGACTCGACTATAGCAGAGTCTATGGTCTTGACTATAGCATAGTCTAAAGACCCGACTATGATATAGTCTGTGTTTATAGTTGTGATTATAATATAGTCTATATAACCCTATTTTTAAAATATTTTAAATAACTCTTCTTTTTTTAATATTTTCAAAATAACCAAAATCGTTTACAATTTTCTGATTCATGGAAAAGAAAAAGCAAATTATTTGTTTTCCTTTTTATTCTTATAAAAGAAAAAATAAATACAAAATTAATTTAACATTGTTGGAAAAAAATAAACACGAGTACAAATTAAGTTCTGAACGATAAAAAAAAAAAAAACTGTGGGTGGGTATATTTGGGTCATACAGAATACAAATATGAAAAGAAAAAACGTCTCCAAAATACATACCACCAAAAAATTGTGTGTATATTAAAAAGTAAAATAAAAACAAAAATTTTGTAATATTTAATGAATTTCTTATGAAAAAACAGCAACCAAAACAAATTTGTTATTGAGTATTATTTTGCATAATATTACAAAAAGAAAAAAACAAAAGAAAACATATGTAAATAATGAGTATGAGTGACACTACTTGATTGTTCTAAATTTAGAAAAAATTAATGATGAAATACACACTTTTTAGCTTAAAATGGTGTTAAGAGGAATTCTTCAAATACTTCGAAGAAAAATATATTTTTTTGTTGTTTTACTTTAAGAATATATATATTTTTTAATGCGGTTTACATGCATAAAAAATATTGTACCATGCGGTAAACAAAAATAAAATGTCATAAAAATAAATTAGAACGCCATTGGAAATAACATATTAATAAATAAGCTCAAAATTTCATAGGATATACCTGTTAATCAGCTAAACAAAATACACCAATTTGTTTTAAGAAAAATTTAAAATGATAATATTTATTGTCTATTTATTTAATTACAGTAAAAGCTCCCTTAACGGACAGCTCCAGTAGGCGGACAATTTTTTAGGTCCTATGGCATTTTTAGAATAAATTAATCGCGGACGCGGACACTTGTTTTCAAAGAAAACATCTCTCGGACAAAAATCATAAGCGGAAAAAGAAAAGTATAGAATTTTGTCCGTGTTTGCACTCATATTTCATCTTTACTTACATTTTTTGAAGTTAAATAGTTTATTATTAGTTTTTTACTTAACTTTTTGCTGGATTTAAGCAAAATCAAGTTTTTAATTTAACTTTGGTTTTTACACTTGATTAAGAGTTCTTCATGCTAAAAAAGAGAAAATGAAAACTTGATCCCTAAAAACAGATGTTTTCCCAGTTATCGATGTCCTAAGACAGTCCCGCCTATCCAATGGCGACAGATTCCTACAAATCTTGACAACTTTTTTGAACAAAATGCATAAAAATTCTGCACAACAGGCCGAGCGACATATAAAAAAGTAGTTGGGTGCTGCTAAGGATTGAGGCCAGTCCACCAACTTCATTCTCATAAGTTGAAAAGTTAAACCCGCTTACCACTTTTACAGCAATCTCTTGTCATTTATGGTTTAAATTATGGTTTTGACCATTTTTTTTTGACAACATCATTTTAAAATAGATGTTGAAGACATTTGTCCGGCAAGATCTCATGTGTATGCTAAACGCCAATAATTGCATGTCATTTTCATTCACGATGTACTCAATAATGCTGCATTCGGGACAATTTCTAATTCCTGTCATTTTTAAATAGAGTAACATGCCAACATATATAGATGACCTTGTTGCCAAACCTGTCCTCAACATTCATTTTATTTTTAAAATTTCCTGGAGAAATTGTTTGTAAAAATATATTTGAAAGAAATCTGGCCTTTAGCCAGTTAAGAGATGATTTTTTTGGGTACGAAAAATAATTAAATTTAGAAAGTAATTTAAAGAAAATTTTATGAAAACGGAGAAAAGCGATCTGTAATAAGGGAACTTTCAAACAAAACCATAAATTTCATAAAATCATAATTTATTGCAAATAATGTCCAAATGAAAATACTAAACGTCCTTTGCTGCAGTAGCAAAAGAAAAGAGAAACCAAAATTTGTAGTTTTTTGCTTTAAATAGAGTCATTAAGTAAAATTCTTCAATCCTTCCCTTAATGCAAAAATAGATAAATCATGAAACGCTTTTCAAACAAAAAAATTTTGTAAATGGAACATATTTTACGACTGTTTCGTTTATAAAGTTAATGGTACGATCTTTTGACATTTGTCAATAGTGATAATTCACTACAATCAATCTTAAATGTTGAAATAAAAAGATATGGTACTGAATTACACCTTGTCAAAAAAAAAATATGTTATGTACCATATCCCATAGACGGACATCTCCCGTTAACGGACAAAATCAGCGTGACGATCGCTGTCCGCCTATGTGAACTTTCACTGTATTTATTTATTTATTTATTTGTTTATTTATTTATTTATTTATTTATTTATTTATTTATTTATTTATTTATTTATTTATTTATTTATTTATTTATTTATTTATTTATTTATTTATTTATTTATTTATTTATTTATTTATTTATTTATTTATTTATTTATTTATTTATTTATTTATTTATTTATTTATTTATTTATTTATTTATTTATTTATTTATTTATTTATTTATTTATTTATTTATTTATTTATTTATTTATTTATTTATTTATTTATTTATTTATTTATTTATTTATTTATTTATTTATTTATTTATTTATTTATTTATTTATTTATTTATTTATTTATTTATTTATTTATTTATTTATTTATTTATTTATTTATTTATTTATTTATTTATTTATTTATTTATTTATTTATTTATTTATTTATTTATTTATTTATTTATTTATTTATTTATTTATTTATTTATTTATTTATTTATTTATTTATTTATTTATTTATTTATTTATTTATTTATTTATTTATTTGTTTATTTATTTATTTATTTATTTATTTATTTATTTATTTATTTATTTATTTGTTTATTTATTTATTTATTTATTTATTTATTTATTTATTTATTTATTTATTTATTTATTTATTTATTTATTTATTTATTTATTTATTTATTTATTTATTTATTTATTTATTTATTTATTTATTTATTTAATTTATTTATTTGTTTTTGGTGGTGACGTTTTTGTGTGGATTGGATTTATGGGGAATCGATTCTTTTGGTGAAAAACTATTTTTTTTTTTATAGAAATTTTGATTTGAGGCTGTGTTGCCATATTTTTTTAAAAAAAGATTACAATTTCTGTTAAAAAATCTTATTTTTACAAGAAAAACTTTTTTATTGCTAAAAAACTATATAATTTTATTCAATTTACGCATAAAATGAAATTTCAAAAGCAAAATCTCAATAAAAAATATTTGCATTGATACTTTTTATGAATTATTTCACCTAAAAATTTCTTTTTCAGAAGACATAAGTTATATTCATATAAAAACTTCACATATGGTAACACTAATTTGAGGAGAAAAGTCAGTTGTGTGGAGAAAAATGTTGTTGATGAAAAATTGATTTTTGTGGTAAAAAAAAAGTCGGATTTGTGATGAGGAATTTATTTGATGGAAAAAACCTTAGTCTTTGCTAGAGGCTTCTTCAGAGGTGAAAAACTAAGTTGTTGATAAAAAAAATCACCTGATATAAAAATAGGTCTGGTGATAAAATATCGATTTATAATAAAAAAAAAAAAATATTTTTTATTAAAAAAAAAAAAAAAAAATTGTGATTACGCTAAAATTTGTATCATTATTATTATACCCTACACCACCAAAGGTGGTTGGGGTATTATGTGTTTGTGCAGAAGTTGTAACGCAGAGAAAAAATCTTCGGACCCCCACCTTAAAGTATACCGTTCGACTCAGAATCACTTTCTGAGTCGATTTAACGACGTCCGTCCGTCCGTCCGTCCGTCCGTCTGGTCGGCTGGCTGGCTGGCTGGCTGGCTGTCCATGTAAAGCTTGTGCGCAAAGTACAGGTCGCAATTTTGAAGATAATTTGATGAAATTTGGTACATATGCTTTTTTCAGCATAAGGACGAAGCCTATTGAATTTGGTTATGATCGGCCCATTATTTCACCTAGCCCCCATACAAATGTCCTCCCGGAATAGAGTTTTAACACTTATAGATGCCTTAAAAATAGGAATATTTTAATGAAATTTAGTACATATAAGTTTTATATCAGCAAAAATCCGTCTGCCAAATTTCATGAAGATCGGTCCATAACTGACCATAGCTCCCATACAAACTCCTCTCCCGAAAATCACTAACGTGCATAAATCCCATACAAATGTTAGTATTATGTTAATATTTAACACAAGTAAGTTGTGTATAAGTAAAAACAAAATTATGTGGATGGTAATGGTGTAGGGTATCATATAGTCGGGCTTGACCGACTATATCTTCTTCTCTCGTTTTTTTAATGAAGGCGTTTTATAAAGTGATTATATTAAAATCTGGAAAAAACATGAACATTTCTGATAGACCAAACAAAGTACACAAGCTATTGAAGAGGGCTCTTCTATCTTAAAAATATGTTTGGTTGTAGATTATGTTCTTAGAATATTTCCTATAAATTGATATTCGAAATGTGATATAGAAATAAAATCTCTGTAGAATCCAATAAACAAAGTAGATGAAAAAAAGACCAAAGACAACATCGTATGTTCGCTAACTAAGTTATGAGGAAGTGGTCAAGAATCTGTAAAATTTTTTTTGTTGCTCATCGTCCCCAAAACTTGAAAGTTATTTAGCAAGTTTTCCATAACCATTACTTATTACTTTTCCAGCAGTGGTATAATATAAAACTTTTTTTTATAAATTTTTTTCGATTACCCCATTGTGCATTTAACATCTAACTATACCACAATATAAATCTATATTCTTGTGAAATAAACAAAATAATTTTACAAAAAAAAAAAAAAAAATAAAATAAAATAAAAAAATAAAAAAAAAAATCTAAATCTATTTAACAAAATGTCAATGAATGCGTGAGTGTCAAATTGAAATAGAGATATTTAACAACAAAACAATAACAAATAAAAAATCAACTCGTTTAAAAATTGAAGGCGTATAATCAAGTTTAAATATTGAGTTTATTTTTGTATAACTTCTTACCGCAAAATGAAGTAATTCAGACATAAAATTTTCTGGTTTTAGATTTATTTACTTATTTAATTTGAAAAGTAAAACTGTTTAAATTACAAACATGTGTATATATTGGGGTTCTGTATTTCAATTGTACACACATAATTACATATGAAGTCAAGGTCAGTTGAAGTTATTTGAAATTTTGAATAAAAAACAATAATTGTTTATATTTATTTTTTGTAAGTAAAATAAAAATAAATTTGTTTATTTTTGCTTTTCTGCTGTTCACATAATCAAAATTATAAAACAGTAAATTAAATGCAGACATAATTTAAAATTAAAAAAAAAATTAAAGAAAAACTGGAGTAAAATTGTTTATGTTTTCTTTTATTTTTCGTCCAAAACCTAATCTAAACAATGTAATTTTTCCCGTTAAAAAACTATTTTATTAAAGTCATCATATTGTACTTTTTTTTATTATTTATTTTTCTATAAAAACAACAAACTTTAATTTCTCATATTACAACCTAAACAATATATATTTTTTTTTTCTTTATCTTTTCTACTCTTTTTTTAGTGGGTCGTTAACATTTTAAGTTATATGCTACAAAGTTAAATAAAAAATATATCTTTTTCTTTTATTTTTTTATTATTTTGGTTTATATTGTTTTCCGTTTTACCGGCTTAAAATCTTTTCTCATATTTTACATTGATGTTGGCATGATTCTTCTTTTGTCTTTTAATTTTTATGAATGAATAAATGACTGAATGTAGGCAAAAAAATGCATACTCAGTGTGTTCATATGTCTGTCAGTGTGTCAGTCTTTTATTCATTTATTCTCTCATTCACTCAGTCAGTAGGTCTGTCATTTAGTCATTGAGTCAATGGCTCAAAACTAACAGACACACATTTATGTAAATCTGAAAATAATATAGACTCAGCAAAACAATTGCGATTCAAAAACGTACAAGTGTATAAATATATATATATTTTTTTTTTTTGCACTGAAATAAAAAAGTAGTATAGATTTCAGTAATCGATTTAATTAAAAGAAATTTTTATGTTTCAATTGTGTCCCAAGATAGTATATTTTCTTATTCCATATTTCTTTAAAGTAACATCCAGAGGTCCAAGTCGATCGAAAATAGTCGGCGGCGGCTGTTAGCCGGGTGAAGCCCATGTCTCTCAATTTAAAAGAATATTAAAAATTTAAAAGAAATAGAGGTTAAAATTATCGTTATTTCGGTAACATTTAATTTCAATTCTGTTATATAGTATTTTTTCTAAATAATAAATCTTATCTCCTAAATTGTTTCTAAAATAACAAAGCAGATGCACTTTATCTGGACACTAGAAGAACAATTTATCTTGTTCCGCTCTCGCAAATTTTTTTCTGTGATTGGGTTAAATCAAGCATTGGTGATACAGTTGACTTTTTTAATCGCTATGTGATGGAAACCACGATATTGTCATTTCACATGCGGTTTGAAAATCGCCAAATTTATTATAGGATGTGCTCCAGTTCACGCGTTTTACTTGTTCGGTTTCTTTAAATTTGATCAGCTGTTTTTATTAAAACGTTTATGTATGATAAAATAAGAAAATATCTGAAGTCAAAAGTTGTCATGGCTGTAACATGCAAAGCAGAGAAATAACCCAAGGCAAAATATTCGGCGACGGCGGCGGCGCGAAATAAAATATATTATTAAAAACAATAACAGATGGAGCCATTGTATTCACTACTTTTTGCATTGATTTTAAATGAAAATTAAAAAATTTCGGCGGCTTATTTTGAGCCGATGACCGCGGCGGCGCAACGCCGACTTTAAACCGGTCAGCTTGTATTTCTGATGCAAAGCCAATCAATTTTCTCCTCAGACAATTACGGTATCTTTACTTGTATTTAACGAGAAAGCTGAGGGCTATTGTTATATCTATAATTTTGGATATTCCAGGCTTTTTAAATAGCTCTTTACTTCTATGAGCTGAAGACAAAAGTTGTCAGAGTATTTGTCAGTGGAGTTCCTACAAACTAAGAAAATGTTTTGCAATATTGAGGCAAATTTCTGCTCGAAAAAGTGCGCTTAGAATACAAACAAAATTATTCTAAAAAATTTCCCATTTTCAAAAATATGTTCTCATGACGACATTTTTGATTAGGTGGGAACCAGTTTAGTATTTTCTTTTTCTATAAAATGTTGTAAAAAAATAATCATTCTAAACCATTAGAGGTATATCAATAAAATGAACATGATCAAAGTTGAGGTGATTTGGAGGAATAGATTCCTAGCGGGTCAGTGGGGTAGTGGTTAGCCTTCCTAAGTTGGCCATGTATTTTTTTTTTAATCGCCAAAAATTCATTTATGATATGACAGAAAGGAAATTTTATATATATGTTTAGATTTTCTTTTGTTTAGTAGATATTCAGCTCGAAAAAAAGTTTGTCTCATTTTTAGACTTCTTTTTTTCTACGTTTTTTGATTTGGCTGGCTTAATATTGACCCTTAAATTTTTTTAAACTATTCACCATTCATCAAAATTCTAAATAATATTGCAGCAAGAATCATGCAAATATGTGAATCCGATAAAAAGTTATAATAATCTGAAGTTGGAACTTTAAAAAAATTTTATATTTTTTCACTTATACATTTTTTTAATGTTTCTAAAAGAAATCTTAACGCGAATGCATGTAAAGTAAATCCGGAGGAGCTTGGGGTAAAGGTTTCACCCCAGGCGCTATCCAAAATTTGTCAATTTGAAAAAAAAAAAAAAAAAAAATTTTAATTTTTTTGGATCAGCATAATATTATATCAATTAAATACCTCTATATATAAGGTTCCGTCGCCTCTTGTAACGACAGAGTGACGATTTAAATGAAAGAAGTAAATTTTTGAAAGATGTTTTTCCCGGATTAAGATTTTGTGCACTTTGATATAAGAAAATGGGATTTTTGTAATTCTTTAATTTTAGCACAAGTCTATCTATAATTTCAATAGGATATCTTTGTTCGTTTTAATTTTATTTCAATTTAAATATTAACATTATTTTTCAAAAAAGCACTTCAAACTTTTATTTTTCGTTTTTCAGATCATGGCCTGAAGAAATTTTAACGAATTTAATTTATTTTTATTTATTATAACTCTTCATAATCTTACGAGTTCAGAGTTACCAAATACTTATACATAAAGCTTACAACAAACCTTCCATATTTTTCATGCACATGACAGTTAACTTTGACATCCTGTAGCTTTGTTCATATTATTACAGGGTGACTAAAAGATAATTTTTCTGAAAATTTATTACCAAATGTTTGGTATTCGGCCTGACTGTGTAACGGCCGCTAATCTCAAAGAAAAAAAATCGTATCAGTGCTTAAAACACAACTTGTTTAATTCAATTTCATTTTGAGTGGCTTCAAATTTTCCACTTTTTTTAACAAATAAAAAAATTGTTTCATAATTTTTTTTTTAAGTGTATTCATAACAACTCACTTGTCTTACTCTTAATAACTTTATCTTTAAAGAACTTTTTTCTATTAAAAATTTACTCTTTTGAACAACTTTTATAATAAAAAATCATAGATTATTACTTTATATGGTTTAATTGCAGAAATATAGCTCAACTTTGTATTTTTATAAAATCAATAAGATGTGAAGAGCACAAGGGAATATGTTAGAGATAAAATTAATTTTAAATAGAATAATATTTATGTATGTAAATATTATGACTATTATACTATGCGTGGGAACTTTAGATAATTTTTTGTTTAAATTTTAAATATTATCTTTAAAACTAAATTTAAAACTATAAAAGGTAATTAATTGTTAAATATTTAACAGTAAATAGAGAGAAAATTTTCAAAAAGTTTAACATTTTATTATAAATTTAAAATAATACTGGAAAAGTGACTGTTTAAATTTTTGGTCACATTGGGCAAATATTTGATGATACATCATAGTAAATAGTAAATTATTTAATTTTTAATTAAATAGCAACTTGAAAAAATAAGGAGGTTGCACCTTATATTGAAGCATATTTCGAAAACGATTTGTATGATTTTGTTAAAAAAAAATATCAAAACATTTTCATTGAAATTGTATTCAACTTATATTATTTTTTAATACACTCAACAGTTCTCTTTTCTAGGAGATACATTATTCCATCTTTCCCACTTCCTTGCCTAAACGGGATTGAACTAAAGGTGTTAGATAGTGCGAAGTACCTTGGACTCCAAACCATCCTGGCTACAGAACATTCAAACTAGGGCGTCGAAGGCAAACATTATCTTTTATATGCGTAGTAAAGCCATTGGGAAGTCCTGGGGGCTAAATCCCAAAAATACAAAGTGGCTCTTTGACATGGTCATCAGGCCTATACTTATGTATGGTGCGTTAGTATGGTGGAAGTCAATGGAAAAACCCACCTACTGCATAAACTTCGACAAGGTTCTGAGCTGCTCTGCGAAACTGATAACAGGTGCGCTTCGTACAACACCATCCAGGGCATTATTCGTTGTAATGAACTGGCTGCTAGTTGACTTAATGGCCACACAGGTGCATGGCATAATAGGTATCCGGCATGCGAATATTTTCGGAATTTCAAGTGATATCCCCGACAATATTGACTATTGTATTCCTTAACCCTTCCCAGACAGAAGATTTTCAGTGTCAACTTCAATTGATCACACTCTGACAATTTAATCGATTGAGGTCTATACTGACGGATCTAAATCCATCGAAGGGACTGGGTGAGGGGAGGTATGTCTACATTCCCGCTTTCAGGAAGAATATTTCTTTAAAACTGCCGGATCACTGCAGCGTTCTTCAAGCCGAGATCTCAGCTATAAAAAGAGCGGTAAAATGGTTAATGTACTACAAGGTATTCAGAGTGGATATCAATATTTGTACGGATGGTCAAGCCGTGATTAAATCTCTTTCTAGTGTCTTTCCAACATCCGAGTTGGTACATTAATACCGGATATCTCTAAATGGGATGGTGAAACATTTAAACCTATAGTTGGTAAGGGTAAGGGCTCATTCAAATACCCCGTTTAATCTTATTGCGGATGGCCTAGCCAGAGCTCATTCCCACCTTGGTAGGGAGGAAAGTGGCCAACTGGTTAGTATACTGCTAACAACTTGCAGATCTGGAATACTGCATTATTTATCGAGGATAGCTCGGCAAAGATGGATAGAATTTTAAAAACAATAATATGGTTCCAATTTAAACATATTGCTTAACATGTTGTCCCAACAAAATAATTGTGAATTGAGCATAAAAGTATAATTGCTACAACAAAATTGTTTTTAAAATAAAATATATTCAACAATAACGATGTTTGCGATGAAAATATATCATTGCGATGAATATAATATTGTTGGAGCAACTATATAGCGAAATGTTTTTTTCTGAATTTCTGAGGAGGAGACAGTTGAACATTTTCTTTGTTTGTTTGGCAGTCCGTATATTCATGTATTATCCGATCTGCCTGGGACTGATATCAGACTGATCCACTTCTTTATATATACGTCAGGTTGGTTCGACTCGAATTTTGATATGGACACATGAACCAGGTTCGTGTTATTTTTCAGGGTAACACAATGGTACCAACAGGTCCCAATGAGCTGTCTTCTCATGAATATAGATGGCTGCCCATTAAACCTAAGCAGAGTTCGTGGACACCAGCAGAATGCAATTTGCATTTTATGTGAAACCTAATCACAAACTTTTGTGATTTTTGTAAAAACAAATTAGCAAATTTTCAAGGAAATTTAAGTTTCTTTTTTCAGAAAATAGACTTAATATCTTTATAATTATTGAGCGTATTTAAAAATAATATTAGTATAACTTGAAGACAATTTGAATAGAAATTTTTTGAAAAAAATCAAACAATTCATTTTCGTGATATGCTTCAATATGTGGTGCTTGCAACCTTCTTAATTTTACAAATAGCGATTTATCGTGAAAACTGGAGTCAATTAAAAAAAAAGTGATTTATAGGCTGAGTACTTCAAAACAACATGTATCAGAATTAACTAACATATCCCGTGCCTCAATTTTTTTTTTTTATTTTCTTTTTATTAACCAGTGTTAACTAAAATTTACATTTTTTTTTTTTTTGTAAACATTAACAAAAATTCCTACGATGAAATTTAATGGTTTCTGTGATAAATCTCACCATTGGTAATCGATCATCTTTAGGCTATTTTTCAAACCTGTCATTTTAATTTCCTATACTTTTGATTCTTGAATAAATGAGGGAATATTTTTTATGTATGCAGTTATTAATATATAAAAAACAAAAACTCCATAAACAAATGAATTAAGAAAAAAAAAAACGTTTTAAATATCAGCACCTTTCCAACAATATGCAAATTACACGCCTCTAATCAAAATACCAATTATGGACATGCAACTTTATATTTTTTTGTCATTAGCTCACTACTCACTTTATCAATGAATTTCGATTTTTATGTGACTTTAGACGAGAGATAAAAAAAAAGTTGTAAATAAAATGTATTCACGAGTTAAGACTTAACAAAAATAACACCATAAATGTTAAACAAATTTAGTAAGAGTTACCACGCAATATACTACAAATGTATCATTTCATACTAACTAAAACTAATATTAACATAAATAGTCAACATAAAACGCTAAAACTTAAATGAAAAACCACATCTTATATTTGTCATCAATTATAATTAATTAAATCTAGTCTTAGCCTCTGCAAAATAATAGTGAAAATAAATTTAATGACATAATAAAATTGAAAACTTTTTAGATTTTGAAATGAAAAACTTGTTTATTTTTATAGATTTTATTTATAGTAAATGAATGGTGTTAAATATCCACATATAACTAGGGAGTTAGAAATGGTTGGACATTTTTTTATAACTCTTTACCAATCAATCACACCAACTTTTGACCTTAAAAGTTTGGTTAAAGAAGTTTTAGTTGGGTATTTTTAGAAAATAAATATTTATTATGTTAAGATTACTTTATTAAATATTAAATAGCAAAAGAAAGTATGTCACAGTGGGAGTTTTAAAGTCCAAAGTTATATAAATATTTAAAGAAAAAAGTTTTCTAAAATGCAAAAAATAAATAATAAAATAAAAAATAGAAAAAAAAGAAAAGAGTATTTTTAATAAATGACATTTAGTGTGTAAGATTTATATTTAGAGTGGTTAGAGGAAAGTTTATTTCTGATTTTATGCGACAAAATAATTAAGCTTCGAGGGTTTTTATAGTTCTCAATTGCTTTCAATCGTAGGTCTTTATCGTAGTATCACTTAACTACCTTCAATCCTAGGTCACGATCAGAGGTCCAAGCCGACTTTGCGACGCCGCTAACTACTTATTATGGAACAAGAGCCGCCGTCGAATCTTTCGGCTTATTTCTGTTAATATTTCTAGCTGATTAACTCAGCTTAGACGAAATTTCGGTTTTAATATGAGCTTTTGTTTCAGTTATTATTTTACCAAATGTTGAAAGGACCCAGCAAAAACTTGGTAATGGCATATAGTTACGGAAGTAGTTACTTTTCAATAAAAACAACATACCGTCTACATTACATTGAAGTAGTTTAGTGACTACTATTTTATAACCCGGTATGTAATAACTTATTTATGATTAGATTTTTTGAAAAACTACTTTTTATTATTGTTTTTTTTTTTCAATTAGTTTCCCAGCACAAACTTGGTAATGACATGTAGTTATGGATGTAGTTACACTGTAATGACAACAACATACTGTCTGCATTACATAGAAGTTGTTTAGTAACTAATTATTTATAACACGTGTGTAAATTATTATTTATGATCAGATTTTTGAAAATAATAATTTTTATTGATTTTTATAATGTATTTACCAATTCATATATTTAAATAAGGGATACATAAATGAAAGGCAAAATTTACGTATGAATTATTTTGTAATCTAAAATAATTTATTTTTATTACATTTAAAATTAAATTTATAAAATCTTAAAAAAATATATATTTTTATATTTATTTACAACCTAAAATATAACTAGTTCCTATTGTTATTACTAATCATGACTTCAGTAATACTTTAAAATCAATGCGCTATTTAATAGCTCGGAAGTAATTAGTT